>JAODLD010000042.1:2510007-2530865 GCA_026781065.1 Mormyrops boulengeri | reverse complement strand
GGGGGGGGGTGTGGGCGCGGGGTGGGGGGCGGGGGGGGGGGCGGGGGGGGGGGGGCGCGGCCCCCCCCCACGACGTTTATAGTACATTGTGTGTTCAAGTTGGTGGCTGTGTGTCTGGGATTGTTCTCTTCTGAAATAAAAGGCTGAACAAAAAAGGAAGGCACCTTCTTTTGGTTTAAAACAAAGGTCAGCAGGGGGCGTAGCGGTTAAAAGGCCTGTGACCAAAACTTTATGAAATATTCAGCTGTATAAATGTGTTATACATGGCTGTGTCTTATTCGTGAGGATCAACAACCTTCTGACCACAAAAGCGGTTTCTTTGGAGTTAATCAAAGATGCTGATGTCACAAGGCAGCACCTGAGGAGGAGGTGTGTTTACCGGAAGTGTTGGTATAATGCGGCTAGGGGGTGACCTCACCAGTATACAGTATTTATTGGGGTGGAGCAGAGCAGTGGTGCTATAGGAGATGGATGTGAACTTCAGCAGGTTTGCTGTTAACCGGTTACAGATGATGAGAGAGGCTCACGGTGACTTATTTATTTGGGCACTTTCTACTCCTTGCACCCCTCAGGGTCCCAAGACCTGCCCCTAACTATGCTGCCACGGTGACTGGCACAGTGCATGGTTGCCATGGGCACCCACTGAATGGGGTTTCTGAATTACAGGAAGCGTTCAGCATTGTGGGATTTGGTGTAGGTCGAGGGTTTTTCTGCTAGCTTTTGGAGTTACAGCATAAATCAGATGTGGGATGGTGAAGTGTGTCAGTTTAACGGTAACATCCAGATGTCAGTTACACTGGATAAAAAACTTCTAGATAAGTATGCTCATCTAATTGGACCCTGAGGCCCCTGGGGGCCAAAACCAGCTTCACAGATGTCAGGCAATAAGGAGCCCTTGGTCTGGAGCCTGAAGGGCGTGATATGGCCGAGTGTTGGGGCTGGGTAATATGGCCAATAATCACGAGAAAGATGTTCATATCAGTCAGTATCAATAATTATCACGATGAATGTCAAATCGTTATTTTCCAGTTTAAAGGCTGATTTTTGCTTCTGAATGAAAGTTGAAGTAACCAGGTGGTTAATTGTTGTTTTAAACTAATCTTTGTCATCAGAACATGAGAAACACTTGCCAAACAGCATTTTACATATCAGAAATCTGATATAGAAGTTGAACAGGTTATTTTATTCAGCACCAACAAAACACTGCCACTCACATACTTTATAGCGTTTCTGAATTTTCTGTGGATTATTACTGAGTGGATTTCTTGTGGCCTGAATTTTACTGTGCACTTTCGTTTTTGTTTCTTGGATGCTTTGGACTTATCTGCTCTCCTTGTGAGTTGCCCTGTTGTTTTGACTGTGTTGTGTCTGGTCTGCCTGCCTGCCCTGTTGTTTTGACTGTGTTGTGTCTGGTCTGCCTGCCTGCCCTGTTGTTTTGACTGTGTTGTGTCTGGTCTGCCTGCCTGCCCTGTTGCATTCTCTTATTTGGTCACTAAATCCCGTTTGTGTTTTTACGGCTGTGTCTACACTTGTCCTCTACTACCTTGCCTGACAAGTCGTCACAGAGAAAGTGTGGACAACATGTCACAGTAATACATTCTCGGGATGCCACTAACGACTATTTTTCTATAGATTAATCTATCGACGATTTTATTGATTGGTCAATTAATCTAAACGTTTATTTTTCCTCCAGAAAATCAACTTGTCCGTTTGAGTTAAGTTTTTATTTTGACAACAAACTGTTGGATAATGAACGCTGGATTGTCACCCACAATTGTGATGCCCAAAAGTTTGTAATCTGTTTAAATTTAGCGTATCTTCATGCTTGATAAATTTGGTCAGCGGAGCACGACACATGCAACAGAACCGATAAGCACTGAAGGGACAGATCAGTGGCCACAACAACTTATAAAAGGGGAGAAACTGTGGTTAAACAAGGTGTTGTGGTGGTACTTTTTGCAGATTAAAGCCCGGCACATTTTTTTTTTTGTAAATATGGTTTACAAATTACTTTCTTTTATTTTTGGTCCATTTTCATTTCAGTTTTAGTTTAGCATAATCACACTGGTCCCAACAAGTCCAACGCGCACGAACACACACACACACACACACACACCGGCACCGTCAGTCAGTGCAGAATAAGCCCAGATTTTAGCCTGAACATTATGACAGACACTTATTCCTTCTGGACCCAGGATGGACATGCGGAGCCCCGTATCTGGTTCCCCCTCCCAGTCATGCTCTGAGGACTTTCATCACCATCAGGTTAATTGAAGCAAGATGCAGACAGGGGGTGAGAGCGAGAGCATGGGGGCAGGTGGAAGAAAGGTGGGGGGGGGCTCCTCTCTTGTTGTCGGAGGAGGTCCATGCACCACTTAAAACCTGACTAAAACAGGCAAAATCTGCCTGTCTTATTGTGTGTGGCCTGATCATCACCCAGGGCACTGCAGATGGCGCTGTAATGTGTGAAATTCTCTAGCGAAGGCACGGGTTCGAGGTTTAGTGGCCAGCAGGCCTCGGCAAAGCCACGCTCCTTCCTGTGCAGCCTTGGCGTCTCCACGGCGATGACAGGCCTCGTCCATTAGGGGCTCTGACCGTGGTTTAATTCTATTACCCCTTGTCCCGACAGTGGCCCGTCAGAAAGGTCCCTTGGAACTGGCGCGATCACCGGGTGATTAAATGGGCTGGCTCGCACCGTCCATGTACCATCTGTGTGACGGCATTGCCGCGCTCAGAGCCAGACCTGCCCAAATCCGTGAGCTTCTGCTGATCCACGGTGTGTCCATGGTCGGCCCAGTCGGGAGCAGAGGAGGGCAGCTTTGGGCCCATATCACTTAGCTTGAACTATCTATTATTATTAGGAGGAAGTGAGTTAGGTTTTCTTGTTTATTTCTCCATCTTCCAAACGCTTCTCTCATTATTCTCTTATTGCAGTGAGTGCTGGGATTCGTGTTCCTTCACAGACAAGAAGTCTGCTCCCCTGGCTTCCCATGATTGGCTGTCCTGCTGTTGATGTCACCTGTAGCAGCAATATCCCCTGTGTTCTGTTACTTAACAGACACATGGGGGCATCTCTAATTCTGCATGTCCTGCTACATGTAATCAGCAGAGTCAGTTGGGTTTTGTTGTTATGGAGTCGTGGGAGTCAAGCTTTGGGGAAAAAAAACTAAAAAAAAAAACAAATTACAATGATGGTTTCCGCTTTAACTCTTATAAATAATTATTGGCAGCTCATTAGGACTGAAGTGAGGCTCTGCCCTCATCCAGCAGCTTTGGGTTTTGAAAGTTTCCTTTCATCTCTGCCTAAATACAGGCCCTGTTTTGCTAATTAAAGGCGGTAAAGACGACTGCAACAGGCAAAGCGACATGAGCCTTCAGAATCTGCTTCAGCATTAAAGGGAGAGGATCCCTTGCTATAATGCTGCATAACCCTCCACCCCCACCTCACCGTTAGCTTCCTCAGCACACATGTCACATCGCATGCTCCCCTGGGGACACTCCAACCGGCCATCCAGTCTGAAGCCTCTGCTCTGCTGTTTAAGATCAGTGGAAGAGGGTGGAGGTGATGAGATTGAGATGGATGGGTGGGTGACCGTTGACCAGGCTGGGGAGGGGGTCCTGCTGCCCCGTTTAGGGAGATCACAGAGATCCTGCACTCTGTCCTGGCACCAGGGGCAATGGTACCTCAGGCTTGCCCTGATTTGCCCCCACCACACACCTTGTCTGTGATTAATGGCCTTGGGGCTGAGCCTGTTTGTGGAAAAGTCCCTCTAAAGACACCCAAGGGAGGGAAGCACAGATCCAGACAGCTGTCACCGTGGCACATGGACTGGGGCAGGACCTGCTGTCACTCACAGCCAGGCTGATCTGCCATTGGCTCTGCCTGTCATGTGACCTGAGCCCATTTTCCAAACAGCCATTATTAGTATTTTATCTGTCTCAAGGTCTGAGGAGAGGGTGGACCTCTGTGGGTGAATATTGCACATATGCTGCATTCTCATTGGCTGCTGGCCCTGCAGGTATCATAATTACAAATTTGACCAGCACTGATGGACAACACCCACAAACACTTACTGAACCCTGCATCCCCCCCCATGGACGTCTCTGCGGTCCTGACAGTCACTGCGGCACTTGCGTCAGATGCAGTCCACAGTGCTTTTATCCCGTGCCGCTTAGAATGTTCCGGTCCACCGACTACTCGCTTCCCTCTCCAATCCGGTGGCTGGGGAAAGGGAGTGGGCCCACGTTCCCGCTCTGACGCACCATCGCTGTCTGCGCTTGATGGTTCATTGTTGCCAGAGTCTTCCGCAGTGGCTGATGCCTGTTTTCTAAGGTGCTCGCTGTTACTCTTGCGGCCCCTTTTGTGTGGAACTTAACTTGTCCGCTCGATAAGAGCCACTTGCTTGCAAAGCAGATTCCAGAATCTCATTGGAGATAATTTGCTGTCAGGCTGAACCTCGAGCTTTGCATCAGCATGTCCCACGAGTTTAATTTCCACACAGGCCCGCCTCACGGCTCCAAGACTGCCTGTTTGTGTTTATACTTTCTGCTAACCTTGTGGGGAAGTTTTTGCTGTAAACTCTGAAAAATAGATGTACCCTATGTGGTATAATGCCTTTTTAAAGTTAAACAGCTTTTGTGTGTTTGTTTGTGTCTGTGTATGTGTGTGTGTGTGTGTGTGTGTGTGTGTGTGTGTGTATTTCTTGCCTTGTGTCCTTAGTGTTTCCAGCTTTCGACCCTAAATGGATATTTGGAATAAAATGAAGTGGGTTTTTTCTTGTCCAGCCAATCAGATGCTTAGGGTAAATAAGTGGACTGTTATCCTGTTGTCAATCAGCCAATCATATGCTAAGGGTAAATAAGTGGGCTCTTATTCTATTGCCAATCTGGCAATTAGATGTTTAGGGAAAATAAATGGACTGTTATCTTATTACTTTGGCTTCCGATTGGCTCTTTGTGAGTCAGGTTGAAGCTGGGAGCTTCTGGTATGGATGAAAACAGCAGCATTTCACCGCTGTGAGCTCAGCTTTGGTTCTTGGGTGCCATGGAGATTGAAACTGTGGTTTATTAATTGAGATAGGAGTCTGGTGAGGGGGCACCACTTATAGGGTGAACAGAAAGGTGAAGGGACGTTCTGCTTGTGTACATCTCTGTAGATCAGCGTGGAGGGCCAGTAGGCAGATGGTGGAATAAGCTACTACAAGCAGCAGAACATCAGGCAGCCCGGGGATGGGCATCCTGGCTGTGATCGGGTCAGCATCAAGCACTGGTGCTAGATTGGACTGGAAAGGTGTCTCTGCCTCCCCGACGTCAAATCTACAGTCACGGTTGGCATTTTAGTGACATCCACAGGCCAGGACCGGCTCTGGCTCCGAGGAGCTCTGGGGTCCGTGAGCTGCTCCAAAAACCCCTAGTCTCAGGATTTGTTTGTGCCTCTCCCCCCAGTGAAACGGTGGGTGTGATTATTATTTAATACGACACAGCCAGATGTAAGACAGACGTATCCATCGCTGGCATACGGACGGCATAAAGACATCATTTTGCGGAACTTTTTTTCTTAAGGTTTGTTTGGTGACACAGACGTTTGCCTGCGAGTGAACGAAAGAGCAATCAAACAAATGGGCTAAGAAATAAGGGAAGTGTGGAGGGGGCAGGGGGTGAATGGAAATGAGGATTTCTGTTCGTTCATCTGAAATCGCCCAAGGATGAGGCCGCTCTCGTCTCGTCTCAGATCTTCTTTCTAATTTCGTTGACAGCGAGAGGCCGCTCGTTTGCGCGTACACACGCGGGTCTTTTGAGGAGAGCGCTACGCCCCAGGGACACCAGCACCAGATGAGGGGGGGGTTGTTGCTGTAAAATCAGACTAGGAGCTGCTGTGATTCCAAGAGCTCCCCTCAGAGTGGGGGGGGGGGGGGGATCAGTGGATTTTTATGGACTGACTTTGTTGCTTTACAGTGAGACCAAAGATCACCGTGCCAGTGGGACGGGGGGCGGTTGGGGCACTAATGGCTTGCTCCTCATGCCCCATCGTCACCTCCCATTCCTGATTTCCATGATACTAAGTTGCTGTTTCCCATCTCACACACACGCTTCACTGTCAAGAACACGAGTCCAGTAACAGGCGGAGCGATTGAATTTATACCCAAACCACAGAAGATATCCTGCTTTATTCTAGGCTGTTGTGGCCCACTGGTTAAGACGAGGGACTAGAAATCCCTCCTAGTTTTTGTGGTGGTGTGTGGCTCAATAGGTTCGGCTGTTGTCTTTGTGATCGGAAGGTTGCTGGTTCAAATCCTGCAATTGAGTGGTCGGCTGTGGGCTCCTTATGGCTACTCTCTCAGTTCTATGTTCAGACTGCATTTTTTTCTTCGCAGCTGACAATCTCACTGGCTACGAGTACCAGCTTCATATTTATTGGAGGAAACGTGATTCTGTGCTCACGTTACCCTTCACTCAATAGGGCTATTAATGTCGCCTGGCTAAGGTTACCGAGGCTTCCGGCAGCGGGGGACAATTCTGTGAAGAAACAGACTTTCCAGTTAAAACAGCTGCTAGGTTTGCCTGTGATGGCAGCGGGAGATTTGGGAAAAGGGGCCGGCGAGTCGAGACACAGCGTTTTCGTGGATTGCCATCGGCGTTCCTGCCGTCGGGGTCCTCAGAGGGGCGACTCCAGGAAGGATGTGTCAAGCTCCTCCATCCGCAGACTCTGAGCAGAACTGGACTCTCCTACTTCCGGCGGGATGCGGAGAGAGCGAGCTGATAGGGTGATCAGAGGCTTCAGCACGGAAGCACAAAGTGTCCCGTTAATTCTGTTCCTTTAATTTTATGTCCGGTTGTATTTTAATTATGCATGTTTCTTTACTTCTCCGCTCGTTAAATAGAGGAAAATCTCAGCGTGCCAAAGTGAAACTGTAATATCACTGATTATGCGTATTAGTAATATGCAAAATAGCTCTCATGTTTCAGGGATAGTGACCTTATGCAGATGAGTTTTAGCAAGCAGTGGGCTGGACCAGCTGCCCCCGGGGTGTGTGAGCCGTCACAGTTATAAAAAAACGAAGAGCCTAACCTCACTGTCACTATGTGAACAAACACCTCCATTAATAAACGACACCTCCCGCGAGCTCAGCGGCGGCAGCTCCGGGGCTGACCTCTGCATGGCGCCTTGGCTTATTTTTACTTTTAAAACCTTACTGTAAAAGTTTGCCTTCTTTGGCTTGTTTTTCCAGAATCAGGTGCTCGCACAGTTCACAGAGGTTCGTTCCGGCCGCAGAAAACACAAGGGCACAGTCTACGCCATCGTAGATATTTTGAGCTAGAGTTGCCCTCACAGCGGTCGATAAGACGATCAGAATTTTATTTCAGTCTTCGCCACGAACAACTAGTCAGGATGGTGGGGCGATCCCCGAAATGGACACGATGATGGATATGGCCAGGATTACCCAAGCGATCCCAGAGGCAGCCTCAAAACCGATGTGGAGCCTGGAGCCCCCATGCATCAGAGGAAACCATAGCTGGGGGGGGGGGGGGCCACAGCTGCTGCTCTGTTCTGTGAGGGAGCGAGAGGAAGGAGAAAGCTCTAATTAATAAAGGACAGAGTGAATGAGGATGCATCTCCAAGAGGCCTTTCTCCCGGAGCCCTCTGCGCCGGCAGCTCGCCCCCCCACGTCGTGCTGGGCCTGCTCAAAGAAAGCCGGGGGCCCCGCGGTGGCCCTTTGGAAGCCCGTCAATGGGGATGAACGTCACTTTGTCTTCTCCCCCCGGATAAGGCAGCAGTCAGCTGGATCTACCCAGTGAGCCTCGCACCCGCACCAACTGGGGACTGTCGCTAGCGGGGATGAGGCCGCAGTGCTGGCGCCAAGCAGAGGGGGGCGCAAGGCGCGATCAGGCTCTGCAATCTGTAGTAACGAGGGAGGAGGGGGTTGCGGCAGGTGGCAACAGCGGCTCCATTGATGGGGGTCTTAGAACGCCCTGCAGCCCTGCCTCTGCTGCCCCGCCTGGGGAGAGAGATGCTGGGGTGACAGGCAGAGCCCATGGGCCGCTGGAATGAATGGGCCAGCTGACAATAAATAAAAGATGGCGCGGTGTCAGCACCGGGGGGCGCTGGAGCAGGATGGAGGTGGGGCTGCCCCTACACCCGGCTCCCCCTCATTGCCCCTCCCTCCCCATCTTTTCCATCGAGGCTGAAACTGGAGATCCGTCTGGGGCCCTATGTCAGGAGCCCTCCATGTAGGACCCTCTGTCTGGGGCCCTCCAGCAGCCATCATCTTTTCTGACACACTGCACTGTACGGAAAGGGCCGGTTCCGACTTTATCTCCAGGCACTCACAAGGCGGGTCCACCACATTTCGGAGGGGATCTGGCCCCCACCCCACACTCATTGACAACAGAAGCGAAAGTCGGGGTGCCATCTTCTGGCCGTGCGGGACCGCGGGGTATCTTTGTCATTTCTGATCCACCCCTCATGGCCATTGCGCCCATCTTGACATGATCGTTATGTCTGGAAAACTGTCCAGTATTATTTTTGATTGTGGCACTGACTTACTAATTTACAAATAATTTATAATAAATAATAATTAACTATAATTTACAAATAATGGCCGATACATGCCCCGGGGACCTGGCGGAGAAGCTGCAAACAAAGACTTTTAGAGCAAGCATTACGGTGGGGCCAAATTTTTATACTGAAAACCAAACCCCACATTAAATGTAAACATCACTCCCTTTTGTTTGTCTTTTAGTTCCAAGAAAGACTACTGGATCTTTATTTGCTTTTTTAAGCTATTAACAGCATATTATCTAGTCAAACCTCATGTGGAACAAAAGAACAAAATCACTGCAATTTCAGTCACATCTCAAAGATTGTTCCGGAACGTTCCCACGTGCGTTTAGGGTCCCAAATTAAACGGGCGCATGCGGGGGGTTGAGAATTAGATTAATCTGTCTTAAGGGGCTTCTCTGTGAGTGGGGGTCTCCCACTGGGGGCGCCGTGCCGCCTTAATTACTCCGCACAGCCTGGGGTGTGTGGAATGGCACTCTGGCGCAGGACTGGGGGGGTTAATTGAATTGGTCTTATTTGGGGGTTTGGGGGGACAGCTCCGACGGAAGCTACGGCAGGCAATTAGAGCAGAGCAGATCGGAGCAACAGGCTCAGCGAGAATCCCGCTCATCACTGCCTCTCGCTGCCTCTCCAATTACAGCAATGAAAACATCTCATGCAAAGCACTGTGGGAAAGGGTGGGTGCAGTCAGCAAGACATGCGTTTCTGTGTATCTGAGTGCGTGTGGGGCACGTGTGCCGTTTAAATCCCCTGTAGGGTAAAGCCGCGGGCGTTAAGGCTCGCTCTCTCAAACAGCGGCAGCTCGCTTACTTGGCCAGAGCTCCTGAAGCTCCTAACAGCTGCCCCCCGCCGTCGAGAAGAAAGGAGGCCTTCAGACTCAGCCTTCTGCTCGTTAAGGATTCACGCTTGTTTACGAAGGGTTCAGGGTCCTGAATCCCAGCTCCTGTGAATTCAGGCTCTCGATCACCCCCCTCCCCCCATCACACACCTGCGTGACTGCAGTAGCGTGGTGGAGCTCGCCAGCGCGGGCTGGGATGATCCAGCCGTGCCGAGCACGTGTCTGGCCTCCAGGAAAACCCCTCTTCTGCCTCTGGGTTTGGTCCACCGCAGGCCGGCAGCTGCTGGAGAACAAAGCGCTCCATCGGACCAAGGAAGCATGCCCTGCCAGGAACGGCAGCCTCAATGCCGGCCCGTGAAGAGATCTCTGATTGGCTGGCTCCCGATGGCAAGATCCTTAGGTTTTTTTGTCACCGTTCAGGACTCGCCATCTGCATGCCGGTTCACAGAGCCTGCAGGCTGTAGGACGAAGCTTTCGGCCACAGGTTTGCATGCGTGCACGTGCGCGCGCGCCTGTGTGAGCGCGTGCCTGTACGACTCACTCATACCGGATGTCATACTGAGGATTCCTCATCTGGGAGAGGACACTCCATGGCGAGGCCCCGGCTTTTCTCCAGTCTCCGCGCCCCTGGCTCTTACCTCCGTGAAGTGCGTGCGGGCCTTCACATGGAGCAGCCCTAACACACTCTGTGTCCCCCCCCCATTTAGATAACTGGTGTTGAAACGAGGATGATCGTGTCTCCTGAAGCCAGCAGAGATACATCAGTGTGACTGGCATTGTAGGGAGGAGGGGGGAGGGTGGTCATTTGAAATCTCTGAATGCTTATTTATTTACTTACTTACTTACTTACCAGACACCTTTATCCGAAGCGAAGTAATGCAGGGTCTGCCAGTTCCCCGGAGCAACTGGGGGTTAAGGACCCTGCTCAAGGGCCCAATGGTGACATCATTCTGCCAACCTTTTCATTCATGGCGACATTGTCTAGACCTGCAGAGCCACACAGCGCCACCATGTGTATAATACATGTATATCAGACTACAGAGTCATCAGTGCTCTAGGTGTTCTGGAGGTGGGTGTCAGAGACTCTTCAGACTCTCTAGCCACACACTCAGATTCTGCCTTGCTTGCAGGCTTAAACTCCTCCTGGCTCCTCTTCCCTCCCTCTATCTCTCTCCTTCTTTTTTTACTGTCTTTCCATGAGGGCATTTGTCAGGTGTGGTTCGACAGCACTGTGTATATCAATGTACTGTTTCAGCCCTTTGGCCTCTATAGTTAATACAAACACCAGTTCTGACTCTAACCCCCCCCCATTCCTCTCTCTCCCCACTCTGTAACCCCTCCCAGTCTGCTCGCAGTACTCCCGGGGCGTCTTCGCCATCTTCGGCCTGTACGACAAGCGCTCTGTGCACACGCTCACCTCCTTCTGCAGTGCCCTGCACATCTCGCTGATCACGCCCAGCTTCCCCACTGAGGGTGAGAGCCAGTTCGTCCTGCAGCTCCGGCCATCCATCCGGGGGGCGCTGCTGAGCCTGCTGGACCACTACGACTGGAGTCGCTTCGTCTTTCTCTATGACACCGACCGGGGTGAGTACTCTACCGAAAATCTGACCTTGGTGGCTTTATTCCACATCTACGGTCTGTGGCTTGCTGACTGTTTGGTCGCACCTTTTCAGGGCTGATGGAATTAGACACTGTTAGGAGAGTTTCGTATTGAATGGCTTGGAAAGGAAGCGGTAGCTGTTGGTTTGGAGTACGCAAAACGCCATGCCCTCCTTGGGAATGGGGTCAGCATTCCGGCCTGGAAGCCTCCTGTTGACCTAATTGCCTGTGCAAGGTTCCTCGGAGGTTTTGGCTGCGTTCCTGGGTCATCCTCCTGCTAACGGGTGCCCAAATGGGGGTGAGATGAAGGCACATGGGGGGCCCGGCTCCGCCCCTGCCACGATCTGGGCTTTGCATTTAAATCACCAGCTCGCAGGAGTTTAATACTCCACTTCAGTCCTCCAGCTCCTCTTGTTTATGTCTGCAGTGTGTAGATATGCTCTTCAAAGGGTGTGATGAAGTAACCCCCCCATAAACAGGGCAGGCAACTTGGCATCTCTGAATGCTTTTTTTCCCCCCAAAGCTTCAATATGTGAGGCGTTACAGAGCAGATAATACTCGCCTGGTGCTCCGCACTTACAGATGTCCAGCTCACCAGCCAGGCCACTTTTTGATCAAGCTACAGCTGAATGCTGGGAAGTATGGTGTATGTTTAGTTTGGGTGATGGGGGTTTTGATGTTTATTGGAAGGGACACTGACGAGTCCCAGGTGGCCGACCGAGTCCATGCCACTTCGGAAAGGTAATTAAGCGGAAAAGTCCTGTAATGGGAAAAGCCTGCATATGCCTGCCTTCATCTGCCCTCTCCCATGATGTAACATGACCCAGATGCATCATGGGACCTCTCTGCCCCCCAGTGGGCAACACTGCTTTTAGTGTCAGATTTGCTAACGAGCCTTATCCTCTCAAATCTATAAGACAACAGAAAATGCGCCAGAAATATTTAACTCTTTTTCTCAGTGACATTGGCGCGTCCGGGCTGAGTTGGTCTTTTTCTTCCAGTTGCTGTGTAACACTCACAGCTGGATTTCTGCCGAATGTGCGAGCATCTCTGAGGGACGCTGCCTCTGACTAAATTGTGGCTCAAATCCACACCCCTCAGAGTTAGAAAATCCCTATAGCTGTCAGCTAGACTGTCCCACTTACAGGTACTGTAGCGTTGCTAAAGTTGAACCCCGGGGTGAGCACAGAATCAGCGAAAGGAACCAAAGTGACACATTCAGTGTCTGCTGGGCTGTAATATAGCCTCTCTTTGGAGAGGCATCTGGCTGCAGGAAGGCCTAAGAGCACCCACACTATTGCCAAACCCCAAAACGGAATGTCGGAAGTGTCAAAATATATTGCTTTCTTTCACGCTAACAAGCTGAAAATTGACATGTTGTTGGAAATATTTTGTTTGTGTCAATTTCGAGCTTGTTCAAGCTAACATGTTTTTCCCCTTTTGATACAAGAAGTCCTGTGTTTGTGTACAAAAGAGATATTGGACTTCCTGGAGGCTGAACCAGACCCTGTGCAACACTTATTTACCAGTCATTTTATTTAGACTTTAGACTTATTTTTAGTAAGATAGTTTAGAAAAGTGTGGTCATATCAACTCTGTGAAATAATAAATAAAAGGAGTAATTAGCAGATGAACAGAATTGTTTAATATGAAATCTTTTTATGTGACCTACGACTACTCACACTCGTTTAAAGAATGACTGGCACAGTAGTGAAACTTAAACAACGGATCCTGTGGCAACGTCTTTGCGTCTCCAGGAATGATGTATTGGGGCTTGGGAGTAGAACACGCACTCTCAGGACCCTCCTGCAGCCAGGGGCTCATGTGTCTTTGACCCGCCACACCACCTGGTGGTCATGAGGAAGGAATGCAGATTTGAGAGAAGGGGGTGAGAACATTACTGAAGAATCGGTGATAAATTCTTGGCTCATGGAGTGCTGGATAGCAGACCCTGTCCTTTCTGTTAGCATCTGACTCGCCTCGGGGTCCCTGGCAGCTGATGTGTGATTTATTCACCTTTGTCTTTAAGAGATGGTAGGGGAGGGGTTAGGCTGCAGCTTGATAAATCTGTGTTCCTTTTCAATTCGCTAGCCGGTTATATTCATGAAAAAGGAAGGCTGTTTGTCATGCTATTGTTTATATACCCCAGGCCGCTGCTGACTTATTTTTGAATGAATGTCACTGAGAGTCTTTGGATGACATTGATGCCACTCCAGATGGGCAATGAACTCAAATAAAGGTTTATTCCCTTAAAAGACTGGTTTCAGACACTTTTCAGCACAAGTTGAGTGGACAGGTGAGCTCAGAACTGTGAAGTGCAAATCCCATTAGCAAGCTGGTTGGCATAAACACAGTTTCTCTCTGCATCTGGGATTTTTCGCATTTTTCTGCGAGCCCCCAAACACAAACCGCCACTGCTGTTCCTTTCGTGTAAACCTCTGTCGGACATAGCTGGCCCCCTGTGCAACGCCGCTGCCACCTATTGGTCAGTTGAGTTTCGCAATAATGACCTTTTTTGTGACACGTGCGAGGCGAAGCAGTGGGCGTGCCACATGGGCGAGGCCAGACGACCTGTGAAAGTTAAACGAAACTGCAGACTAATATGCTGCAGACACAGGAGCGATGATCTCTAAGGCCAGGGTTTTAACACAGTAATTTTTGTCCCTACATACAGGAACTGATGTTTGGGGATGGGAATTTTAACCCTGTGCTGTTAAATTCCCTGTTTATATCTAGCAGCTTGCTATTTGAATCGTCTGCATTGGTCTCTTCTGCGAAGGGCCTGTACTCCAGTGTCTGTGTGCTTTGGGCAGGTGCAGACCCAAAATGCATTTCTCCTTAGAAAGTCTCCATGTGCTTTAGTGACACTGGCCATTTTCTGAAGTCATCCTTGGCACGGTGACTCCAGTTCATCCAGGACTGCCCATTTTCTCAGATTCCTATTAAACAATATCTCAAGGACTTCAGGTCCCCCTTCACATTATAGGATCAACTTCCTTCTAAAAGCATGGACAGATGATTTGACCTTCGAGAGATGTGTCTGATAACCGGCGAGTTGGTTCAGGCTAAACTTGTGCCAGTTCCATTAAAGGGATGCTGATGACGCCAATTTGCTTTGAGCCTGAGTTCAATCTCCATGTTCGTTCTGTCGTCCCGGATGATAATGCTGCAGCTTGGATCTCAAAGCGCAAGGCGGGCACTGCCAGGCGCTAATGGCAAACAGGAGTTTCATCCTGGGGGCACATCTGTTTGCCCTGGCACCCTCCACAACCCACTCATGTGCAGTAGCGATGGCCATGTGCCAGAGGCCAGGAAAGCAGTGTATGAGGAGTAGGGAGAGGAGGGGGAAGGCTGCCATTGGCCAGTGGAACCGTTAACTAGCTCTCCTGTAGGAGCTGAGGTGTATATGCCATGACCTTTCTGAGACATCACAGTGTGATAAAGGACTACTCATCTTTCTTACATTCTGGACCAAATCTTACATTCTGAGACCATAATTTGGGCTCAAACAGTATACATAGGTTGACGGCAAAGAACATTTACGATTTGATTTCAGTCGGGTATCCCCAGGCTAACTAGACGCCAGAATTCACCGAGCAGAACCAAAGCAGACTCTGTCCTTGAAAAGAGTCCATCTCGCATTACAGATAGCTGGTGGAAGTGAATTCAGCCTCTCGCCGAGTACTGATGTAGAGCCACTTCTGCGGAAAATATCAGTCGAAGAATGGTAGCATGGGCCTGGTGGAGAAGAAAGGGTTTTCAAGTTCAAGCTCATTCCGTTGAAACCCACACATCAGTCGGAAGATTTCCGTTCTATCACATACCGCTCGGCCTATGTGGTGCTCAAGTTTCTTATAAAGCCATTGATTTTATCAGTGTAATGAATGAGTGTCAGGATCGGGACCTTGAACGGGAATATGTGACTCATTGGGGTCCTCATACACGTCTGCGATGCCAGTCTGCCCCAAAAGCCTCTGCACTGGGTGATGAAGAGGCATTCGATGCCGTTCATCTTTAAGTGCAAACAAACGGCGTACAGCATTTCCCTCAGGGGCGGCTTGACTTCTTCATTAAAGATCTGTCATTCCACAGCGCGGTTCCCATCCCACAAAAACCGTAGGGGCCCCGTTTTGCCATTTTTAAAACAGTTGTGCTTACCGTTTGTGGAAATTTGTTTTTTTCCCCCCTCAGGATCCTTTTGCCATTGTTGTTTCCCTTTCATTTATTTTTGATTTTTGAGTTTTAAAGCTACAGCAGACTGTTTGTATATTTACCTGCAGTAACAAAGCAGACAAATTTATATAGTTGAAATAAATCATCTCATATCGTTTCACTTTCAGTTCACAGCACAGGCGATTCTAGACCCTATTTATGGGGGCATCAGCCACCTTATCGTTTGTCTCAGCCTCCATGAAGAATTATTATTCTAAATCTGTTTAACTATTTCGTCCCATATTTTTAGGGGGCTAAGCTCTTCTAAGGGTCAAATTCTAGAATAGTTGCCTCGCAGCATTCCTGATGCCGTATTTCTTGATATTTTTAAAGGGAAAACAGTTCGGGGGGAAAGTGCATTTATCTGTAAAACGTCAGTAATGATTCTGCAATCCTAACACTGCTGAGGTCATGGGAAAAGCATCATTTCAATGAGTCTCCTCATGCTAGCAGGGGAGAGTGTCAGGGCTGTTTCAGAAGGTTACTCTGTTTATTGGATTTCTTTAGCACTGTGAAACCTTCTCCTGAAATGTTTTGAAGCAAATTGGGCAAGGATTATACAAGGGCAGGGTATCTCTCAGTGCTGGAGGACTGAGGGAGTGCCATGCCACGGCCGGGCCAGGTCCGCGCTGCCTCGTCTCCTAACGGGTGCGTCTGCATGCTCGGCAGGCTACGCTGTCCTGCAGGCCATCATGGAGAAGGCGGGGCAGAACGGCTGGCAGGTCAGCGCCATCTGTGTGGAGAGCTTCAACGATGCCAGTTACCGGCGCCTCCTTGAGGACCTTGACCGTCGCCAGGAGAAGAAATTCGTTATCGATCTGGAGCCTGAAAGGCTGCACAACCTCCTGGAGCAGGTGGGCACGGCGGAACCTTCTCCAATCTGCCTCGATTGCGCCCCTGTCTTTTTGTGTGGCTCCACAATGGGAGCCAGACCACCGTCAGTCCTGGCCATCTGACAAACTAATCATCCTTCCATGCATAATTTGGCAAATGGCTCCTGGCACTTGTTCCATTCTAACTCAGTCCGAAACAGCAGAGGTCGGCTCTAAAAGGGATCTGCCCGGCTTCAAAGGGGCTAACTGGCCTGAGGCGAGAGCCAGAAGTCTCCCGGACCTCCTGTCCCAGTCTTCATCGCCTCTGGGATCTCATTCATCTGCTGTCTGAACAGCAAAGCAGTAACCCCAGGCTAAAGCTAACCGGCAGGCTGTAGAAATCCGATAGGGGGGGCGATCGATAGCTGCCCCCCTCTGTGTGTTTAAAATGAAATATCCAAGTGTCTGCGAGTTTCTCCACTCCTCTCCTCTTGTTTATATCTCATTTATCTCGCATTTCACTTCACCGTCCAGCAGCACGGTTCCGCTGGAATCCACAGGCTGTTTATGGACTCTGGGAATACGTAATCTCCAAGGATCCTAGTTTCAGACCAAAGGCTTTGCTCAGAAGCTGATCTGTGGCTTGTTTGCATCACACTGATCTGACCACAGCCAAGCAGTCATGCGGAGCTCACAAGGGGGACCGGTACATGACCCCCTGGGCACCATGTTTGTTCTACTGATTTGCTCCAAAGGACGACATTGATTCTTCCTTTCCTAGCTCCGTTCCTCCTCCTCAGTTCCCCAATTTGGTGGCCACTCTTCCTCTCCTTGCTGCCCCGTTCCACCAGCTTAGCTCGCCAAAATCTCAGTGCCACCCAGTGTCCAGTATAAACAGGGTCACCAGGCAATGTTCACGCCTGAGAGAGTTGTGAGTTGGGGGGAGGATGTCTGACAGCTCAATAAAACAGCCCCCAGTTTTGTTATGCACCCTCAATGGACATACTTATTATTGCAATATCCTTATTGATTATTAATTATAATGGAGACAGGTCATAAAATAATCTTTATGAACATTACGGCCGCCCTCTTCTCTCTCTCCAGCCTCCATGCGTCTTCACACAGCCCTGATTACTGGCTGTTAATTTCCCCGCCGCTTAATTAATCGCACACGAAGATATTGCTCCATGTCGCATGCACCTCCATTGCCCAAGAGCCGCCGTAATTCTCGTGTTGACAAGTATAAGAAACAATTAAGTGACACTAATCTATCCTCGTCCGATTTACCCCTCCCCCTACCCCCCCACTGTCCCTTCTAGATTGTCAGCGTTGGAAAACATGTCAAGGGCTACCATTACATCATGGCAAATTTGGTAAGAGGCACTCTTATTGGTTATTTAGTTGTGCTTGCATCCCGTGTGGCTTGAGTGTCATCATCCTGCCCCTCCTTCCTGGGGCAGGGACACCCCCAGGTAAATAAAGCCTGATGAGCTTGTGAGGATTTGGTAGAGGGTCCTGCACCTCCAGGACTTATTTCGAGCACATTGTTCGGTCGATTAGTTTCAGATTATCAGCGAGGAGACAGCGTGGGGAATCACTGCTAATCCATTCACAGGTAATGCTGGGAGAGGCTAAGGCAGGAACATATCTCCTGTCACAGTGATGTGATTACTGCTCCCCAGAGGTGGTGTCAAGGCCGCTGGGGACGGCTGAGTCTGCTCTCCATCATGAGGGGGTGAAACGGACCACTTTGAGTAGGGACGTCATTTGCAGCAAAATTTAAGCGTGGAAGAAAATGAATTTGTCGTTGCGGTAGGCAATTAGGTTGTAACATTAGGGTCTCCGGGAGATAGCAACCTCAAAGGAGTCTGGTGTGTCTCTGTTTTGGATGCTTCGGTGAATCCGACGCTGATGCATTTACTCACTTGTGTTCCAACTCCGCCCCCAGGGCTTCAAGGACATCTCTCTGGAGCGCTTCATGCATGGAGGGGCCAACGTGACGGGCTTCCAGCTTGTCAACTTCAGTACGCCTAAGGTCATCAAGCTCATGCAACGCTGGAATAAACTTGACCAGAGGGAGTACCCTGGCTCTGAGAGCCCGCCCAAGGTAAGTGGCCACACCCTTCTTTGCAACGGGTTGTCACTTTGAGCCATCGCACCCAGAATCCTCTGTGGCCAGAGATTGCTGATTCCTGAAGGATGATGCTTCACCTTTGATATGACTCCTAGGGATTGTTAGTCAGAGCTACAGACACACTTATGCTGTGTGATGAAGTGACAGGGTGTAATCCCACCTCCAGAGAAGGAAGTGAGCTTTGTGTGGAGAACAGGTGGACACAGGCAAGTCTAGACCCCATTTAGGGAGACGTTGGCACTCTGTTTTTTATCTCAGCCCCTCTGAAAAAAATATTTTCCCGTATTTCTTCAGATTGAAAGTGGCAATCCTATGTGGGGGCTGAGCCCCCCTTAAGGGTCAAATTATAGAATCGCCCTCAGGTAGGCAGGGAGAGATGTGTGTGTTTATAGATTCCTGTTTTGTGTCTACAGCAGTGCATGTGTATATACATGAAATGTTAGCACTCAAAGGTGTTGTTTATTCTATTTTAAGATAATGGTGTTAAAAGAAGCCATTAAGAGCTGATTTAACAGCCTTATTGTAAGATAACCTCTATCTCTAAGATTGCTCTAAGTCTGCCCCTCAATGTGGGAGTCACCCCCCCAACCCCTTCCCACACACCTCGCCCCAGCCCTCTCCCAGTGCATCCTGCAGAGAGGATGGGTACAAGCCTACATCAGCAAGCCGGCCTCGATGCACCACCATCGATCCTCCCCCGAACACCATCCTCTGAATAATAATCTCGTTGTCACGACTGTGATTGGCTGTCCTCCCCCGCATCGACACCGCCCGGCCTCTTGCGGTTCCCATTGATCCGGAGGGGGATTCTGGGTTCCGTGTACACTCTGTGTTAATATGGTCCACTGCGTATTAAACAGCAATTATCCCTGTTTAGAGGTGGAGTTGCTGGAGCTCAGTTTCGTCAAGGCACTGGGGACAGTTAACAACTCCTTTTATGAGGCCTAATTCCCCTTAAAGGGTTATCAATGTTTCCCAAATGAAATTATCTGAATTTATTAAGCAACCTCAGTAGACCTGCGGCTAAGCATGAAGCAGCTCTTGTACTCATGACAATATCATGACAATGACAGGGAGGTGACAAGCCTGCTGACAGTATTTTCAGTGGTAATGATTCACTAGTGAGCATCATCTGTGTATAGCGTTCTAGCACAGTTCCTTCACCCGTAAGTCACCTGCTCATGGTCTTTGAGATGATGGGACCTCTAGGCAGGATTCTCATGAGGAACATCTCCCTCCTCTTCCTCAGTACACCTCGGCACTGACCTATGATGGCGTGCTGGTGATGGCCGAGGCTTTCCGGAACCTGCGGAGGCAGAAGATCGACATCTCTCGGCGTGGGAACGCCGGAGACTGTCTGGCCAATCCGGCGGCGCCTTGGAACCAGGGCATCGACATGGAGCGTACACTAAAACAGGTGAGCAAAAGGGGGTAAGAGGAGAGAAGGTGAGCCTATCGACATGGAGGAGAGCAGGTACAGGCACGGCCCATTGATTCAAAGAACAAGATTCTTCATTTTGCACATCAGTACATAGGAATTCTTACTCACACCATCCAGTCCGTAACATCTGACATGTGACGGGAAGAGGCAACACAAAGCAAAGGTACTCACAATGCATTAAAGTAGACATACAGGAATGCACAGAAGTTGTATGCAAGTACGCATTCACCTTTAAAGGCGATGCGTGCGGCAATCGACTGTAACAGCACAAATCTGTGTGCATTTGTTCTGATATGACAAGAATTTACCTTGCATTTTAACCTTTATATGCTAATTTGTACTTCATTTGCGGTATAAAGGTTAAAATGCACAGTAATTTCTTGTCATAGCAGTGCAAATGCACATAATATAAGTACACATTTATGCTGTTACGACAATCAATCGCCTCACATATCGCTTTTAAGGTAAATGCATATTTGAAGGTAAAGGTATATTTGCGTACCAGTTATGTCATCCTTGGTCATATAACTAGGAACTGCAGAGGTACATATTTATGGAATAATTATGAAATAAAAAGAAACGGCTGAAACAAAAATATGGCTAAATTTTAAGTATATAAGATAATTATTTATTAAGTTAAACTGCTGAGATTGGAAATATGGCAGGATGAACTGTAATATTCACACTTTATACTGGAGAGGAGGAGGTTCTGGCTGTAGAGGTTGGGGAACCGGATGTGATTCAGGTCAGACAGGTGGCGTTGTGATAGCCCAGTTAGACCCAGCTAGATGGGGGGTGTGTGTTAGGACTGTGATCGGAAGGTTGCCAGTTCAAGTCCCAGAGTTGGCGCTGGGTCCCTAAGCCAGGCCCTTAGCCCCTACCAGCTTTCTTTAAAGGTGTGTTACCTTGGATTAAAGGGTCTGTTAAGTAAATAAAAATGTAAATGAGACAGTCCAAAGTGGTTTTGTGTCGCTGAGGGCTCTCTTGTGGTCGCCGTGAAGGTGAGGATCCAGGGCCTGACCGGGAATGTGCAGTTTGACCACTATGGGCGCAGAGTCAACTACACGATGGACGTGTTCGAGCTCCGGAGCAACGGCCCCCGCAGGGTGAGTGTGCAGAAATCGCAGTCTTCAGAACAGAGTCTTGAGAGGCACATTTCAAAGGGTGGCCCCAAAACCACACTCATGAATGGCCCCGGGGCGGGGGGGGGGGGGGGGGGGGGGGGGGGGGCGGGGGGGCGCGGGGGGCGGCGGGGGGGGGGG
>JAODLD010000042.1:2472812-2501412 GCA_026781065.1 Mormyrops boulengeri | reverse complement strand
CCCCCCCCCCCCCCCCCCCCCCCACCCCCCCCGTCCCCCCCCCCGGCCTTGTTCCGGGCGCGGCCGGGGGGGCCCCCGCCCGGGTGGGGGGGGGGGGGCGCGCCCCGCCCCGTCTGAAAGTTGTCACAGATGATGTATGGCTCCTGGCAGGTCTGTCATGTGATGCCTTTTAGCTACACTTTCTGGGCATGGAGACTTATTGCAGGCGTTAATTTGACTGGGTTTTGATCAATTGCCCAGGACCCAGAGCAGAGAAGACACCCTACTGCCCTGCCTGATTCAGGAGCAGCCCCAGAATGACATCATCATTTCCTGCCCACACTGTTTGATGGGCAGCCATCACATGACTGAGCGTGGGCGTCAGCCACTCAGCTTCCCGTTGTTGAGAAGGTGGACCCCTTAACAATAGCACCGGTCTTTCTGATCGGTACTCCTGAGGGAGGACAAAGAAGCTGGGGCTACATGGGGCATTCAGAAAAGGGGTGTAGGGGGTGGGTCCTGGGCCTCAGCTGTGTGTGAGGAGGATGGAAATACGAGGAGTCTCTCGGAGAGAGAGCAATGAGCATGGCCATCTTGGGGGCGAGGTCGTCACGGTCGGGGGGCGTCCATCCGGGGAGGGGGTCATCAGGAAAACGGAGCAGCTCCAGGCTGGGTATGATCAGCTTAGAGGTGCATTAATATTCAGCCTAATATGATATTGTGTGTTTCCTTGTTGTTTGTTCGATTTCGTTTCACCTCTGTTGATGGGAGACTTTTCATACACATTCATCTGTACAGAGAAATGCTTATTTTGCGATACCAATTCCATATTTCAGAGCATAATTATTGGAATCCTCTGGCTGTTGCTTGTCTCGCAACTTCCAGTGTGTGGCTGAAGGAAAGGGAGTGTGTTTGTATTGTTGGTAAAACACAGAGCTCACGTTTTCGTAAGAGCCTCTTAGACACTTTCGACATGAGAAATTTACAAAAAAGAGGAGGCCATTTGGCCCATCAAGCTCGTTTGGGGAGAATTCAACTAATAGCTAATACAGGTAGTTGTTAAAATCTTATCTAGCTCTGATTTAAAGGAACCCAAGGTTTTAACTTGCACTACACTATCAGGAAGACCTTTACATACTATAACCACAAGCTGTGTAAAGAAGTGCTTTTCCAAATACAGTTTAAAATGTTCTCCCACTAATTTCCACCTATGACCACAAGTTCTTGTATTTCAACTAATATTGAAGTAACTATTTGGCTGAACAGCATCCACACCTGTTAGAATCTTACATACCTGGATCATGTCCCCACTTCGTCTCCTTTTCTCGAGGTCAAACAGAGTCAGCTCAGCTAAACTCTCCTCATAAGACATTCCTCTAAGAGCGGGAATCATTCTTGTAGCCCTATGTTGAACCCTTTCTAAGGAAGCAATGTCCTTTTTAAGGTATAGTGACCAATCTTGCACGCAATATTCTAGGTGGGGTCTTACCAGGCAATCAGTTTACTGTATATATTGGTCCCAGTAAATGTAAATTAGGAATAACAGTGGTCCTAAAATTGAACCCTGTGGTGCCCCACTTTGAACACAGGCCCACTGTGGCATTGTGACTGTAATAACTACCCGCTGCTTCCTGTCTGTAAATCAGTTTTCAATCCAAGCTGCTACAGTTCCTAAAGTCCCTGCTGCTTTGAGCTTAAGCAAGAGCCATTTGTGGGGGACATCAATTTTAGCGATCTCACTAAAAGGCATATTATCTCTTCTAACTCCATGTTGTGTCAGTCAGATGAGAGTCAGTTGCTCCTCAAGGTCGCAAACCTTGACCATGAGTGAGTCCACCAGCTGAAATCGCTCGCAGGTGGAGTCCGACTGGACATAAGCATCCAGAAGGGCAAACATCTTGCAAAACACATCACTGAACTGGCCCCATAATTAACTCACTTAATTAATCTCACTATGACCACATCACTTACACCCAGCCCAGTATATTTATTGCGAGTATTTAACTTTTAGTGTTCGTTGTGAAGTTACGTGGACAGAAAACGCCGCTCACGCGACACCCACAGCTGCAACTCAATGTCGGTAACACTTGCGCTGTTTAGTAACAAGGACAGATAAGCACTCACGCAGACCGAAAAAAAACCAGATAAAAAAACACAAATATACTCCCAAATGATCTACAAACCACCATCAATGTCTACGCCATTCTCTCTCAGTGCAGCAATCCCAATCAATGCTCCAATGGGTGAAGCAGTCCTGCATGGGCCCTCGTGCTGACAGTGAGCACTTTTCACACTCAGGTCTCTCTCCGGACGGATCGTCGGTGGGGTGTGGTGGTTCTTCACCCTCATCATCATCTCCTCCTACACGGCCAACCTGGCCGCCTTCCTCACTGTGGAGAGGATGGTGTCGCCCATCGAGAGCGCCGAGGACCTGGCCAAGCAGACGGAGATTGCCTACGGCACCTTGGATTCTGGCTCAACCAAGGAGTTCTTCAGGGTAAGGCTGCAGTGATTCTGAAGGGTGCTGTTTCTGATAGAGTTTCAGGTTCTAAGAGGCCTGAAAACCTGAAGTCTTCAGACCAGGAGGATGTAATGAAAGTTTAAGCTCTGGAGTGACAGTAAAGGGAGCAGAGAGTGCAGAGGACTAATGCTAATAGGTTGTAAATGGTGTCAGATCAGAGCTAGCTAGCTGGTTAGCAGAACATGCTGCTTCAGTATTTCCTAAATAAGGAATGTGTCGATTTAATAGTGTAATGAAAGTTTGTGGCCACCAGAGGGTCTTAGGAGCCCCATGCAAATGCATTGCATAAAAATAATCAAACACATGTGTATGCTAAGACATACGCAGATACAGTCAAGCACAAACAGGGTAAAGATGCCTGTGTGTGTGACGTGATCCTTGCAGCCAAGCCGCAATGCTGAGGGTGGGGTTAATGTGAGTTTTATGGGCTGGCATCTGCAGTGAAAAGCTGGGCATGACGTACTGGTGGAGATCCGTCGGGCCGGAAAGCCCATTTATTTTCCCGGCTCTGGAAAGGGGCCTCACTCTAATTAATGATCCCGGCTTCTCGGAACGCTGTGTGCGGTCCCGCTCCCCCTCACCACCCCGGGTCATACATGTGGGCGCAAGGGCCACTCTCGAGTGGGCAGGGAGGTAAGGAGCGCGACGGGTGGGGGGGGGGATTTTAATAACGAAAGGGGCAGTAATATCGGCTCACAACTCCATCTGTGGTCTCAGACTGTGGCATGGCTGTGTTTAATGGATGGAGCCTGTTTCAGGGTGGCTGGGAGACGGCCGGGATAGACGTGACTGACATTCACGGCAACGTCCGTCACGCTCTGCCAAGCATCCTGTCTCTCCTCACCAGGGGCCACCAGCGCCTCTCAGGCTGTCAGCACGGACATTACCTCCACCGCCATAAAGGAGCCTGCCACCATTAAATCTACTCTGGGGGGTTATGGGGCAAAGGGGGGTCACAGGCCAGGGCAGAGGGGATGCAGGACTAGAGCACAAATGAACGAAAATCCTAAAGAAATGCGAACAGAACACAGAAACAGGGACAAGGCAAACAAATATAGGTAAAAAAACTGCTGAACCCCCCCACACACACACACACGCACCTCTGTCCACAGACAGATGATCGTCCATCCCCCCATCCTCCAGCTGAGAGTTACCCTACCTTGGTCTTCCTCACCCTCTGCCCACGCTGCCTCTCTGTGCAGGCCGGCTCGCCATTAATTAGGCATGATTGAGATGTTAATGTTACGTTTTAAATCACGCTGTGGAGTAGCTCGATGGGGGAGCTGGAACATTTTTAACTACGCCAAAACAAAAACACATACAAAGTACAGCCCCATATCTGATCATCTGTGAAAAATTTTACTAAACCAAACAGCCAGTGTTTGTATTAGCCTTCTGACCTTTAGCGGATTACTATGAAGGGGTGATTGATCATTAATCATTAATTATTTTAAATAATGAGCATCACTTTATGTATTTTGAATGAAAACAAAGCAGTAATATGCAGCAAAACGCAGTTCATATCCTGATTAACAACACGATGACACAATGTGCTCCCCCCACCCCACCACAGCGCTCCAAAATAGCAGTGTACGAGAAGATGTGGAGCTACATGAAGTCGGCGGAGCCCACGGTGTTCACCAAGACAACAGCGGAGGGCGTGGCCCGTGTGCGCAAGTCCAAGGGGAAGTACGCCTTCCTGCTGGAGTCCACCATGAACGAGTACACAGAGCAGCGCAAGCCCTGCGACACCATGAAGGTCGGGGGCAACCTGGACTCCAAGGGCTACGGCATCGCCACCCCCAAGGGCTCACAGTTAAGGTGGGTGGAATAGTGTAACAATGCCTCACCTGTTGTTATGGTATTCCACCTACCCTGATGTGCCTCTCTCCTCATGCGGCCCGCCTCCCCGCAAGCGTGCACATGCACGCCAGGCACCGTGCCATGGGCCTTGTCTGTCTCTCTCTTCTTTTTTCTTGCAGGAGATTCAGGCCCCCAGGTAAAGCCACGGTCGTTCATCAAGCTAAAGGAGGATTTTATTTGCCGTTTCTCTCCCCCGCACATACCGTACGCAGGCGTTTGTGCCACCCGCTCACGCCGTGCAGATATGCAGCCCCAGCCTGACGCTAGTCACCCCACCCAACCCAAGCCACACCCCAAGGGTCAGGAGTCTGCCTGTGTTACTGCGCGGGGGGGGCGGTCAGATAGTATCCATCAGCGGCCATGACTTTACATATCTTGGTCAACAGGGGGCACCATGGAAGTGCGTGGTTTGAGTGGTGATCAAAGCCACAGCCGGGTCAGTTTCCAGGTAGCAGACATCCTCCTGTAAGAACATCCTCCCGATTTATGTTTTTAAGCTGCTATAGCTCACCACACTCCACCCTTCAGGATCCTCTTCCGATGCCCTGCCCTTCATGGTGGACCAATGACGAGCCGGGCTCAAGCACACGCAGAGGAAGCCCATTTGTGCATAAGCATGGTTACGCTTAGAGTGACTCACTCACATGCTTCAGTCATGCCAAGCAGCCCATGATGGTGAGACAGACAGTCTGTCACCCTCGGGGACTGGACTGGCCCGGACTGTTTTAGGCTTGTCGTTACAGCTGGCTGCGGGTTCGGGCCGCACCAGACAGTGGGCTGTCAGTGGGTCCATGACGTTAGTGATTATTGTCACCTGTCACTCTGTTCTCACGCACAGCCAGTGACACACAGGCAGGGAACACATGGCCAAGGGCAGGGCTGCTGTTTACATGGCAGCGAGACACAAACGCACCAAAACAATGCTGTTATGCAGTTTTAATTTATTTTATTTAAGCCTGAGAAATATCCCGATTGTACTGTTTTCTCGAAATACATGATTTGATTGTTTTTACTGTTGCAGATTAATTTTAAATTTTTTAATTTTTTGACACTGCTTACAATTCGCTCTGGATAAACCTCTCTCACGCAAACGATTTGGCCTAGCGATCATACCCAGGGTGTTGCAGTCAGACATGCACCGATACATGCAAACACACGCATGTGAAAACACAAGACACAAACAGTGACCTGCCTTAGCAGGCGTGCAATGGCCACCTGCATTCTGGAGTCACATGGTCAGTTTCTGTCCCCCCCAAGGGTAGATTCTGGCCAGCAGGGGCAGGTGAAACACTCAGCAAAGACTCACAGGCACAAATCCCAGGGTGGTAATCTGCTATAGCGTCTGGGGGGAATCAGTGGCCGTTAGTCACCGCTGGCAACCTGCGGACAAGAGAGGTTTATCCCGAGTGGGGTGACACTAACAAAGCTGTCCACTCCTGTCCTTTCTTTATCCTCGATGACTTGTTCATCTTCTGACAAAATATGTTTTATCGTTTCAAGAAATGCTGTTAACCTGGCAGTTTTAAAACTGAATGAGCAAGGCCTGTTGGACAAATTGAAAAACAAATGGTGGTACGACAAGGGCGAATGTGGCAGCGGAGGAAGTGACTCCAAGGTTAGCCTCTATGTCACCACATGCGGGTAAACAGTATGTCGACGGGCAACCAGCGCATCTGCCCTGACCACACCCAAATGTCCTGACATGACCACGCCCACATTGATATGACCACGCCCATTCACGGATGTGGTCAAACCCACACCAATGTGGTCACACCCTTCAGAACTCTCATGTAACCATGGAAACATCACAGAGAGAGCAGTTACTGTCAAAGCAAAAATATTCGCCCCTTGCCTGTCTCGCTCTGCCCCCGGCCTCAACCCTTAAGCACGTCTGCGATAAGACAGGGCCTTAAGCAGCCGCTGCCACACCTGTGCCATTGTTTTTCTTTGTTTATTTCACTTTAATGGCACTGAATGACAGCTGATTTCCCATGAGGAGGTCACAGCCGCGTTGTGTCCTCAGAAAGGGACACGAACCTCGGCGGGGAAGCTCAGGATGTGACATCTGACATATTCATCCACATGGAGTGCTACGGGAGAGCGGCCATGGCCAATAGTTTTGGGTTCACAGTAACTGCCTCTGTTTGTCACAGCGGAGGCCACCGCAGTATGCGCCTGTTGCTTAAAGTGACGGAGCGGGCCCCAGGTGTGCGTCCGCGGCTCGGCCTCGCGCGGCCGTGGGACCGCTGGCGCCCGCACTCCGCTCACTTTGCACTGCAGATCTGTGTAGTTTTAACTCAATAACATAAGATAACATGTCATATGATGTTATTTATGTTATTTTCCACGTGAAGAACCCCCGTAAACCTTGCCGTTTTGAAACTCAGTGAATCAGGCGTCTTAGACAAGCTGAAAAACAAATGGTGGTACGATAAAGGAGAATGTGGACCAAAGGACTCTGGAAGTAAGGTCAGTTGCCACAGTCTGGGGACCCACTGCTACAAATGCACAGACTCCCACAGGAAGACTTAGTAGTGTTATACCACTAGAGGGAGCCAGAGAGCTTCACAGCACACGCCAGGGCTAGAGAGGTGTCAGAGCAGGAAGCTTCCAGTTGCATGCGTGTGTTAACAGACGTGTATGTTTATGAGGGGCCAGTGTGCCCGTAAACACACGTGACTTACAGCTTAAGTCCTGCCACGAGGCCCCACGCAGACCAAACGCTAGCATTCCTGATGGTTAACGCTGACTCTGCTAGGCAATACACCAGACCATCACCCGCTTAACTAACAGTCACTATGCTGTGCAAATTAACAAGATTAATGAACAAACCGTTCGCAAAAACTGCAGTAATGTGAACTCCAGTGACAGAGTGCAAAGTTAACTTGCTCTACCCAGACATCACTAGCAGTGAGAGAGCAGGAGGGTCACATGTAGACGTAGGGGTTCCTACATAGCTCACCAAAGGCCTGTGCTGCATCAACAGGATTCCATTTATGCACTGAAACTGTTGTCAAAGTGCTGTAGCCATTTTGTGTGTTTTAGTAATAAAATTGTGAGAGGAAACTAAGTAGGGCCAGATTGTGCAGTAGTGCGTAGTTAATGTCTGAATGACTCACAGTGTTGTTGTGCTGTGTTCATGTCTTGCTTGCACCCTCCACTCTCAACCCTCCTGATTGGCCCTCTCCCTGTCTCTCACCAGGACAAGAGCTCCCAGGCACTCAGCCTGAGCAACGTGGCTGGGGTGTTTTACATCCTGGTGGGGGGGCTTGGCCTGGCCATGCTCGTGGCCCTCATTGAGTTCTGTTACAAGTCCAGAGCTGAAGCCAAGAAAATGAAGGTGGAATCGACCGAACAGAATCTTAGCCCAGCTCGCAATCTCTCCCAGAGCACCCAGAACTTAGCCACTTATAGAGAAGGGTACAACGTATACGGCACCGAGAGTATTAAGATATAGGGGTAGGATTTAGGGTCTCCTATAGTAAGTGGGGTGGTGCATTATTCATAGAGCTACGTCTTGTGGCCATGTTGCGAGTTGTTGAAGCTTCTTCTCTTTAAGTTCCATGTTCGGTGTTTTCCGTTTTCTGATTCGTTTTCAGGTTGTGTTTTATTTTCAGTTTCTCTTTCTTTCTGTTCTTTTCGTTTTTTTCTTTCCGTTCTGAGCTGCCCTCCTCCTGAGCTGTCGGGGGGTGCAGACTTGCCAGCGCGGCTTTGGTTCTGTCCTTTGGCTGCTCGTGGTTGTGTCCGCTGTGGACTTTGGCTCATAGGCACCTGCATTGGGTACGACCTGGCACGCACCGGCCCGAAATATACGACAATCATCCCAATGGGCCGCGATGCAAGACCAAAATAAAACTAATGATAATAATGACAGCAAAGTCAAACAGAAACTTCTTTTGGGTCGGACTTGAGTTTAGCTGAGAGACGCATAACCAGAAGCTGGTACAGTGTCACACACAGACGCTTTACATCAGAGTGCTGCTGACTGGGTTCATGGGGCTGATTTACTGACCGTAAGCACAGCTTACACACAGTGTTATTAAACGTGAATAAGGCACTGTGGCTGGGTCACAGCTGCTTGTACTAAGGGTAACAGATGGCCGGACTAATTAAGTGCATAAGTGTCCCTTTTGTGGTAACCAAACATGAATTAACTTTGTGTTTAAGAACAGCTGAGACCTTCTCCAAAGCTCAGAACAGTCTGAAGCTTGCTGTGATTCACCCATAGTGCTTTACTGACACTTAATGACATCTGATTATTCTTTATCTGTAGTAACGTACGGGAGTCCTCCCAAAGTCACTAAGCAAGTATGTAAAGGGTTACTGTACCGTGCCAAAAAACCCTGTAGATGTAAACCTAAGAGCACCGATAAAACTCTAATGAGGTGACAGCTTTCCCCATTATGACAAACCAGCAGCATTACGGCTAAAAAGCGTGCATTTCCAGTATCATCAGAAAATGCAGATGTCTAAAATCTGTATTCCTCACGTTTTGCTGTTTGTTGTCATCCTCATTGGTTAATTGTTAGTTGTGCGTGTGGGTGTGTGTGCATGCGAGTGTGTGCAGTTTGCGTGCATTCGTGAGAATGCATTTTTGCTCATGCGTGTTCTGTGCACTTCTATGTTTCAGTGTATTTTCAAAGAAAAAGGTAGAAATACAAGGAAACTTAGACTTTCTTTCTCCTGTTTTCCCTCTGTCACTGGCCCCCACCTTTCCCCACCCTGACCACACCTTCCCCTGCCCTGGCCACACCTTCCCCCGCCCTGGCCACACCTTCCCCCGCCACACCTTCCCCCGCCCTGGCCACACCTTCCCCCGCCCTGGCCACACCTTCCCCCGCCCTGGCCACACCTCCAGCTCACGTTCACAGAAGCCATGCGGAACAAGGCACGCTTGTCGATCACAGGCAGCGTGGGAGAGAACGGCCGCGTCCTGACCCCTGACTGCCCCAAGGCCGTACACGCTGCTCACCCCCTGCGTCAGGGCCCAGGTCTGGCCGTGGTGTCCGCTGAGCTGCCGTGAATACCAAAAAACACCCCAGTGCCTTATCACAAATACAACCGTCAGTCCAACGAACCAATGGCGAGCAAGGGAACAGATACTGAGCAAAATCCCACCAATAAAACGTCTGTTAATGAAATCTGGAGAGAGTGAGGAGTGGAGGGGGACAACACCAGCTGGGTATGAACGGCAGGCGAGTCGATGCAGCACAGACCACCGAGAACAAACAAGAACTGACAAAAGCTGACTTTCACCGCATCACGTACTAGATGCGCCGTCGCCCCCTGCAGACGACTTTATTTGGCCAAAGTCATTGCATGAGCTGAGCTCTGGGCTCCAGGCAGCAAGCCCAAAACCAGGACAGCGCCGCCTGCTGGAGGACGGGCAGGGACACGCCTACAAGACCACGAAACTGTACTTGAAACATAAACTGTGCTAATTAGCGTTTGCCATTAACTGTTACGTGAGTGTGCTTGTCAAACACCTGGCTGTGATCCCCGCAGCCAGAACATATTAGCTTTCGACTATCCATTGTTGACATGGGTAACACCGGCCAGTGTTTCGGGGGTTAATTAATCGCATTCATAAAATTATTACTGACAGACGTAAATCGTCACTGTACTGAGCCAGAAAGAATATTACAAAACATAAGTTATATGGAGAAAGGTACTAATGAGATTATACAAAGTATGATGTCGTCAGTAACCGAACCGGGCGATTTTTAAACCAATGTAAATACATAGATATAAGGACGTTTCTCTTTTACGACCATGTAGGAAGTTATTCATCGCAATAATGAAAATACAATGTATAGACACCACTTGTAATTAGGACATTTTTGAAATGGTAGAGTATATACATATTTCTGTACATATATATAAATGGACGGAGAATAGGTGTGTCGCGGCATCGGCTCATCGTGCGTCCGTCCGAGTCCATGCTTGATGTGGACCAGAACCACACGCTTCTGTCTGACGGGACCCAGCACTCCCGGTTCTGCCATCAAATGCTTTTTTAACGTACCATTTGAGGCGAGCAGATACATCCGTATGATTAGTGCACATATCTTAATGTCCGTAGTTTAACTATCCTCTTTCTTTTTGGGGGGAAACTACTAATGTTTCAGCTGTTAGGGGTGTAAAAAGTAAATTAAAATGTTTAAAAAATCAGAAAGAAAAATATAGAAAGTTTTATTTTTTCATTAAAGCAACCGTATTAGAGTTTCAAATTGAAATAATTTTTAATAAAAAAAAACATGAAATGCGGACAATGTCGCAGTAATCAGTGCCACGGTCAGAAAGAAGTGTCCGGCTTTGGCCATTATATTTTAACACTGTGTTCTTCCTGTATGCCTTTTGATTTGTTTTCCTAACACTTGCACTTAAAAACAGTACTCTGAAATCCACTTATCCACTAGCGGTTACATTTCCTTTGGAGAGAATGCGGTGTCTGTTATTATTTCGGACCTTTCCAGCGGTCCTGAGTCATCAAAAGACAATCTCCTGGCCCTGAGGGCGAAATTCACATTTTACAATCTGTTTTCCCTCTCCTGCAAGGACGTGAGAGGTGCTTATATTACTGCGAAACAATCTGTGACATGGTGTTCCTCTCAGGCCATAATAGTGTTTATTAAGTTATACAAACGGCGCAGTCAGGGAGAGAGCACGTGTTTTCGGTTCCGACACCTCTACCTGTAAACTAACCTCACTGGCTTTTCATTTTGGCTTTAATTGGACTTTCTTGTTTCAGCCACTTTTTTCTAGTAAAATATATATTCCAACATAGGCGTCTTTTGTGCATTTTTGACTGGGAATGGACCATATAATGGTGTGTGTGTTTGTGTATTCATGTGTGAGAGAGCATGTATATATTACATTGTACGGACCAGATGTCCCCGCAATGTGATAAAAACTTGCATTCTTAACATTGTGGGGACCACCTATTCGGTTCCCACAAGGGGAAACTCAAAGTTATAAAAATCTGTCACTGCAATTAAAAAAACTAAAAATGCCAAAACTCTAGTTCAGTAGAACCTTGGAACTCGAACACCTCTTAACTCAACTGACATCGAATGGGTCTGTTGATGTTTTTTTCCACTTGCACCTTGACCGAAATTTTGGAACTTGGCCATTCAACTCTACCAATTGGGACCTCGAACAAGTCGGTCGAGATAAATCTAACCGCAGCTCGACCAGAAACTCGGAACACGACAAAACAAAACAGACCTGCTAAAACTTATCAAACAGATAAGAGGCCTCTCTGATGGGCTGACACAAAGGCAAACGGGCCTATGGGGTGCCAGGGTCATGCACTGTTTGGACCAAATGTCCCCACTGAATCTCACAGACCTACAGACATCAGGTGAACGTCTCACAGCCCCCTGATGACACACCTTACAGAAAATTAGTTACTAAAGTGCCATTTACCTGTGGCCCCCTCCTGTGGCCCCCCTCCTGTGGATGCTCCGGCACCGCCTGTCTGTCCTCGATGGGAAAATGCTTCTCTTCTGTATAGCGCAGAGAGAAAGATAGTAATAACAATATTAACTTAACTGGCTGCAAGATGGTCTTACTGTAAAAACAGACCCAATGCAAGAACCCAATTCACAGAGACACTCTCATTTTACATTCGGCAGTAGTAAACATATAGTAGATGTGGCATGTGTTTCTCTCACAATAAAGGAATTATCCTTTAAAATATGTCATCTGTGAGCAGAACTCACAGACGAGCCCTTAGGCAAATTCAGAATTAAAAGAAACAGCCAGACATCTCAGTGTATTTATATCACACTGATGACATATCTAGGTACAGCGGGCGGACAGGAATATGGAGACACCTAGCAGGGCATTAATATCAAGTATCTCATAAGGAGTAAAGCCAGGACTGGCTTTCTGAACATCTTCAGTCCAGCTTGGAATGCTGTCATGCAAGACCCGAGTAAGGTATTGTGGGATATTGGGCCATTATGTAAGAAGATAGGCCTCCTGGTCTTTGAGGGATGAAGGAGGTGGAAATGTACCTTCACACTGCGGTCAAGAACGTCTCATAAATGTTGAGTGATGTTTGTCTGTGGTGATTGGGGAGGTAATTCTACTTCATCCTGGTGCTCATGAAACCACTCTGAACTGTTCATCATGGTTTATGGGTACATTATCATCTTGGAATATGGGAACATCGAGTTGGGATGCTGATTAAGTTCCTTGGTCATATTTCAGGCTGCCCTGTACTTCTATGTTCTTTACCAGCTATCCTGTCCATCTCTCCTTGTTGATGAGCTTCAGCTTGTGACCACCGTTCCTCTTTGCTGATTCACTTTGTCACATGCTGTTACGGTTTTTGAGACTGTTCACCTTGACACATGAAATAATTCTGCATATTTTGTGACCTGTGCCTGAAACTCAGCCACTGACTGTTTGGCCTCTTTGGGTGTCTGTTTATTGCCCCACAGGGCTGATGGTCCGATCCCTTCCCTAGCTGACACAAATGCTGCTAATTGGCATTCTGGCTATGTAGCTGAGTTTGAGTCCTTCTCCCTGTGGAATTTTGTCCCTGGCTTGCATACCAGAAGGAGTAGTCTTCTAAAGTATTAGTAACTTTCTCTACTGTACTGGTGTAATGGGTTATATCAATGCAAGCTGTAGTGAACGAGTCACCATTGTTGTCCATATTCATTGAAGAGGAGACTTTGGCTAGATGATCATCAATCACTGGGGACTGAGAGAAGGCAATTAATGATCCTGGGATGTTGGGTGTGTTTTTAATAATAATGATAATAATAATTGATTCTTTATTGATCCCCATGGGGAAATTGTCTTTTTTTATGCCTCCCTTAACTTGCTTTTTGCAGAGTAAGCTGTCCGCGAAGGGCTGCCACCTGTTGGGGCTGCCCTTTAAAAAAAAGTCAGTATAACAGGTAATCTATCATAAGCGGAATAATACATTTGCATTAGCTGTGTAACTACATGGATTCCCATTATGTTTTGGATCAGAGCGTCGGGCTGGAAGCATGTTGTGACTTCTGGTTAGATTGCTACGGTTAGTGCTGGTGTACAGGTGGTTTGTTCATTGTGCTGTTATGTGTGATCCCCCCACTTAGGAAACAGGAGAGCTCAAGCGTCGCTCAGACAAAAGGAAACAAGAACACGGCAGCCCCACCAAAACAGTTTATTTTATTTATTACTACATCCAGAGAAGAATATAGTCTGAATAATGATGCAACCAGAAAAAAAGTATTAAAATGTAAAATGATTATGCAGTGAGAAATCCTACTGAGGAATTATTGAAGGCGCTTGCTTCATTCCTAAAGCCTTCATTTGGACAGGTACATCGATCCCATGGGGATTTCCGATTAAGGCAACCCTGCCCTTAACCCCAGCTCTAACCTAATTAGCAACCCTAACCCTAGCTTTAACACTGACTGCAACCTACACTGTCATAAAAAGGGCACCAGTTTGTACCTTTGCTTGTCACTGGGGCTGTAGCCTCATGGGTCAGAGTACATCTCTGTACCTAAAAAATGTTCAATTACCTACAGCTAGGGTACAATTGGCAGACCCTTCAGGCTACTGCCCTAGTGACCAGCAAAGGTACAAACTGGTGCCCTTTATTCTAAGAGTGCAGGGGCAAACTAACTTCTCTGGGGGCCCTGGGGGGGGCCTAATTGGGCCATTTGAGCTGTTTTTTGAAGCCAAAAGAGAAATGAGAGGGAACTAAAAACGATGGAACATTAATAATATGCTAATAAAAGCAGGAGGTGCCAGCGGTAAAAATCATGGGGGAGGGGGGCATAGCGCTGGCAGATCAATCAGCAAAATGTAAGATATAGGCCTATTACATTATTATGGATTATAATATTTTAACTGATACTGTTTAAATGGTTTGGAGTGGAAATTTGATTTATGGGTTTTGTTACAAAAGAAAAAAAGCCAAGATCAGCAGAGTGGGGGGGCAGGGTTGATATCTCCACGCCACATCCCCCTTTCCCAAATTCCACCACTTTGCAACCCTAACCCTCTCTCCAAAAATATGCAGCAGATCACTTGTAGCTAGCAAAACACTTGCAGTTTAAGCTTGTAGGCCTATGCGAAGTTTACATGAAGCTTGTCCCACACGCCTAGCTGCCACGCAGGGGATTATGTGTCACGCACTCCTTTTCGTGCACAAAATAAATTCTGTGCCACAAAAAGCATTGTTTAATGATGAAATCAAGTAATGCTTTGCTGCATTTTGTCCACAGAAAGACAAACTCCAGTTACATTTTGTCCACGAAAGCATAAAGACTTCACTTTCTTTCGTTCACAGAAAACAAAAGGAATGCTTTGTCTGCGCATAAATGATATCAGCACCTTGTATTTCATGGCAAGAAGGCTGTATGTACCTGCTTTCATAAATAAAAAGAAAGCCATTTGGTTCACAAATTTTGTCAACTAAAATTTATTTTGCGAAGCTACAAAATTAATTTCGTGGATGAAAGTCATTTTGTGGACGAAATGCATTATGTTAACTAAATAAATTCATATACATTCAAAGAGTTCATCTACGAATATGCGGTGCCGTCAAGCAGGAGCGTCTGAAAGAGGGGGGACGGGGTGGCACGCGTCACCCACAATATCGGCAGATTCCCTGCTCCCCTCACTTTCTTCCCCAAAAATAAATATGGATAGATATCTATCTAGGGCTGCACGATACTGGAAACAAATTAAACTGCTATTTTTGGGGGGTTTTGAATTAACTGTCCAATACTGCGCCTTTTGAATTTAAGGCGTTTCCGTCATGGTGCAGATGCGACAGATAAGAGCGCATTCCTTATCTTTCATTGTGAATCCATGCGTTACTGAGGCCAATTCGTTGCACGTTCAGAGTGCGAGGAAGAAACATACACCAAACAAAGACTGTAGCCCTGTATCAGTTTTATCGTATGGATGTTGTCATGGTTCGGGAAGTATGGAGGCGAAGGCAGGCATCAGGGAAATTGAAAGGGGTTTTACTCTAACAAACACAATACAAATGCAAAATAAACAAACCGCAAGGGGTCAAAATAAGACAGGGAAAGCAGGGGAGAAACACAGGGCGCAGGGTAACCGGGAGGTGGGGGGGAGCACAGGCAGGCAGCAGGATCACACACGTAACAATACAATGACCGGATGGGGGAGCTCAGGACGAGGAGGCACTATATACACCACAGATGAGGAGCAAATGAGAGGCACCTGGGGATCATCCACACGAGGGCTGAAAGGAGAGGCACCTGGGATCATCCACACGAGGGCTGAAACGAGAGGCACCTGGGATCATTCACACAAGGGCTGAAACGAGAGGCACCTGGGGATTATCCACACAAGGGCTGAAAGGAGAGGCACCTGGGTTCATCCACACGAGGGCTGAAACGAGAGGCACCTGGGGATCATCCACACAAGGGCTGAAAGGAGAGGCACCTGGGATCATCCACACAAGGGCTGAAAGGAGAGGCACCTGGGGATCATCCACATGAGGGCTGAAAGGAGAGGCAGGGTTAAACGAGGAACAGGTGTGGCACACAGGGGAAAGAGGCATGGTTTTTTTTTGTTATATTTAGCAGTGAAACAACATGCACCCTAAACAGTGTCGTGTTTTAAATTATGAAATCATTACTTTTAAATTATTTTAAAATCTTTCTTACATGGTATCCTTTCACATTCGGTCCCTCCCAATGTCAGACTCCTTCCGATGCCAACGCCGTCAGGTCTACGTCGATTCCCAGTGACCACACAGACAACATTTCTCCAGAATCTCCAGCCTTGTATAATTTATGTGATTAATTTATATGATCTAGGCCTAAATCACAACCCGACAGTTTTAGCGATGAAGGTTGTTACTGAAAATGTCGCTGTGTTTGTGCAGATGTCCGATGTAATGTTCATTTCAAATTATGATTAGCAGGAAATGTTCATACGTCACGCTATACACAGAAAGCAGACAAATACATCACTCAATAACATTTTATTCTCTACCATAAAATACACAGCAATCAGAGTCCACGTTAAACTCTTTACTTAGGAAATGTAATTAAGGCAGTGGTAACGCCTATCAACTGACATTTAAGAAAATTACTTTACAACTTTCACAAACGGTAAAGAAATACCCGGCGATTCTTCTTTAAAACACGGCACACAGTACACAGCCTTAAATGACAGTATTTCCACACCAGGTTCGATTTTCCACGTACACGCGGCACTTAGACTAAGACACACAGCACCTGTCATTCATTTGGGTCACGGAGGGTAACAACACACTGACACCTAAACTTTAAGTCGTACTCGGGTGACGGCTGCAACATTTTTAATGTATGACATATGTAGGTGCATATATATTATACATACTACATACATAATACATGTATACAATGCGCACTTTATTTCTTTACTTTTGCTTTTTAACTTCTAGACGGGAAAAAGGTTTCACTACTGCAGGATTCTCACACATCAACAGTCAGTACATCAGAGGAATGTGTTTACTCTAAGGATGACCGAGTGATGCCCCCTTTACGCCCCCACAACAAGCCCTTTGGAAAGGGAAAGTAACCAGTAACCTGAAATTAACATACTTTTCCTTTCCAGGGCAGAAACATGGAGTAGAGAACTCTCTAGGACCAGGCTTGTCACTCCTGTTCTAGGCTTAAACATCAAAATAACGAGGCACATCGATCTGCACCTGCTCTGTCCCGCCCTCCTGCCCCACCAAGCCTCACTGCCACTGGACGCCCCACCCCCCAGAGAGGTGGGCTTGGCACTCTGTGCCCCTCTCCAGACTGTTCCAACAGCACCCCCTAGTGGCCTTGATGAAGGGCCAACTGCTGACCGTCCTTCTGCAGCTGCAGCCTGTCCTTCTCCACCTGGAAGCGCTCCTTCTCCATCTGCAAGCGGCCTGACTCAAACTTGAAGAACTGGAGCCGCTCCTTCTCCAGCTGCAGACGCTCCTTCTCCAGCTTCAGCTTTTCCGCCTCCAAGTCCACAGGCTGCCAGGGTTTGCGCTCTTTCTCGCAATCCATGGGCGTGGCCTGTGGCGGTGGAGGCGGGGCCGGTGTCCGTTCTGCCTGAAACATGAGCAGCCGAAGTCGCTCGCGCTCCACCTGAAGCCTCTCCTTCTCCAGCTGCAGCCTCTCCCGCTCCACCTCCACCTGACGTAGCTTGTCCTTCTCCACCAGGAGGCGCTCCCGCTCCACCTGCAGGCGCTCTGTTTCCACCTGCAGCCGATGCTTCTCCAGATCCAGCCGCTGCCTCTCCAGGGCGATCAGCACGCCTGTGCCGTCGGCACCAGCCACGCCCGATACACCCACTCCGGTCACACCCGCCCCAAGACCCGTTCCCGAGCCCATCCCCAGGTCCCTGGCAGCAGATGGCTTGGTGGCACTCAGCATGCCAAACTCATCAATGTGGGCGAACACCTCTGGGATGCGGCTCTCGCGTTCCACGTCGGGCAGGACAGAGGGGAAGCAGTCGTCGTCCTCATCCTCTGCTTCGCCCTCCGCCTCCCCAGCCTCGCCATCCAGCTGCAAAACACCAGAGACGTCCTGTCAACCGTCGCCTACACCCTCACCTCCACCCTGAGCGGGCAACACTCACACCAGACACCCTGAAGCTCAGTAACGTACCCTGTAGGTGCTGCCCTCCTCATCCTCTAGCTTGATGCTGGACGAGGGGTGACTGCTGGGTTCCCCCAGGTCCGGCAGGTCGTGCCAGTCGCAGGCGGAATCCTTGGGGAAGCCGCTCAGGTCCACAGACTGGTCCCCACTCAGCGAGTTGTCGTTGTCCGGTGACGAGTGGTCATACTCATTCTTCAGGCCTGATAGCTCCGCCCTGATCTGCTTCCTCTTCATCATTGCGCGCCAGTCCAGGTAACGGCGCTTGACCTCAGCCGCCGTGCGCAGCTCGCCCTCGCCCAGCGAGTTGACACAGTCGGCCACCTCGTCCCAGGCGCGCCGCTTCAACTCATTGATGGCAGTATTCTGCTGCCGAGAGAACAGCACGTCGCGCCGCTTGTGGATCTCCCGGATCAGCGTCTGCGTCTCCTTCACGCTGTAGTTACTCTTCCGCTTCCTCTTCAGGTGCTTCATCTGGAGGAAGTCCAGCGTGGCAGCTGGGAGGACGTGGCGCGGGCGTATCACCGGCTTTGCCGGAGGGTGGGGGCTCCGCAATGCTCGCTTGGGCTCTCCTTCTCTCGTGTGGAGCCTCTCTCAGGCACTCTCAGGGTGTCTGCAAACAAGAGAAGAGTCATCAACACAGGCAAATTCCCTCCACAGAAATCTGAACTCACTTAATCATTAACTGCTGCGCCACCTGCTGTTTCATATAGACTTGCTTCATTTAACTATATGGCAGTTCTGTTTCTCCTTTCTGCAGTAGCTTTGCCTTCACTTTGTCTGTAAAAAAAAATACAGAAAATCACTGGCAGAATATGACTGACCTCAGGTTTGCTGATTTCTGTGCTGGTCTTGGAAAAATCCATATGCAGTAACCATCCCCCCTTCAACATAGGTACTGGATTTCTGCTAAACTCCCCCATACTCCTCAGTTACTCACTCGCAAATTCCATTAAGATGCTCCACATTTCACCGCTATTTCAATGATTAGAGGTAGTGTCAGTTTCATAAACAGCACCGCTCTAGCATTAGGTTAGGTTAAATTTTAACACGCTGATTATCTGACCTTAATGACGCATAATTTTCTTTTATTAAGAACTGCAGTAACTTAAACATCCTATCCCAAGCATCAGGTAAGACCTCAAATTCCCTCTCATTAATGTTGTTAATAAACAAAAGGGCAAATAATAAATGTATAATTATTAGATATACAGTATATATACAACATATCTTATTGAAACGTATTCCTTAATGTATGCGGTGTTACTGAAGACAGCACTAAAAATACATCATCAAAATTTAAATCCTGTAATCACAAGCGAGTGAAACGGACCTGTCTGCATTACTCAGATAGTCACTGTACAGGCAGATTTACTAATGAGCTGTCCAAAAACGCCTCTGAGAACAGCTGCTACCCAGCCTGGGAGATTAACTCAGGCTGCCTACCTTTATTGCCTGAAAGGTAGGCAGACAGCCAGGTAGGTGGGTACAAGAATAAAGAGACGTCCTACTGTAACTGAGACGTTACTTAGTGTTACATTGTCACCAAACTAAAATAAATACAAATGAAAAGAGCCAGATAGTATTTGCCGCGCTACTGCCAAAATAATTTTAAAATATCAACAAATGAAAAATGGTTGTAATCTAATATATAATGTATGCAACATGGATATATAATAAGTAAGTGAAATATTAATTACTAAACAGCGTATCGTAACATTTATCCTGAGAGCCGCGCGTAAATTGTAAAAGAATAATACGTCAGATGTCTCTGCTTTCCACTTTTTTGGAGAATGACGGTGTCGCATGCGTCCCCACATAATTTCGGAGCATTTTGGACACTGAACACTACCCTTTTTATTTTAAACGGGGCGGCGGCGCCCGTGAAAGTTAAATAAACAGCGATCTGGTCAACTCACATTAGAGTACTCCCGATCGAAATCAAAATTAACTTACCGGAATATTAACCAGAATAAATATCATCGGGTTCATCATCAAAGGTAAAAAAAAAAAAAAAAAGAAAAACATATCGGAAAAACCTGAAATACGGACAAGAAGATCTCTATTCCGATTGGATGAACACCCATCAATCAAACTTTCGTCGTCTCTTACGCTATGAAATATTTCCCTTTGATTGGTTGCACATATGTCAATCATGCACTTATGTCTGCCACAGGTGTGAAAATCTGTTCTTTGATTGGTCCAAAGGCCTATCACTTATTTTCCTGGTTTGTCATTCGGCAAAACGGTGTTTGTCTTGTCCCCGCTCTCGTGGAGTTCTTCCGGCGCTCTGATTGCCCGTGAGGTGAGTGCGGAGCCCATGTCCTGGAGTTCGGCTTTATTCGTCCTTATAGTTAGGTTATTAAACATGATTGTTGCATGTTAATTGTTCAGTTATGTTGAAAGTGGTACTGATGAGTTAGGCCCTCACACTTTTTTTTGATTGGGTGACTTCATAATTTATCAAACATGTCTTGACTTTGTTTATTTAACCGCACACACGTTTGAAACACTCCGTGTTAAGTCTGGGGAGCGACCCGTAAGTGGCAGTACGTGATCAAATGCGTGCGGGACACAAACCAATTCGCTGGGTATATTTCAAATTATTTTAGATTTCGAAGGTCTAAGGATTTATTAAAATAACGTCGTATTACTATAGTTGTAAATTTCACGGGAAGACCGTGCTTTTCATACCTGCCATTCTCCCATATATTGCAGTTGTCAAGTTTGCACGTTAGGCTTCGCAAATCTTTTCAGATGCTTGATTTCAGATGATATATTATATTATATTATATTATATTATATTATATTATATTATATATGTACTTCTTAAATTGTGTTTTCACATCATTCCAGATGCTGTGACGTAGAGGGCGAGCGCGTTGAAATTATTCGTGTGACCACGACGTGGCACTGTTGCTCTTTATTCTTCTGAATATGCAGCCAAGTGATCAGAAAGCATGATTCAGACTGATAATATTAACGGGAATAAATCCACGCTTCCATCCCTCTTTCATGTCACTGTCGATTTCCCAGTGCACTGTCAGTGCCTCAAATCTCATCAGGTTAACAAGCCCAGTTTTGTGTTTGTTATAAAGGTCTCTTCGCCTTAACCTGATATATGTATTAGTATTTTTTCGGTGTCGTGACTTTGGCTTTTGAGGTAAATACAGAGTGTCCTTTTGCTTGGTATTTCCCCCAGAGGCAGAGACACATCAACCTCCCGCTGGTCTGCTGATGCATTTGTCTCGCCGCAAACGGAAGGTCGCCGGGCTGGAGGGTACGGTGTGGACGCCATGAACGTGTTGTGCTGGTGTGTTGCCACGGCAACAGTGAGGACTGGATCGTTGTAGCCTTCGGCCAGCTGTTTTAACAGGTGGTTCGAGAGGGATGTTATGAAACTGAACAGCGGCGGAAAGGAGGCTCTCATCGAGATGTGAAATGTCACCTGATCTGAGGTTATCTACCATTAACACATACCTGTATACTTGATTAACTATTGCCGTGTTTGACTCGCACAATGCGGACTTATTGATACGTAAACAAGTAACGTCTCTGTTGCAATAACAAACAGTTCTTAGAATAGACACAAATTGACTCTATGTGGCATATTGGACCAGTTTTGTAACACAGCCACATTCTTTAAAAGGACTTTGTTCTCACGCAGGGTAATTATAAGCACTCATTGTAGTGATAACCAAGAATTACCATAGGGTTGTGTGGAGGTACTGACCCAGGTGTGTGTGGCACTGCGGGGGTGACATTCCCCAGGGGGTAGAAAAAAATGACGGACCACACACTCAGAACCCATACTTCACTCTCACAGGAAAAGCAACGAAATCCTATGTACGTGTGCTTGTGGAAATAACAAAAAAATTCCCCTTATCTTTATACTGATGGAAGAACTTTTTTGAAGCTCATGTAGGGCAGGATTAGTCAGTCATGTCTTGGTTTAATCCAAACGAGAGCAGGGGACAGAGTGATGGACAGTTCTTTAATCCCACCCCCTGTGGGTTTTAAAGCCCCCTTCCTTATTTGTCATTATTTCTTATGGTTACGCATTTCCCTTTTCTTGATAACAGCACAGTGACCATTTATCCAGTGCTGATAATGTGCAAATTGCATGCATGCTAACAGCAGGCTAATTTACCAACGGAACATCCCCCATGCAGAGAGACGGACTTTAATGCACGCTTGGAATTATAGCCGTCGCCTGCGCCTCCAGTGTAACTCTGCCGTGAATGCACTCAGGGTGTGGCATGGCGGCCGAGGGCCCCCCAGGCTCAAGAGCAACGCCTTTCCACTGCAGCCAGGGGGCATGATGGGAAAGGAGGTCCAAATGTTAGATCATCTTAACGACGTGCACAAGAACATTTTACGTTTTACAAGGCCTACTAGTTGTTTTTCACTCTGGCATCAGGGTACCAGGAGGCTTCTCAAAGAGCGCCCCCTTCAGTGGGGCTTGTGATGTGCAGTTGATTTCCAGAAGAAGTTGATTTTTCGAGAAGAAGGAAAAGCATGTTGCATCCTTCTATCCTCGCAGCTATACAGAAAGGGTTTATTGCTGTGATCTGAAGTTACCAAGATATGAAATCTTTACCGTGGGAAGTGCTGTTGCCATGGCGTCAGGATTGCTCTCCCTTCCCCCCCAATCATGCTGTTCTTCAGACACCCTGCAGTCCACAGAGAGCATGTGCTCCGTCAGTAGGGCTTACTGGGAGATGGGAGACCCTGTGTGAGGGCTGGGGAGGATGAACATCCATTCTATTAGTGCTTCAACAGGAGAGACCTGGGGGTCATTCTTCAAGTACTTGGTGTTGGGCGGGGGGGTCGCAAAAGGGTCATGCCCTGTGTGCCGGGACACATTACTCCTGTGATCATCATCAAAATTATCTGTCATTTGTGCCACAATACCCCTTATGTTGGTTTGTACCACATGAGATCACCTTCATTCCCCTCCTGGCCTCCCAACACCCTGTCTGCAGCTCCTCAGATCACTCTCAGGCTGACTGTGAACATCCAACAAGCCTTGCAGATTCGGGGATGCTCTGACCCCAGTCGTTAGGCCATACTGATTTATCTTACTGTTACCTTACTGCCTAATAAAACATAATAACCTTGACATGCACCGTTTTTTTAAGACCGTCAAGATAATACACTTCAAATGGGGGCGATCATAATGTTATGGCTTGTTGTTGTATTTATAACCAGCACGGAAGTATAATAGCGGATAAAAATCTGTGAAGGTCCTCAGCTTCAATTCACCGGAATCGTCTTCCTCAAGCACAGACTCGCCATGGGAAGGTATACAGAAGGAAAATGCCCGTCTCTGGTTTAACAGGCTGTAATGCTCAGCCTGTGACGCTTGGACGTGAGTCAGAGCCGCCCGTGTCTCCGCGCATGTTAATTAGAAGCTTCCAGAAAGGAGCCGCTTTTGGTCATATGCCTGAGTACCGTGAATCTGTCGTCACTGACAGCAGCTGGGGATTAATATTAGGGGCTGGGAGAGTACGTGGTGCTGAATGAGAGAGCGCCATTGACAGCCCGTTGCTGGTCCGAGTGCTCCACCTGCCCCAATGTGGCGAGCTGTGCACTCTGCAGACCTCTAGCCTATCACGACAGGCAGGTTTGAGGTGCTGATGAAGCTTAGAGTCATTGTCCTTCGTCAATTTTTCTCCCTCGGCCTCCCTTGCTCTCCTCCTTACCCTGTTTCTGGCAAGCGATCGCAGCACCCCTTCAGAGGCACCGCAAAGGGGTGTTATTTTTTGGTTTGCTGAGCAGGGGCTCCTTTCTCCCACAGCGGATGAAATAAATACCCAATTATCTCCCCTCCGCAGCGACCCGGGCAAACGGCACTGATTAAATCCTTTTCTCTCTGTGTGCAAACTCTGTATATATAAAAAACAAATGCACTCTGTGTTTGCCAAACATCTCTCTCCTTGCATCTCAAAAATGTTCAATTATTCAAAGCACAAAGCTTCTTTTTCATATGCGGTTATTAGCAATAATCTAAGACCAGATTGGGATTTGTCCGTATGACTTGGTAGAAAATGTGGGACCGGCCAGGGGAACGTGAACGACAGAAACCAACACAAATGACCAGCATTGGATCATTTTGCCACCTACTGTCCCTGCAGCCTTAATGATTCTGCCTTTGCAGCATGACTGGATGCACTGGTTTGGACCGGCACCTATAGTTCTGGTCTCTCTTCAGGGGGAGGCTTCATGGGTTGGGACTGATCAAAAGGTCATTAGTTCAAATCCCTGGGTTGGAAGACTGATTTCACTATTAGGCACCTGAACAATGTCCTTAACCAAGGGTGTCGATTTGGGTATGGGTGGTAGTAACATGTTCCTACCAATATTTTTAGCGATCTCCAAACTTTTTCATATTAAGATCATCCATCACTTCATCCATTTCCTGTAACTGCTTGTCCTGTTCAGGGTCATGGGGGGTCTGGAGCCTATCCTGGAGGCTACGGGCGCAGTATGGGACGCCAACCCATTGCAGGGCACACTCACACACCATCCACTCACACACCATTCACTCACACAAGCACATCTATGGGCAATTTGGCAACCATTGAGATCATCAGAGTAGAATTAAAGGTAAAACGTTTCCTGCTAAAATTTGTTGTGTGAAATTGCGAGTGCATCCCAGTCACATTTTGTTTTCTTCCTTGTCTGTTTCAGTTACTCATTGCTGCTTTTTTTGTGAAGTTCATGGAGGAGATGAGACAAGGAAACTAAAATACTGAGACCTATCCTAATGTGCAAGTTTGCGCAAAGTTTGTGACTCCCAGTAGCAAATGGGAGCGTTGCAGCCACTCAAGACATGAGTGCAGTGATTACAAGTATCGATCAGTTTGTTAGTTATAAGCATGCACCTTGAGAATGTCAAACGATGATAGTTTTGTACGATTGTGCACGTGGCGCAATTTCAGTGTTTAATTTTTTGACAGCACAAAGCACGTGGTAACAAACAAGCTTCATTCACTTATAAACATTTGCTTTGCCTACAACAATTTTTGTAGCTAATATTTTGTTATGTAAAAGCCATTAAGTGTTTGCTTTTCCCAAATAATTTATTATGGCGTATTTAGCTTATTTTGTTTAAATCTTTAAAACTCTTTGTTTAAGTACAAAGTGTGTAAAAGCGTTTTTAGCTTGTGGGGACATTTTACAGGTACCCACAATATAAACCTCACAAAATTATCTGTGAATGCAATCCAAAAACTGAAATAGCCAAAAGTCTAGTGTTTTGTCTGGTTACTCATGGTTAAGATAAGGGTTAAGGTTGTCATAGGAATGAATGGAGTCCCTACAATGATAGGAAAATATGAAATAAATGTGTGTGTGTGTGTGTGTGTGTGTGTGTGTGTGTGAGTGAGAGAGAGAGAGAGTGTGTGTGTGTGTGAGAGGGCGTGTGTGAGAGAGAGAGAGCGTGTGTGTGAGAGAGTATGCGTGTGTGTGTGAGAGAGTGTGTGTGTGTGAGAGAGCAGGCGTGTGAGAGAGAGAGCATGCGTGTGTGTGAGAGAGAGAGCATGCGTGTGTGTGAGAGAGCATGCATGAGAGAGAGCGTGTGTGTGTGAGAGAGAGTGTGTGTGTGTGTGTGTGTGTGTGTGAGAGAGAGAGAGCATGCGTGTGTGTGTTTAGGGGGCAGGGAGTTGGGGACTGGTTTGGCCCCTACCAATCTATGGCCTAAGCTATACCCTGGCCCTTAACCCTGGACCGGCAGACCCCGCAGTCTCCAATGTATGTCGCTTTAGATAGAAGTGTCTGAAAAATAAATTAAATTGCACCCAGCAGCCCAGCAACATATGCAAGGTAGAGGCAGGCAGTCTTTGGCCAGGGTGCACATGTGGAGATGAGCCCTGTGGACGGGCCCGCCTCTCCGCTATCCCCTCTATGGGAGGGGACACCTCCGCTTGTCCTCTGCTTCTCGGTCAATTTTCCATGCCGCGGCTCGGCCAGGCGTGTGGGAAAACAGTCGTTCCGGACACATCTTTCAGATACAAATTACCCGTAATGGAGCCAGCGCCGAGCGCGGAGCTACTCTAATGGGCCACAGCACGCCCGGTGAATTTAAATAGTGCGAAACACCGTGATGTGTTTCCCCACATATCCAAGCATGGGGAGGGGGCAGCTGCGTCGCTGCTTGTTTTAGATCAGCTTTTTAGTATCCATGTCTTTCTGTCTGTCTGCATTCAGGCAGTCAGTCTGACAGGACAGGCGGCCACTTTCTAAAGAAAAGCATCTTATGTTTTTATATAATGTGGAAATTTAAAATTCGAATCGTGTGAATGTGCGTTACTCTCCCAGGATGGGTGACCCAAAATGAATCCGAGAGTTTAATATTTTGTTATCAGATTTATTTTGTGTCACATCCAGTCCGGTGCCACAGACGGGGTAATCGCCGCAGACACCCGCACTTCCAGTCATTTATCAACCTATTTAACCTCTCTCATTAACACTTCTTGCTCATTCTTGCAGGTTTCTCTTGCCTGTTTAATCACCTCATTATCTGCTTTTGAATCTTGGTTCATGGGTCCAGTGTCGGGTTTCCAGTTCCACTTATTGTCGTGGTCCCTGTCTGATGATCGCTTCATCTAATTTACTTCTACAGCCTTGTTTTTGGCTTTCCCAGTTTCAAAGAGGGTCTGGAGTCCTGCTCAGCCACTTTCTCCTGCGTATCCCAGTCCCAGAGATGCATGATGGCACCCCTCTTGTGTCTGATGTTGCCTGTGTTGTTCAGGATCCATCCCCCACATCTGTGGCATTTTCTTAATCCCTCCCAGCGCAAGAGAAACGAAAAATGAATGGCTGTTTATGACCGTCGCATTTGAAGCAGGCCGCATCTTTAGTCACTTTGAAGAACGTGGTTTATTCACACTGTCTAAGCAGCGACATTATCCCCTGTTTGCACAGGTGATGAATCTGTTTTTGCCGCATCACATCTACCGGAGTCATTCTTAATGCCGGCCTTTAATTTTCTGTCGAGATGATCCATAGCTATGCCATGAATGGTAGCTTAAATAAAAAAAAAAAAGTCAGCCCCCCCTTCCCCTGATGATATTAATTAGAGAAAGCTAATGGTTGTAATTGCCCTGGTTAAGCAAGCTGTGCTGTACCCCGTGACGGAGTGAGCGGACGCCTCCTGTGATGGCCGCTTTCCGTAAGATATATATTGATTATGGGGACATTAAGCACTGCCCAGTAAATCTTAGCAGAGCAATGTGCAGCTCTTGTGTTTATAGCAGAGTAAGTAAACACCATCTGAGCTTATAAATGGGAAATTACACACGCCTCTATGGCCTGATACCACTTCATTATCCATCCATTTTCTGAAACCGCTGGTCCTACTCAGGGTCATGGGAGGTCCGGAGTTTATGGGTGTAAGGCAGGATGGGGTGCCAACCCATTGCAGAGCACACACACACACACACATGTAGGGGCAATTTGATAACTTGTTTTGGACTGCAGGGGGAAACTAGAGTACCCTGAGGAAACCCAATTGTCAGAAGTGTTCGATTTCCCCCCAGTTGGCTTCCTACTGGGGGGTGAAATAGGTGAGGATGTACAGGAGCTGTGTTCAGGTGAGGACAGTGGGGGGAGGACAGTGACATCGCCCACCCACCCCCCCCAAGCCTCAACATCCAACATCCTCTGTGCAGGTGATCAAGCTGACAATCTGCCCACTTGCTGAACCTTCAGGCTGTGGCTGGATAAATGTATGGTTCCTGGGGAAGGAACCTTCTGAAAACAGGCCCTGGCATCCTCGAGCATGGGATTTGTCAAGAATCTCCCCAAGACTCACCATGGTGGCAGATGCCAGATTTCTGGTTTCAAAAACCAGGTCTGTTGACAGGCGTCCAGAATCATACGGAATTGTGGGTAAATTAGTCACCCCTTCACATTCGTGAGAGTTAGGGACGGATGATCTCCACAAATGTGAAGACTCAGGAATAATAATTGGGTGCATTATTAAAAACGACGGCACCGAAAGTTATTGTGAAAAACGTGAGATTCCAGGGTCACAGAGACGGCTAACACATGAGTGAGGCTGGTTGTCGAGACAAAGATGCACAGCGTACACAAGCCAAAAGTAACTTTTAATAGTAAAGATATAATATGCACTTACAGTAACAAATATTAAATAACTCTAAAATGATCTTACGTGACCCAACTTATTTTCAGCATTGTTTATATATTTTATGTTTATGCGTGGTCCAAAAATATTCTCATTTAATTGTTTACAGCCAACTCACAAATAACTAAAACCACGAATGTGAAATTCGTGAATCTGGAGGGGCGACCGTATAATGTGAACATCAGGATTACATCAGTGACTCCAGCCCTGCAGGGGGCGACATTCCACTGCCTCTGTGATGTCATGGTGCATTGTAGCACTGGCCTCAACTGCTAGGCCATTCCTCCTTCCTTTTGCTCTCTCAGGCTGAACCAGACGCAGTAGGTAGATTTATTTTTGGAGCAGCCGTGAAGTGTCTGATTGGGGGGCCCCCCCCCCCCCCGCCGGGGGCGGGGGATGACATAATAGTAAAAAAAAAAAACAAGAAAAAAAGAATAAAAAAAATAAAGATTAAAAATATTTAAAAAATAC
>JAODLD010000042.1:2379707-2421830 GCA_026781065.1 Mormyrops boulengeri | reverse complement strand
GAACAGGATGCGCATCCTGGAACTAAAACCCTTGGCACATTTTAAGCTGAGTCGTCTTTTTAAGAGAAAGAAGTTACACAAGCATACTTCAAACGAATGTTTAACGCCACAATATTATGAGTCAATCATGGACGACATGGGCGCTGTATCTGAATTTCACGGTGATTAGTCCACACACGGTCAGAATCGATCCATACCTCAATCACTTCATATGTATGTCTGCTAGGTGGGGTTGGAGTAACTCCTCCAAATCGTGAATAGTGATGTCGAACAATTACTACTTCCCAAATCATTACAGTGACAGGGGGACATTCAACATATTTCTTTAATTCTGTGCTATGTGGGCGACGTGGCCAGTTGCGGGGCCACCTGAGAGTTCGTTTTAATACAGGGGCAGAGAGAGCCGCAAAGGTAACCACCTCGGAAATCAGGCGACGCAGCACTGGTACACACCCAGAGTGGCCGGGGGAGGAGCCGCAAAGTCAGTGTCCAATGAGAACAAAGGGCCAGGGTGACACACAGGAGCATAAAAGCTAGAAGCCTCCGGTTTTTGTGCCACCAAAGTCCACCGCCGCTCTTTAAAAGCGAACTAAATGATGAGTGCTGGGGCAAATTAAGCAATTTTAATGGCCTTTTAATACAGGCACTGGGAAAATTAACAGCACTTTAATACGGGAAGATGACCTTTGACAGGAGGAGAGTCTGACTGAAATGCACACGAACCCCAGGGCCCAGAGGGCAAAGGATGAGACAGACTAACTGGAAACCAGATCCTCACCTGAAACGGGAGTTAGCAAGGTTCGGGATCAGCACGAGGCCTACAGGAAGCATCCCCCACCCCCACCCCCCAGGTTATTCACTCTGGGCTTGTGGGAATTACCGGGCAAGGATACGCAACACAGGGATAAATCAAGCACCAAATGCAGTCACGGATGGTGAAACAGATCATAGCAGAGTGGCAGGAAAGTGTGACATCAGTGCTGCCTTCGGATGCAGTGGCCTGGGGGTTTCAGCCAATCCCTTTACCCAGAGCTTGTGGTTCAGACCACCCAGTCTGCCAGTCAGCATCTACACAAACAGTGAGCCCTGACGTGCCCTGCCGTCTCTCTGTGGATTTTAAAGTGACAGGGATGTCAGCGGTAAGCAGTCACACAGCTGACCGGCCCCATGCCACACTCAGCGGGAACACTCCCCATCTTCAGATGCATGCATCTCTCCATGAGCAAGTTCTCTCATCATTTTCAAATTAAATCAAGCTTCTCCCCCAACGGGGCTCCCAGAAAAGTACACAGGGCCGTAACAGGGTGTGCCACGAGCTGGCATGGAGACTGGAGTACTCCGTTCTAGCGTTACCCACCTGGTCCAGCTGCTGTAGCTTCAGGTCCACCTCAGGGAGCATCCACGTGCCCTCTCCGCGGGCCCTCTTCAGCTCCTTCCTCCTCTCCTCCTTCTCAAACTTCTCCTTGGCCTGCAGGGGACAATGCAGCATCGTGGTGGGTTTCCATGGAAACACTGGGTGGACCGAGCTGCGTCTCCACTCAAGGCATGCGGGGCACTTTCACCTCACTGGACGCCAAGCTCACAGTTAAGATGTTAATGACAAAGAGCTCAGCTGGTCATTCTGGAGACCTTAACCTCCTGATCCTATGGGGCACCAGCACAATGCAAGTTCCTAACTGATTCTCCAAGCTTAACAGTACTTAACTCATTGTCATTGTGTGCCCACATTACTAGGCACCCACCTGCTCATCACCCTCCCCCTCCCTGCCGAGGAAGGCCACCTGCTTACCGTATGTCTATTTACAGAGGGAAGTCTAGCACAGCTGCAGGGGAGATATGGGACTGGGGAGCATTTTACAGACCCCCCCATGGTGCTAATCAGCAAGCCAGTGGGCGGATGACACCAACCTCCACTCTCTGCTGCCACCCCCCCATGGCCCCAAAGCCACATGCTGTCACCCTGCATGTGTCACGCCTCCAACCTTTCTGACGTCTGCAGACAGGGTGCAGCCTCGCACATCCATTTTAGATGGGACAAATATTTTGGAACACGACGGAGGAATGAAACAGAAAACAGAACATAGGCTTCCAGTGCACATGGAGCGTCGTTTACTGCCAGGCCACGTGAGGCGGCACCCTGACCGATATATATATCGGAGGGCAATCAACTCGCATGACGGTGGACTGATGGGTTGCAGAAATATTCCATCGGCAAATACGATTCCGTTACCTGAAGAAAACCATCAAAACCTTTTACCAAAGGGGCATTTGAGAACACGGCACCAGGAAAACGCACCAGTGTGTATCAGCATACATACACCACACACCCTTATCCTATCCTCCAAGCTCACTGTTGACAGACGTCCCTCCAAACCAAACCAAAGCAGCCTTATCAGGAGGGGGCAGGATTTGCTTACCGGACACCTCGCCTGCCATTAATCTGGACCCAGGTGGAAGGCATTTATTCCTTGGTAATTTATGGTGCTTGAGTGTGAATGGATTAAAAAACAAGCCAAACAAAAATGTGTACACAGAACAAGGCGATTATCAGCAGTGACGCTGCTGTAAGTGCTGCTTCCGCTGGGTAATTGCGTTGTTGGATCATACGGAACAGACGCTTTGCACGGGAACCACGGCAGCGTAAGAGCACCCCCAGCCCAGCTCCATCTTTTCTTTCTCAAAAAAAATATCACAGATCTGCTACATGCTTGCTATTCATTTTCCATTACATTAAACTTGCATTAGCCTGAGTAGCTGAATTACAGCAAATCAAGGTATATCAATTCTTAACTATTTCAGGGGGATTAATGAGTGTGCACTTTTCGAAATAAAACATTTTATTGATTTGGACCCTCAAAATAACCTACTTAAGCATAAACATTTCCCTAAAACTACCATATAGTTAAAATTACTAAACCCAAAAATTAGCGACCAGCTCTAAACATTAGATATTTAGATAAACCGACTCATGTCAATGTAACAGAATCTGTAACTAAAAACCAATAATAAACACTCAACAGCCAGATGAAAATGAATGCATAAATACAATACAAATTACTACAGATTGTTGTAATACAAAACAACGATTATTGAAGTCAGTATTGGGAAGGGACACAGCACCATCTAGTGGCCGGCGGGCTACCTGGGGGAATTAAATTGATTGTCTGCCGCATTTATAATGTGGTGTTAATGAACCGAGCCCATCTGAAAGGGTTCAGCATCTAGCAGTCTGATGTCTGAAATAAGTACTCTTCCCCCTGGCATTAGCATTAGGATTACCACCTGGGCAGAGTTTAATTTCCCGTGTAAAATCCCCATAATACAGGAGGAAAACCCATTAACTCACACCCAGACAACTAAACTCTTTAAGAAAACCTACAAAACGTCAGGGAACACAGCTTGATACGAGGCTTTCATGTATCGTAAAGCAAGAAAGATTCCTACGCATACAATGTGTATCAAATAGCCAGATTAACTGGTGACGTTACCAACTGTTTAATTCGCTGGTGACTTTACCGTGGTAATAAATACATTCCCATTATTTTTAAGTTTTACCGTCACATCTGTTCGGAGGAACATAGAGAAATTCTTGTGCCACACTTGTAGGGATGGGGACAGGTGCATGGTGGTACAATAGGACAGACGACCGTGCCATGTAAGAACAAGCGGTCAATAAATAAGCAAGTAGGATGTGCAACGGGGAGAAAATGTGCAAATGATCACAGAGTTAGTAAATTGCTGGTAAAATGGAGAAGTGGAATATTTAAAACAGCGTGAAATACAATGCAGTGGGTGGACAGTCACCGGGTGTTTAACATATTACATTTTATAACGCAGTACAGCTACCGTCAGTATAAAACCAGTGGGCCCTCACTATCTTTTCCATGTCACTCCGAGAATAAAACATACAAATATGGTGCGACAGAGGAGAACTGTACAGGCAAATACCATTATCTGGCTAACCAAGCGGAGCCTCGACCAGGTGTGCCTCCAAATTACATAGCTGACAATAATAATATTATTATTATTACAAGATTCACATCTGTCAGCTTCGGCTCAGATACAAGCTAACTAATGTTAGCCACCGCGTTCTCACATTAAGCCCAAACGCTTTTTTTGGTCGATTAGCGGCCTCGATACAAACATATTGTCTAGGCTGCTTCGGGTTGTTAGTTACCTTCCGGAGTACCTCTTCTCTTTCTTTGCGTTTAGATTCTCTTCTGCTCTCGATGCTTTCTGAACTTTCAAACGTACCTCCGAACGCCGCCATGACATTGCCGGAAACACTGTCGTAAAATTATTCACGACAATAGAGCCCTCGTTCCCGACAGAAGAAGCCTTACAGCAAACTTAAATGTCTAAGAAATTATCGTATGTGTTGTGCAGTTTCTCACAAGACGCTGAGGCCACTCATACTACATTCTTGCATCATTCCAATTCCACTATTAAACCCACATATGTGTGTTGCATTTAAGTCTCAGTGGTCGCAATCGGTTACAAGCACTTTAGAAAATGTTACAATATCACTACCTATTAAAACGAGCGTCAGACAACTTTCTGTTTTTTTTCTCCTCAAGGGCTTTTAACAAGTGATGCTATCCCATGGAAAGGATTCAATAGGTTTCCTACATATGCAATGTCTCGGCACATCATCCAACAGCTTCAACCACACAGCAATATAATGAATCATTTTCTCTCTACAGTAACTTATTAAAACTGTTCTGTGAAAGCCATCCTCAGCCGCTACCAATAAACCAAGCCTATTAAAGAATGCTGTAGGGCATCACTGCAGATCGCAGTGTGAAAGAAAGCGAGTAGTGATGTAGGGACCAACGCCTTGGAACATCCCTCCACCATAGACATTTGTCACGTGTAGCTCCCTGATGGTGGAATGAGCTGCCAAATCACATTTGGCCATCAGATTCCCTCTCCACCTTCAAGATCCCCATTTCAGAAACACCTCCACTATCCTACATCACACCATGTTCCCTGAATGCTTCTAATATTGCACTTTCTGCTAATTTGTCTTATTAGATAATTGCTTTGTTTGGCAGATGTTGTGTAGCTCTTGCTCCAAAACTGCTTACACTTATAATATGGCGTTTATCGGAAGCTCAACTTAACTGCACTTTTGCCTGGTCGACTGCTGCTCAACAGCCATATGTTTGTAATGTGCTGTGTGTCTCACTCGTCCATCACTTTGGACAAAAGTGTCCGCTCAATAAAGTAAATGCAGATAGAGAGAGGAGAGAGAGAAAAGCTGTTGAATGCAGGCTGATAAGTCCATAAAGTGGATATTTTATAAAAATGAAGGGTACTCATATTTCACATTTTATTAATCCTCTTTCATTTCATTATTGAAATTTTGCAGTAAAACCGACAATGGCAGTTATTTTACCATTGCTGTCATTAACGGATCAGATGGTAAGCTCATTTTCTGATCCTCCCATGCATGCCACGGCATCAGTCTTTTCCAAAATTACGCACCAGTTCCCTTGGTCATAGTAGCTGCTCTGAACGGTCACATTCTCCACCTTCCCACACAGGTCCTCCAGTTCTCCTTCACAGAAGACGTGGTAGTAGCGATGAAAAATGGGGCCAGGTGTTGGCTCTGTCACACTGTCAGTGAGATGGGCCAGTGGTTCTGGCCTCTTCTGTGTCGTGCCCTTCAGGTGCCAAGGCACCAGCAAGTCCTGAGAGCTGAATGTCGTGCGGTTGGTGTGTATGCTCAGTGTGGTCTGACCGTTCTGTACCAAAGAGAGATCTTTCCCAGCATGCTTCTGGGGAGGCGGGATGGTGATACGGTCCTTCACTGGACACACATTCTCCTCCTTCGTCTTCTTCAGGTACTTGGACCTCTGCTTGTTGAACTCCTGCTCCAGCGCCCACACAGAAATTAGGGCTCGCCCCCCTGGCTTCAGCAGGCGAATCAGCTCCTTGATGGCCGACAGTCTCCTCCCCTGGACAGACAGCGGTGTGAGCTACAATACTTTTAGCATGACAAAGACTGTCATCCTAGATGGTGGACATGTTTAATCCCTTCCAGGTGTAAGAAATTTAAAGGTTTACACTAGAAGGGCATAACATACTGGTTAACATCTTGATATCGGCCGATGTTTGTTAAAAATCAATACGCCACCCTGAGTCCGATATGTCGATATTGGTTGATATTGCCGGCCAATATTTAGACTTTAGTGAATATTCATATTGTGCTTTTCCACTGCCACCCAGAACTAAACCATACCCAGCCATACTGCGCAGACGTGTAAGCAGGGTCAAAAGCACCAATAAACCAAGCTGGTTGTCTCATCACCATCTGATTGGTCAAAACAGACGAAGATACCTATATATGCATTGGTACGTATAGATAATCTGAAGGGAAAAAAGCATATTCTATATATTATTCATTATTAGTTTTATTGAAGATCGCATTCCCGATAACTTGGAATATGAAACAACCTCCTACTTAAAGAGGACAGCTGAACGGAATGGATTCATAATGCAAATTTATGTAAGCTAATGTTAATTAGCCTAGCGTTTGATGCTAACATAACATGGTGAATTTCACAGACGTGCTACAGGAAATGAATTATCAGTATCAGCCAAAATTGCCACAACGATGCACCATATTATACTAGACATACACCAGGCTGGCTTGATAATGTACCAGTGAATCTGGTGGGGGCGGACACTCATAGACAGAAGGGGAAGTGCCCTTTTTCCAGTGACTACACCCTACCTCCGTGGAGAAGTGGTGGATGACGGCGATGGAGATGCAGGCGTCGCACACGCCGCCGCGTAGCGGGACATCCAGCGCATCACACGTGAAGGCCTGGAAGCCGCGCTCGGCACAGATCTGCATCAGGCTCTGGCTGCGATCGCAGCCCACCTGCAGGGGGCAGTGTGCACTCAGTCCTTGTACAGCAATACCCTCTCCCTGACCTTTAACCTCACACAGCTGCACAGACCTCACCCTCAGAATTAACTGCTGAATTTACTTCACGCAAAAAGGATAAAGCTAGTAATCAGGGGTAATATTTTACATTGTAAACAATAAATATGACACCTATTATCCTGTTTTGAAATCCCCTGATTTATTGCAGCATCCACCTGGTCCTGCAGCCTGTTTAACATATATTTTGTGTACCAGCCATAAATCAGGCTGGCAGGTGACGTTCGGGGCCTCTGGGAGCCCCAGTCCCCCATCTTACCCTGGTAACGTTTCCAACACAAAACCACCACGCAAGATAAAACAGTACAGCCTTTAGCCGTTTTATCTTCGCGTAATGCGGAGGATACTGATAGCTGTAATAATGTTCGCAATAAAACTCTTAGTCGGGGGAAAATTTCATTTCATTTTATGAGTCACGTTAGCACTCCCCAAGGCTCAGAAGCTACTGGATAAAACAGAACCTCTTACATGTCAAACTGGGGACCATGGTCAGAATTTAGATTTTACACAAAGGTTGGGCTTGGCCTTTGGCCTGGTCTAGACTCGTTTTAGTCCTCTTACATTCCTGTACCGCAAACCGACAGTGACATCAGAAATCTTGGGGTCACTAGACTAGAGACTACTAGAGTAATATTTCACCGTCTGTTTAACAAATACCTATGTTGCAATATTACCTGCACCACATGGGGGCAGTCATGTTCAACAAGAGCCTTATGCAAACAGTCCCTGTTCAGCAGAAAATATTGCCTGGCTTTAAAGCTGTGAATTAAGCTTTAAAGAGGACGGTCTGTGATTTATTTAAGCAGACGATGCAGGCATTGGCAGCATGGGACGTGGTCAGCCACCCCAGGCAGCTCGTACCGCAAACACGTCCGGACGGAGGCCCAGGTACTTCCCATTCCCGCAGCCGACGTCGAGCAGCAGGGCGCCAGGGGCCAGCGAGCTCAGGAAAGCCGCCACCCTCGGCCAGGGCGAGTGGCGTGTGCCGCTGAAGTGGCCCGCGATCTCCTCATACACGGCGTGCACGAACTGTGACTCCAGGTGTGCGGCGTCTGTGTCACTGCGGGGGAGGGGGGGCCCGGGGGGGTCCTGCAGGGGCTGCTGACTGTCACAGGCAGATGGATACGCTGTGGTGGATGTGTCCGCACATGAGAAAAGGAGGTCAGCTCCTGGGTTAATATGCAGTCAGAAAGTGGTATCCCATCAACACATTAACATTAGGATGGATGGATGGATGGATGGATGGATGGAAGGAAGGATGGAAGGATGGAAGGATGGATGGATGGGTGGATGCAACTTGTGTACCCGCTTGTCCTACACTACCAGTCAAAAGATTTTGCACACCACAGACTTTTTACCAATTTTCCATTTTTTATTCTTGTTAAGCTTTGGAAAGTTGAATGAACAACTATAAATGAAAATATAAGTCAAATAAAACAAGTTTCCTTTATAACATGGAAAGAGTATGTAACACTGCATGTATGACATCCTATTAACTGGTTGTGTGGTGATGGCAGTCAAATTCTAGGCTGTCCTTTAACTTTAAATGAACAAGGTACCTGTTGCATCCCATGAGAGAGCAGTATTTTCCTTGAATTTTCTCTGCTGTCATAACTGCTAGAGGAGGTTACTTTGATGAATTCAAGATAGATTTCCTTGCTAATAATGGTACTCAAATGGTGAACATACTGTATATTCAATTATTAGCTAAGAATGGACTGTATTTTTAGTAAATGTTAAGTGAGTAACATGCAAATGTAGAAAATGTCAGTGTGTGCAAAAATTTTGGACTGGTACCGTATGCAGGGTCGTGGGGGGAACTTATCCTGGAAACTATGGGCACAACCCTCCGACAACACGTGGAGAACATACAAACTCCACACACAAGGTGCCAGAGAGGAAACTCAAAGCCCAGTCCTAGAGGTGCGAGGCGACAGTGCTAACCACTGTGCCACACAGTAATAAGGTTTCCTTAGTTATGGCTCAAAAACAAATGTCAGTGTTAAAGAATAAAATCTACTGATAAACGCTGAAATCACAGCTTTCCGACAGTACTTCCACCAGGACTCACCACAGTCACATGGGGTGTGCCGGACTTTGCGGAAGGTGAAGGAGGTCCTGGTGTCCCGCTGACTCAGCGTTAGGTCACGAGGGTCACAGGTCACCACACCTGGCCGCTCACCGCCAACCGCGGGAACTATGTCAAGTTTCCTGGGAGTTATTCTGAAGGAATCACGTGATATCAACGAGTTAATCATAACCTGAGACAGCAACTGTAACTGCAGTCCTCCCAGGCCATAGGGGGCAGTGTCTCCCTCACCCATGCATCCAGAGGTAGCGGCTCTCGCCCTTCATCACCAGCAGACTCCGCCTCAGTAACACCACAGCGACTGAGCGTCCATCGGGGTGCCGGAAGTCCATCACCGTCTGTGGATGACAGGAAAGAACATATTTTTTATGGAACAGGTCAGCTTTCAGTCATGTGAAAATGAGATAAATCACGTACATACAGGAGTGAACCATGTGGGGTGGGTGACATAGCATGGTCATCACAGAAACAAATCCCAGGCAGGGATAAAAATGAGAAGCACCCCCCCCCCACCCCTGAATCAAAGATGGAGCTGGGAAAGTGATTTGCTGTCCTTCACATCTATGCCAGCAGGGGGGTGGGGGGGGCATGCACTGTGGCTCCAAGCATCCTGGGGGCTGAACCAGCAAATTAATCAGGCACCACAGTGCCTCCCTGATGTTTGATGACATCATTGCTAGTGAGGAAACCGGCCATGCCTCTGCCGGACTTTTCCTGCAGTTTGCAGACAGAATGAGTGACTCTCCACCGTCAGACGGCTAGTGCTCACTCTGAGGAGTATCTGCAAAGGCCTCACAGACCTCACATCTTCTCCTGAGCTCCCCCTCACAGCTGCTCCCTGAAGCCTCAAACCACAAGCTGTCTTTAATAAGCAACTTGCCTCTGTCCATTCGAGCGCGACTGTGCTGAGGGCTGACGGAAAATGTACACAGATTCCCCGCATTGCCCTTAAATGAGACAGCACGCAGGGTGGAAATAGCCCAAGCGCGCAGGAATCCTGTCAGGTGCACAGTCTGTTCTAATCAGTGCTTAATTTGTGCCAGATCCTACTGGAACATGTTCTGGGACCTCTAGTTTTGACTGTCTAAGGAAATTCAGCATATCCTTGTTTAATAAACATGTCTGACTTTAAACTGCAAAATATACTGCCACACCACCGACATCTTTTTTACCTTGTTTATCCACAGTATCTCCTCTTTTAAATCATGTTGTGGCTGCTAATCTGTCCCTTTCTTCACCTCCACTTCAGTGCTTATCGCTTCCATGATATACCAAAACAGCAGCATGTGCCGTGCTCCGCTACCTGAATTTAATAAACATGTCATTGATGTTTTAGGCACACTACTGATCTGCTTACCAAATAGGCTCAAGTAAATGTTTGTATAGAATCAAAGAGCCGGCGTCTGGACAAATGTCACCTAAAGCCCTAGTGATTTTTGCGCATGCGCCATCTAATCACAATGTGTTATCATGCAACCCTACTTGACATCCTGAAGATTATCTCAGCACCATTTTTTTCTCCTACATCAAATTTAGGATTAACACATAATATACTGTACAGGAACACTGCCCATGCATGAACATTAAATGCAGAGAACCTGAGAGGAAGACAGAAAATGTAACTATGCATTTGTCACCAGGGGGGACAGTTTTCTTTCTTAACACAGAGAGACACTCTGCCTTTTCCTATTCACAATCTAGGGGCCAGAATTCCTTTCGAGATCAACTGTGATGCAAGGAAATACCAGCTATAATTTCTTTCCCCCCATAAATGTTAATTAAAATTAGCACCATACCTTAGCTCCAAGACTTAACGACAGGATGGTGTCCTCAAAGGCAGAGTGAGTGTCTACATGAGGTGGGATACCTAACAACATCAAAACATAACTTTTTAACAAAACTGTCTTTGGACCAATAGGTTAATGTGCAAGGCGTCTACTGCCCTCTGGTGGAAAAGCAGGGCACCTTGTCCTGGCTGGTATTGGTTGACTGTCAGCTGGTCAGGTTTAATGTTCATGATGTTCTCCTTCAAGCACTTTTCCAGCACAAAGTCACAGACACTAGGAAGGCCTGAAGAGAAAGCAAATATTCACCTCTGAGCGTCTAAAATAACAACACAGATGGAAATATTCCAGAAAAGATCCAGGTACTGTTCATGTTAGATAACTGCATACTTTTCCTTGTAACAAACATACCGAACACTATAACTTCCCCAAAATAAAAAAGAAATGCATTTAAAAATGAAAAACATACCAGGTAGCAGCTTGTCTTTGTCCACATTATTGGTCCCATACAGAAACTCGTATCCATAGTGTTTTACTTTCCTGTGTTTCAGACTCTTCTGTGCTGAATGATAAACAGAAGGGACATATGTGAAGAAATACAAAGATTTCTTTTGGAAAAGGAATGACTTATTTAGGACCACACTAGTGTTCATTTTTAGTCCCAAGCGCATGGAAATCAATAACCCATTAATTAATCTCTCAGTGAATCCAGAGACGATGACACCAGTCCACTGGGCAGAGCCATTGTAGTCTGTTTGTAGAAAAAGAATATAACACAAATCTTTGGTATGGTCCTCAGTTGCTAACACTGCAGTTCTGCTTTTAGGGACCTGAGATGAAAAGTACAGGGGGGGTCGAGGCATGCAAACTCAGCCACACACCAGTGACATCATTATCAAGGGACACCCAGTCCAAACTTTCCAGGAGACCAGTCTCTTCCTCCGGCGTCACAAAGTCCTCTAACACCTTGAGGCCAGGAGGAAGTTCTGCACTGGAGCAGAAGTTGTAGTCCACTGCAAAGACAGGGAGAGGGAAATGGATGCTCCGGGTGACGTTAAGGAGTAGTTCCACAGTCACACTGAGGTCTCATTTGGTGACACTGCCACCTTTCGACCAAATAAAAAAACACGGAATTTTACACCGTAAACAACGGTCATTAGGGATGTCACCATATCTTTCCGTGTTTATGAATAAATCTGTAACACGCTGACAGTATAGCTACATAAAACATCATGGTTATGTGGACATCTAGTTTGTGGAATTCATACATTTTAAAAATCCGGCTGTTACCTTTCTCCACAAAACAAAAGTACAATGTGATAGTTTGCCCCTGGCACTGAAGATGTCTGCCGCCGAGCGACGTCTGGCATCGCCTGGCGTCTTCGACAGTCCCGAAGGTGACGAATGCATAGGGCTTGTTGGGGGGCATAAGCAGGCACTCCACATGGCCGCATTGTCCCAGCACGTCCAGGAGCTGCTCTCGGGAGACGCCGTTTCCGAGGCCCCCGTTAGCCACTGCCAGGTTCTGAAATGTGGAAAGGAGCACCCACGAATTATGCATCCTTAATTCGTTTTTATAAACATTTTCAACACATCTTCGAAGGTTTGGTATGATCGTATGCGCCATATCATTAATATTTAATTGCTTTGAATTGCATGTTTGTAAGATTTATGTTGCTTCAATTTTCAGATTATATCCGTGAATGGTAGTTTATCTGCCAAGGAGACACGTTTTATTAAATTATGTGTTAATATTATACTAAATAACAAGGCGACCACGAACTGCCGGCGTCTGTGTTACTTTTTTATGAATCCGAGCCACTTTAATAAGGAGATTGATGTGAACTAATACATTACAGTGAAAGTTACCTTTGTCGGAAACGACACCGTATTAATACCTTCATGTCTCAATAACGTATGGCTAACTTTTATTTCCTTTCGAAGGCGTTTTTTGTCCTCTTTATTCTTTTTGACAGTTTCCACGCTCCTGCCGCAGTTTGCTGCCATGGTGCTACTCCTAATTCTGCCGGAAGGAAACCAGGATTCAACAAATAGTTCCTCCCTGCATTCATGTAAAAATGTTGATGTATTGTAAATGATTTAAATTATACATATATAATGTGTAAATATAAAATACATTACAAACTAAAATAGATATATGAGCGTACACATGCTTTCGCATTTTTGTCTTGCCCTATAAAGTTGGCACTGACATTGTACACTGCCAAAGTCCCTGAAGAGATCTCCCCACCTGTTCAAAGCACCCCCCCCCTCCAACACCATTCTTTCTGTGGGGTAATTATACAGAGCTCTTTGTAATTTGGACTTCTTCCTGGAAAATTCCGCCGCCTGGCATTCCTTGAGTCCCTCAGCCTTCCCCCCTCTCACCTTCACTGTGAAATTCACCCTTGGATTTGCAATGGAATCCTCTGCTGGTGTGTCAGCAGCAGTCTGGTTTGTCTGAAGTTCTCGGCAGTGGAGACCAACAGGTACACAACAAACAGGGTGTGGAAGGATGTGTTTAGTAGCTTTTATGTCAGAAATTCACAGCTGCAAGCTTCTGATAGGTGGGATACAGTATTATCCCTGACCTCTCCCTGTTATATCCCAGACCTTTGACATGCTGCAACATTCCCAGTGAGGGATGTGCTGCCATGTCTCTAAAATGTGAGTCAATTCCATACAACTCAATGGCACCATATTTTGTCCTCTGATATGCTGCCTTCCAGTCTGCACCAGCCAGTCCCATGTCAGCTTGTGTGATCTGTGCCATGAAGAGTATTATGGGGTGTTTCATATCCTGCCACAGCAGTAAAACCGGGCAAAGTGTCAGAGGTCCTGTGTGGCCTGATTTTTACAGAGGGGCTGCTAATTCTGGGCATCTTCTGTGAGGAGGTGCTGGTGCAAGGGCTCGGGTTTTCCCGTTAAGCTCGCCCTCCGGGAGGTGCGCAGGCATCAGCTGCAGCATTCCCGTGGTTGAAATTCTTCCTGTCTGCTCCAAAGAGGGGGCCTGGACTTTTCTGTATTGTTGTGCCCCCCTCCCCCTCCCCAGGAGGAGTGGGATCTGGTGAAATATAGATGTATTTGATAGGGCAGCCCACCTGTCTTGCTTCATCACTGGGTCTGAACGGTTTCCAGATTGGTGGCCAGGATTCCCTCAGAGCAAAGCTAGGCTGCTAATGCTCCTGCTGATGGAAAAACAATCCCTCTCCTCTCACGCCACCTTTCTATTATAAGAATTATAACACATCCTCTAATACTTCATTATACCCCTAGAATGCGCTGGAAATGCCCTCCCATTAAGCTAAAGCCTTCCTCTAGTTTTTTGCTTTAAGTACAAGGCTCATATTGCTATTTTGTAAATTCACTGTACAAGTGCTTGGACCAGCCTTCATTGTTACATAATGTGGAGCCTTAATGAGTGGTGGACACTTTATATATCACTTTTTAATTTGGCATAATCCGTCAAAATCTATTTTCAGTGCAGCATACCAGCAGAAAGTGTGGACAGCTGTCACTGGTGGCGGTGCGCCCATGCATTTTGGCCAGATCAACATGGTGCAACATAGTGCAACTAAACATCTGAGAGCCAAAAATGGCCCTCAAACGAGCATAGTTTGCAATGCCGGGCATTGACTCAGCTTAGTTGCTATATTTTCCAGATATTTTAGGAATCGTGGGTAAATTACAACACCCGGGGGAATGTGGAAGCTCAGTGTGTTGTGTGTCAAGGGCTAAAGGTGTGAGTACAGGAGCTTGTTCTCCCATCCATACTGATGACATGGGACAGTGAGCGAGTCAGTCATCAGGGATAGTGTGGGCATTCTCTCAAAGTGTCAGGGACCCCTCTATGCCACATTTTCCTTCCTCCATCCTGTTTGAATTCCTGCCCCGATTCTGGCAACCAATTGGACTGTAGAGGAGACCTGGTCCTGACAGAGTCTTTTATCTTTTTTGGCACAGCTGAGCCTATAAAGTAATGAGACGGGCTGCCATCACTGACATGGCAAAGGGGGCCTTATATCCTGCGCTGCGTGCCACACGGTGGCGGTCATGGTTTCTGTCCCTTGCTGAAGTTGGAGTTGTCAGAACAAACACCAGGTCCTTTGCATTTCTTTGGCGAGGGAGCCTGCCCCTCAAGGCCGCCATATGGAAATAGAGGTGGAATCTCGCTGGATCCCGGATCCAATCGTCAGGCATCAGTGGGCGTGTCCGTTACATCCGAGAGGCCACCTGAACACAGGAGTCTGCCATGTTTGCTGTTGCTAGGTCATTATCATCGGAAGCACAGTGCATGAACTTGGCTGTGAGGGGGATGCAGTCTCCTGATATACCTGCCATTCCTGCATCCCCAGAAGGAGACATGTCAGTATAATGTGGTTTTTCTTAACTTGGATCTGGATCGGTGGGCGGGGGGTATCACCAGGCTTTTGGGGGAGGGGGTTGGCACTTGATGAAGCAGCTGAATAAGGAAACTGTCTCTAAGCAAGAAGGCAAACTCTAAGGAGGAAACTGCAAGTATGAGGGCTTGCTCAGCAAATTGCAGTGAAGTGAACACGACTCATGTAATAAAAAATGACAACTCTTTTACTTTTGCTTCAATCTATTTCCCCAACCAATCATTCAACAGAATAATCTCTGCCTAGTTCACAAATCAGACCTGTCCCCACCCTAAAAACCCTTGATGGTGCCCCAGAAAAGGGGTGTGAGTGCATGCAGTGTGACACGTTCACTGGTGTGGCCCCTCCTTGCCCCCCCGATTATTTTAGTGGGACCAGAGTGAGACCTGGACCAGAAGGACCTGTCCGAGCCTGACAACAGGAGCCGAAGTGCCCTCAGCTAAGAATTCACGCCCTGCCAGCAGAGCCGAGACAGCGTTCCCGCCTTCTGTCAGGTAGGCCTACCTGCAGCCTCCGCGCCATCACCTGGCGACTCACTTCAGTGTTGCTGCATCCTTTTGGTAGCACAATTTATAAACTGAATTTATGTAATGCATAGCAATTTATCAACTTCATGAACGTAATATGGAGAGGAATTCATACACCATCGAAGTCATACAATGTAGAAAATGCAGAAAATGAAGGGTATTTTTTTTTTGTTCAGGAGAAATTTATAAAATGTGTTGTGATTTTGAATCTGGAAGGAATTTATGAAACATGGAGGAACTTATTACCACTAACAGGATGCACTCTAAATGTGGGGAAGAAATATGAGATACTTCAGGTCTGTCACCTGTCGAATGATACCTGTAATTTTGGGATGGAAATTCCAGAAGCATTACATGCAATGTGAATTTATGAGAACCGGTCTTCATTTTATAGGCATTTCCCAAAAGCTTTTTTAAGTGGAGTTTTTACAGACGTGGTTGGCAGCTGACACTATGCTAACTGAGATGGGTCTGGATTTTGGGGATCCTGGAATGCCCCAATATTGTTGGATAGCATACTGTATTTTTAGAAAGTCACCGATCGTCTTGATTGCTAGGTGAGCCAAAAGCTTCCCGTAACCTAATCAGGATTAACGTCTTTGACATCTGCGCTTCTAGAAGGACCCTTTGGCAACATCGGATGAAAACAATACTGAGCATTTGTGCATTTGGCAAATGGTGTTAAAAAAGCACATGATTGATATTTGTGCCTCACTCCACCCCTCACCTCCGGCCAGCTCTGTGCTATGGTGATTTATTTACCCGGACCCGCCACTCAAGGTCACTTCCTGTTTTTAGTTTTTAACTGTGTGCAGCACTGCAAACTCTGGTCAAAGTTTCAGCTCAACCCTTTTCCCCCTCTTCTCTTTTCTTTGTTGTCTTTCCTGCAAGATTCCTTGGTGAGAAGGAGCACCACCCCTAGCACCACCTTCTTCTGCAGCCACAGACTCTGAAGGTTGACCCACCTTGCCCTTCCCACCTCTGACATACCCCCCTCTCCGTTGGCAGGATGGACCGATCTGTGCAAGAACTCTTCCTCAACTTCATGATCGTCTTGATCACTGTGTTGCTGATGTGGCTGCTGGTCAGATCCTACCAAAGTTCGTAGGGGTGAAGATGGCATGAAGCATGGAGGGGGGTGCAGGTACCGACCATGAGAAGAGGTCATGCAGGGTACCGCTCCCCCAACACTAAACTGAACCCCATCTCGAATCTGACACCTAAATTTATTGTGTATCACTGTGACAATCTTCCCTCAAGCCTTTAAATGCATCAACACTTAAACTTCTTTAGCTTTAAGAAAGTTAAACAAATTCATTCTAGCCAATAATATTTCTATGCTTGTTTTAGTATGTTTTTGTGTGTTTTTAGATCATATTTGAGAGGACATTCAACTTATATGCCTGTTTCCATTTTTTTCTTGTACAGAAACTTTTAATTGATTAAAAAAGGCTAACTGTAATTAATTCATGTGCATCAAGGTGCCACACTAATTATTCATCTTAATCGAAAGACCTATCAATGTGCGAAAAAGGTCTGTTTACAATTTCTGGAATAAAAAACAATGAAGTCACAGGTGCATCTTGAGTTTGTCTTGTGCAAAGTCACGAGTTGAGAACATTCTGGCGTCTTTAGGCATTTAGGAGTACTGACGTCTTCAGAAGGACGTGTCTGCTTCAGATGATCTGTGCAGAAACCCCTCCCCCTGGTCGGCTGTGCTGTCATAGCAACGCGCAGCCAGCACCTCTTCATGTTGACACTGACACACTTTATTGCAGCATTCCAAACAAGTCACAAATTGGAAACTTTTATGTACCAGTTAACGTCGGATCTGTAAGCCATTCCATCATTATAAGCCTGGAAATAAACTTTTAAATGTTTTCTGGTTACATCAAACCAATCTTTGGCAATCAACCCAATAACATTACATACAGTACCATAAATACCTACTGATCTTCCTATTTTTGGCAATGATCCTGTTTTTCCTATGTGGGTGTTCTGAAACTGCTGCTTCAGCTTGCATGCTTATTGATACGACAGCCTGGCCCTTCTTACCGCAGTCCTACCAGGGTATGAGTCCCCGTCAGTGCTTAACAACCAGGCCCAGGCGAAGATCTGCTCCAGCAAGCCTCACTCCTGCAGAGATGATCAGAGGTGGACAATTCAGGTCTGGAAAGTAAAAATTTTGATTCAACCAACTCGTTGAACATTAAGTGTCACAGTCAGAGTACTGAAAATATTCCTGGAAACAAAATCGTGGTCTGGATTTTTACTTTCAGGACCGTAAATGTCCACCTCTGGGCAGCCTCTCCCTGTGTTATTTATCCATATTGCAGCAGTGCATCTGCCGTGGACCCATGTGTGTGACACTCTAAGCTTGAGAAAGCACGTTTAAAGATATGTTTGCTTTTACATTGGATCATGCTGCTTTCACACCGCTGACAGCTGTTGTTTGGTTCGGTCTGTGTCTTTCGTTACTTGTGCATGGAAATGTCTCTGTTTTACCATGCCAGAAAGGGGAAAGTAACCTGGAAACGCGCAGCAAACACCGTGAAAGCCTGGAAGGCATCGGATATTTTAGGCACTACCTGAATTCTCCTGCAGGGAGCAGTGCTACGGCGCGAGCAGTACATATAGACGGAGTCACATACTGAACTGAGAGAGACATCAGCGGACATCGGGGGACGGTGGATGAAATCATGATCAGCACATCTAAACGGAAATGAACCAGAACGGCAAAGTCAGTTTGTCGTTTAACACCGGCCAGCTATAGAAAGTATTTAAAAATGCTAAACAGACAGAACGGATGTCAATAGAGAAGCAGATGAGTCCGCTAGCACCCCCCACTGGCTGTGGTGTCCTGACGTGCTGGGAGATGTTAGGAGGTTCATGATGGTGGGCGGAGTCAATGTGGGTCTTCGTGGATGGGAGTCGAACTGGGTGAAGCAGACTTTAAGCTTAAAGGCAGCAGCCCTGCAGATTCTTCCTCCCTCTGCTCCTCTTCTTCATCATGATGCACTCGCATGCAGCCCTGCCTCCTGCCCCCCCGCAACCGCCCCACTCCCACCCCCTCTCTGATTTGTGGCCCCCGGCTGCTGGCTCACTGCTCCACCTTCCAAGGGTCCCGGTAGCGATTGAAGCGTATGACCTGACAGTGGAACTCAGTGAGTGCCCGCGGCATGGGTGACACCTCCTCCCACTCAGAGCGGCCGCTGTGGTACACCTGTACCTCGTCCGTGATCTCGTCCGGTGAGTAGTCGCCGCCCAGGATGTAGATCTTGTCGGCGACACCGATGGCACCGGCATTGAAGCCGGCACACTCAAAGGAGCCCTCTCCCTTCCACACGCATGTCTCTGGGCAGAAGCTGTACACCTTGTACGTGGAGAGGTCACACAGGTAGAGTACGTTGCACACCGACACAGCCTTCACCAGTGTGGCGTGGAAGAACTGGCCAAACTCTGCCACCAACTGGCTCCACTGGTCAGCCACGGCGTCATATCGGAAGAAGCAGTCTAGCGAGGGGTTGAAGACGTCGGCGATCTCCACCTCCGACCCCAGGACATAGATGATGCTGCCGCAGGCACTCGCCTCGGGGTAGTATATGCCCCGGGGTAATGGGCTGACGGCGCACCAGGCTCGGCCCAGGGGGTCATAGTACTCTACATCCAGCAGGCTGCGGATGTTCCTGGCCCCCCGCGTCTTGCCACCAATAACGTAGACACGGTCGAGCGCCGTGACCGAGGTGTGCATGGTGCGCGGTTTCTGCATGGGTGGCACCGGTGCCAGGCTGTCCTGCAGGGGGCAGTAGCACCACACCTCGTCTGTGGCATTGTGGAATGGCTCAGCTATATGGAGGCGTACTGCCCGGCAACAGTTGCCATGGCAGCCACCGGTGACAAACAACTTCTCCCCATAGCTGGAGAGGCTGGAGCCCGGCATGTCCGCTACCTGGGTCTGCGGGAGCTCTCGCCAGCGGTCTGCCCGGATGCTGTAGCAGAAGGTGTGCTGTATTTCGCCATTCTCATCTGTCTTGTGCACGTAGATGTAGCTCTCAGCCGTGGCGGGCCGGGCGTCTGGGTAGAAACCAGCGAATTCGCGCAGGCCGGAGAGTGCGCTGCTAAGAATGCGGGCGCAATCCCCGTCACCGGACAGCAGGGCCTCGGAGCCAATCAGCTCCTCCAGCACATCTGTGGGCAGCTGGTGCAGCCGCACCCGGCGCAGGAGGCGTGGCAGGAGATGGCAGCGGGCCTCTGGGTCGTGCCCAACCCAGAGAAGTAGCGCTCGCAGTGCTGCCTCCTCATCTGGTACCTGCAGCTCGTCGGCAGACAGGCACGTCTCCAGCACGCTGGCGCTCATGTCCAGGAAGTCGGGGATCTTAGTGAGTGAATAGAAGTCACGCGTGACAAACTCGAGGGCGCGCCGCTGCAGGCAGGTGGAGCCGTAGCCCTCGGCGATGGCCAGCAGCTGCAGGCAGTTGTGCAGCTCCAGCGTCCGGATAAGGAAGTCGCTGCAGGCCTTGGAGAGCACGGAGACCTGCAGGAAGGAGGAGAGCTGGAAGAGCATGTCGACGTTCTCTTCGGTGATCTCCATATGGCCCGTGTAGGCGAAGTCCAGGAAGGCGCGGACGGCTCGGGGGGAGAGATGGCTCAGGGTGACACTGCCATCGTCCCGCTCCCGCATGTTCACCTCGAACATGGCCCTGTGCAGGATGAGGGTGGAACGTCACCTGCGGGAACTTTGCACATTGCGCGTTGTAACATGCAGATCGCTGACGCTGACGTCAAGCATTCAAGACCCAGAACGACCAACATTTAGTCTGTCTGTTTACACTATAGTGACACTATATGCGTATACATTCTTTTACTGCGGTTATAGCTGCTGCACATACATAATATTTATACAACACTATGCATGCATTATATACCACTGGATAGGTGTACATTTACCACGTGTGTGTGTGTGTGTGTGTGTGTTTGTGTGTGTGTGTGTGTGTGTATACATTGCAAGCTATTTCTAGCACTTTTTGGAACAGGTGCCAAACTGCATTCCATAGTCTGAGTACTTGTACTTTGTACAATGACGATTAGGTTGAATTTAATTTAACTTATATGCATTAAGTAATGAGTGCATGCATAACAGAAGCCCCTTTCCGTATGTGTGCTTCCAGACACTGTCCCCACCCCCGACTGGCTGCAGCTGCTGGACGTAAAACAAAGACAAAAGCAACAGGGCGGAGAAATCGAGACAGATATCAGACAGTCATTTGGCATGAGCAGCAGGTGTGATGGACACTGAGGACAGTGCCTGTTGTTGTGAATACTTCACTGGCTTCACACAAGAGGCTGCAGCTGTCTGCCACCCGGGGGGTGGGCGGTTGCCAGCCAATTCTGTCACCTCGCGACATTCTGGGACACAATAGGGGGAATGGGCCATGCTAAGCCGGCACCGGGGGCTGGGAAGCCACTCCATACCTGAAGAAGTCACTGCAAGCCGCCAGCACACAGCGGTGACAGGGGATGCACTCCCCCCGCACCAGGATGCGGAAGTCGAAGAGGGTGCCCCTTTCACGGAAGCCCTGGAGCACACTGAGTACCTGCTGCCCATGGGTCTCCGCCACTAGCACCGTGGACCTCCTCTCCAGAGCCCCGTTGCACTGGGACCCCCCAGACATGTCCGTGTCACGCCGTCCCCCACCTGGCTAACGAAGGAGGGTGGGGAGAAATTCAAGCAAGCCTGAGGCACGGGTGCTGCGAAATCACACTGTCCATGTGAAGATGCTTGTATCTATTTTATCTTTTTAATGAATGACTGGGGAAGGCAGAGTGTGAAGTCAGGCTACTACAGTGTGCCTGTGATCCAAAGGTTGCTGGTTGAAAACCCCTGTGACTGCAAAGGGATTTGACCATTAGGTCCCTGAGCAAGGCTCTTAAACAGCAACCCCCCCTCCGCGTTGTTCCATGAACTGGCTGACCCTGGTTTCTCGAATCTCAATCTTCTAAATAAATTAAATGAAGGAGAAACACGGCACCACTGAAAACAAGCAATTTATAAACCTGGTAATATTGCTGACACACAAGCCATCTTTCCTGTACGACTTCAGACACATCTTTTTGAGAAACGCAAAGTTAAATAAATGACAACAAGCGCCGCAGCAGAGAGACCATAATCCTGCATTCATGCAAGGACCCGCAGAATGCAGACTGCAAGAAAGACTGACATGTCAGTCTGTTTCAATAAATTGAAATACAGTGCCTTCTTAGATGTGGTTGTCTCTTTTCAAGGTTATTGTAAATTCATAAAAATCATCGAAGTTAAATCTTTCTTTCAGTTTCGATCTACAAAAACCTTAATAATAAACTCATCTCTACAAAATGTTTAGACTATATAACTTGTAAATATTGTTTTATCCGTAACATACACAAGCTATTAAAAATAAAGGCAACCAAGGCACATGAAAAGATGCACAGGCACCAGTCTGACATGACTTTAAAATTCCCGAGTGATCATAAAATAACGTCAGGTAGTACTTTACCTACTCACGGTTTCAGCACCACGGACAGCAGCCGCTCCACCTTGTAGGAAGCACCGGAAGAGTTGGGTGCAGAGGAAGTGACGTAAAAAACCCGGGAAAGAGCCGCTGCAGTGCTAGAGGGGCGGGCACTGCTGATGATTCGCAGTGGAAATGCTGATTTTACATGTCTTGATGTTTGAGGTTTTTCCGGCAACCTTATCAGCCGTTTAAACCTCTGTGTCACTTGCAGTTCAATATAACTTACAGAAACCACATATATATGCACACCTCACGATAACAAATTGCGTAACTGTATCAAACATAATATCATAGTTGCAGTACGTATTGTATTTCATAACAGAAAACTTATGCAGAACCGATAAAAATCGGTAAAAGCAGACACGTGCATCGGGTTTACTGTTGAAAACGGGTGTCTGAAAATAATTATTTATTCTGATTTTTTCAGTTTTAAGGATTAAAGTTGTTATTTCTTAATTCTAGTGTAACATTATTTGGTGAGGATAATATTCCACTTTCAATATTCCATTTTCATTCAGTTGCTTATTTGCAATCGCGAAGAGCACAAGCCCCTCCTTTCAGTTCAGACGACAGATGAAGTTTATCGGGTGATAACATGCGCAGTATAAGAAAAAGCAAGCGAAAGAGGACATATTCGCCCACAAATTTATTTGCTTATCACTGTACGTACAATAGCTGCTAATAGGCAAATACAATACTTAAATGTCAATCAATCGTTTGACGTGTGTGCAAAGCAAATGTAGTGGCAAAATGACATACAATGCTTTTTAAAAGCAAAATGCAATGTATTCGATGGACACAATCTTCAGAGAAATGTAAGACACAAAACTTTAACAAAAAGCCTAACTTCCAGAGTGTCTGTCTATCCAATCTATTGCATATGAAAGTTCTGAAAATTAAAGTTCTTTACTACACCACACACAGTTAATAGCAAAAGTTACAAAATGTGCTTAATACGTCATGTTTGATATGATGTTTCCACGTAAAACAATTATAAAAATATTTTTAAAACCTTGCCTACGGAAACCTGCAGTAACGCAGAAATGTATGAGGTTCCTGTAACATCACATTTTAAAAGTTACTACTGACATATGGTTGAATAATTAAATAAAATATTTGGACCAAAGCAACAGTAAACTATAAGCGTATTGGCTAGAAAAAAGGTGAATTATTGCTTTGGCTGACAAAGAGCAAATTATTCTGTAGTTTTCCATCTATACATAACATATATTGGTATTAAACAATCATAACAATCTATCACAATAACATTCACAAATAGTGGAACATCTTCAAGTTCCTGTTCTCAAATTATATTCTCACTCTCTCCTGCTTCAATTTTGTTTTTTGGCAATGAAATACCATAGTTGTGTCTGACGGTGACACACTGGAACATGTGATCTTTGGATTTATTTAATTCCAGAAGTGTGACAGTTTCACAGGTGTGACACATCCACAGCTCAGAAGCGTATCTGCACGCTAAGGCTTACAGACAAAATATGTCATGTGACTGGCTCATGGGAGAAATGAGAGTGCTCCCTGATTGGCTCAGACAGAGCGCCATGCTCGCGATCGCACAATCACCAATGTCGTGAGGGCTGCTGGTAGAGCTTAAGATCGTGGGAAGGGCAGGAGCCCAGGAATACCCCTGTAGCATAGATGTGTGACCTGTTGGCAGTGACATGAGGGTGGATGGGAGGGATGCAGCCCCAGGTTCGAGCTTTGCAGGTGACTAGAGCGTGATCATGTGGAGGTCGGAGGCAGAGAAGTGGGGGCACAGGGCTGTGTCAGGGTCCCTGAGCAGCTTCAGTACCATCCTGTGGAACTTGTCACGGATGCGGTTGAATTCCATGATGTCACGGGGGTCTTCATCCATCCAGAACCTGTGAAACTCCTGCATCAGATAACCTGCAGGACAGAGAAGCCTTAACACAAGCCACCTCACCGGGGAACCGTGTCAGAACCTCTTTCACAAAGTTGGACTCTGTTTAAAATAACTGCGACTGCAGGCTACAGATACTCATGCTGCTTCAAGGTGGCGCTGCTTACAGAAGGTTTGCTGGAAGTGGGCTATGCTGGGCATCTCTGGGGCCACGTTATACAGGTGGGTCTTGAGGGCGCCACCCACCAGCAGCCTGTAAGCCAGGTCCGTGATGTTGATACCCACGATGGCGAAGGAGTACCTGCACCGGTAAGGTATGGAATCAGAAGCAGTGGGCGTTCATGTGACTTGGAGTGGCCAGTCATTCCCAGATCGCTCACGCTACATTTACGCTGCCCTTCCTGCTCTGGTGTCCCCGATGCTGCTCTTTACGGGGCTCAGTGAATCTCAGCTATCGATTCTGGCTGAGGAAATGCAGGCCTGTAACCTGACCACTTGGCACAAAATCATCTGGGGAAACTGGACCCTGGGCTCCACACTCCGCTAATGTGTTTGTCTGATGTGGTTTGGGAGTGGCTGGCCGGGATTAGGGTGATACCCCACACATACTCGCAGATGCAATCGCCAGCAACCAGCGTGACTTTCAGTCTGATCCAGGTACTAATCACAGCCTGAGCCAACATGAAAGGAGACGGAGGATAGGGAGCTGGATGGGGGCATGTTCTCTGCTGTCTGTGGCCCACCTGACATGGTGTGGTCTGGGAAATGATCTACCTATCACAGAGCATCAGGCTGAAGAAGCACTCAAGCTACTGCTACAAGAATGGAGGTAGGAAGATAAAGGCGGGGCTTAGGTGACCAGTGGGCGGGGCTATCAAGCACCCTTACCCAATCGCTTTATCCAGCTGGCTCTTCTCCCACTCCGCCTTGCTCATCTTGCTGTGAAAATCAAAATACATTATGCAGCTGAGGAAGAATGACAGAACTGCATCACGCTGCACCAAAGAGAAGAAACGCTGATTAAACAACGGCGAGGGCGGACATCTTTCACAAGGGCAGGATTTATTCTCATAAACTTCCTGCTGCCCTTACTGAGCCATAACTCAAACTCTGCGTTTGCAAAGGAAACGTCTGTTGGCATGTAATAGCATTAATAAGAAATGCGTTGGATACGTATGACAGAAAACAGAAAAATAAAAATGTGCGAATGAAATAGCTCAATTCGTCCCTGCAGAAAGTCCAGCATGAGATGTGGAGAGATGTGGCAGCCATGATCGAAGTGTGTGTTTGATGACGAACAGCAAAGATTAAAAAACTGTTTTCCTTAAACGTGAAAAAACATGCAGAAAATGAAAAGGCAAACAATGTAAACCAAGAGAAGGACATGTTTCCAGACATTCATTTTCTGTATCCACTTGTCATATGCAGATGTACATTAAATTTATACATGAACCTGCGTGGCGGCTGAGCGAGGACAGTTCACAGGAGGTCCACCAGGGGGCGAGAGTTGAGACTGACCTGCTTTTTGGCTGCTGCGAATCGTGGAGCAGCTGCAGGGCATTGACTCTGTCGTGTTCTGCGTAGTATCTGTGCAGCCACAGGGGAAAAAAAGTGGACCTCAGTGGAGCCACTGATGGAATCACATCTAGCTTCATACACCAGCCTGACAAGCCTGTATCTGCGGCTCTGTGGATACTGAGCAGGGTTAATTACTCATTATTAACTCACCAAGGTCTGTTTGGCTGGTCCTCTTTTAACCACTCTTTGCTTTTATATTGTTAACCACTAAGTAACCCTTTTAGTCTTTCTGTAGCAGTCCTTATGCCATGCAGGTGGCGCTCTGCACCAAGGTTAGATAAACTTGTTAATTTGTCTGCACTAGGGCAAATTGAAGGCACGCTCACAGGAGATTGGACAGGCCCAGGATCCCCATTCCCCGGAAGTCCGTCTTGGGGTCGCTGCCTTGGAAGCCGATGTCACACCACTGCTTGGAGATACGTCCTGTGAGGGGGGTGTCTGGACATAAGCACTTCCACAGCTGCGGGGGGACAGAGGAAGGACACAGTCAGCTGGATAGCGACAGAGTATGAACACTGTTAGCATGTGATCCAGCTGTGTGTGTGTATCGCACACCGTTAGCATGCGGTACAGCTGTGTGTGTGTAAGGCACATGTTTCCCACCTTAAGCAGCATCTCCTCATGCTTTGAATTCTCACAGTCATATGACTCCCTGCGTAGCCTCTCCACCTCCACCACCAGACTCCGGTAGCCCACAATCTGAAAGAGGCTGGCCTGGAGAGAGACCCCCAACCTGTGGAAGAGCAGGGATACTGCCACCACATGATACAGATATACCATGCGTATTATACCTACTGTTCCTCCTGTAGAGCAACTCCTATGGCCAAGAACGTTGCTTACTGTGGGTTCGCATCAGGGTTGATCTTCTTCAGGGTGATGATGTCATCGATTATCTTCTCTACAGAGTCCAGCTGGGCGCTCACTGCAGTCTGCAGGAGCTGGAGGAGGTGACACAAACAGGTGACTATGCAGTGCTGCCCTCTGCAGGCTGCCCCTATGACCGACACACCGTGACCCCTGATGGACCACTCACCTCACTCTTCGAGAATTTCAGGGATGACTCTGCAAAAGCAAAGATTAAAATGTTCATATTAACTTACGTTGAATTTATTTAGCAGCCTCTTTAATCCAAAGCAACATGGCACATTTTTGAGAAAGCAGGGTCAGAGCAACTGCCCCAATGGTGAAATCACTTTGCCAGCACGGGGATTTGAACCAGCGACCTTCCAACAATAGCCACTTCATCCTGACCTGCAGAGACATGCAGCCCTCTATGCCGTAACCAAAAGTTTGCACCCCAATTAAAACAGGAGATGTGTAAGAGGGCAATACTAGCTGTAGGGAGACGACATGGAAATGCGGCGACGGCACTCACCGATCTTGAGTGTCCTACGGGCGCCGGGCTTGTTGTTGTGGCAGATCCGCTGCAGCTCGCAGCGACCCGTAACCTTTCGCATCACAAACTTGAGGGTGCGCCACAGGAGGGCACAGTACAGGAACAGGAAGAACTGCATCAGCGCCCTGAGGTGGGGGGGGGGGCACACGTACACACTCAGCAGGTCACAGGCAAACAGATCATGCCTAGAGAAAATGAGACTACCTCACTATGGATACGCAAAGGCAGTGGGGGGTGGGGGGTGGGGGGTGGGGCTGCCTTTTCACCTGAATTATTTACCCATCTGACATTTGCAGAGGGAATGGCTGAAGTTTTGCTTCACTGGCCAGTGAAGATCGTGAAGCATCTGAAGAGCCTCCTGCCTCCGTGCTGATGCGAGAACATCAGCAGCACCAAGCCTGCTGCGCCTTCCAGCACGCGGTGGGCCAGCACCCATGTCTGACACGCCGTTCCACATTCGGGTTATTTTTACAAGCCGTCCCAAAGCACGAAGAAGACTTTTGCGTGAGCTGGGCGACAGTCTGGCATGATGGCTCGTGTTGCGAGCGTAAGTAGGACAGGCCGATAAATGGAGCGTCATCCTGGGGCACGGCATGACCTTGCAATGCAGCAGGGGGGCGAGGATCGGGGAAATCGAGCGGAATGGCGCAGACTGTATCCGGGCTACCAGCATCCTTCATCCACCCACCACAAACATACATTGAAATGCATCTCAGGTGTGATGCTAATGTGTTATTCTCTAGCCCTAATTACTGATCTCAGGTTTAATCTACATCTTTATAATTTTTTAGTAGAGAGAATGTCACATGACTTCCCTCAAAAGCAGTCCATATCTATATGCCAAGAAAGTGTGCTCAGGGTTTAACTTTGTGCAAACGAACCCAAATCCGTTTCCAGATCTTTATGAATCTGTCCTGGTACAGCTGGGACTGCAGATTCAAGGATGATGGGGTCAAGTGCAGGGGTCCATTGCCTGCTGGACCCTGGCACATTGCCTGCGGTGTTGCCTTCTGTCCCGCAGAAACACGCACAACCGCATCCCACGTGACAGCTTCTTCACGTGCTGACCATAAATAAACTACGGCTCCTATTACTCAGAATCCACAATAATCAATTGTGGTCCAGAGCAAAATGCATTTTAAAAATTCCATAAGGAGAAGTCACGTGGGAGTTGGGTCAATTAACCGGGGGGGGGGGTCCGAAGCCTGGGACATGCGCAGTGTAAACATAAATTAATTCACCATATAGATAAACATTATTCCAGCAGCATTAAACTTAATAGAACATCATAATGCAGTGGCGGAAGACGAAGTGTCATTTTATGAAATAAATGTATATTATATGTTTCCAACGGCAAATTTCAAATTCAGAATAATCATTACAGAGACAAGGCAAATATTAGCTGATGGTAATTTATAGTCTTTAAATCATATCTAGAGACTAATACGGCGCTTACCCCTTGATCCGCGGATAAAAATAACACGTTCATCATTTCATAGCCTATATATTAAAATGAAAGCCAATTTAATAATCGTGGTTTATGGTCTGCTGTTACTGACATATTGTCTTTTTCTAAATATGAAGGTCCGGATTTTTATTCCTGTGCAGTGAGAGCAATAGTTTTTTTTAGCCTATTTGTTAACTGCAAAACAAAATGACGGAGCAGTATAATCCGAAAGATAAAAACAGATTTATTTATTTCAACCTCTATGAACTAAAAATGCCATTATGCAATAAAACGACACCTCACTGGTTTTGTCTCCATTAAGATGTAAGAGACCTACCTCAGAAAATGCTTCATTTTGTCGGGCTTGCCTCTTCCTGCCCGTCTCGGTTTCTTCTTTAAGATTCAGGTAGTCAGTCTGCGCTCCTGCACGGCACATTCAGATCATTAAACGGCTTGAAATTGTGAACTGCGCTTACATAACATGCATCATAGATCCCCCAAAACATCAAGCTTTCATTACATTTTTTTCACCTTCGAATAAAATTCCCGGTAATAATCTGCCTCGTTAAGTAAGCTTCCAGCATACGGAAACACGCCCGTCGTTTATTTTGCAGTGAACTTGTGCGGATCCCCGACCTCCGCCCTGAAAATATTTATCATTTTGATATTAATGTATGAAGAATGACTTGCGTATGTTTTGTTCCTATTACATTTCCCTAATGTGTGTGTTCTGCATCTCGTAGCGGTTCTTTAATGGGATGTATAACGGAATAGAACCTCAGCATCCGCGCTGCACAGGCTACAGAACTGAAGCATATGTTAAAATACGCACGTATCACAACGTGTAATTCATGCTAGCGGCCAAACCAGGATAATCGTCAGACGTCTTGTAGAAATACCGATTCTCTTGTTCTCCCCGGTGATGCAAACCAATGCCAGAAAAAACGGGGATATGCTGGCATTTGAAGGTAATCTAAAAGCCCATACCATATCCCAAGTTTAATGAAATGCCCTGTTTTTACCTCCGTTGCGGATCCTGCGGGGAAATGCGCTGCGTTTCCTTTAATCAGGTTCTGGTCCTGTCTCAGTGTTTTTGCATTATTGTCACGTTTTGCTGTGTCCCTGACCGGATTTCTTAGCAGGCTGAAGTGTAACCTTCCATAGACTTTTGATGGATACGCTGTTCAGAATGCTGTCATTTCACGTTTTCAAATAATTGTTTTTCTAATATATAGTAATATTTAAGTCGTGGCAGGTCTTAACACAATTTTACTTTAAAAGCAGTAATGATTCCAGTTTCTCCACTTCTTGAATAATTGGCCTTTGGTTTTATCTGAGATGTACTACAATGTAATTAAGCGGTCCCTGTGCACGCGCCAATTCCTAGATTAAAACCGCAAGGATCCGTATTCCACCAGTCAGTTTTCCATTCGTCCCCCTGTCCTTCAAATTCCACACTAATTGGGACATTTGTGCAACACTTAAAACACCTAAATAAGCCTATATGGGTTCACTGACTAACTCTTACAAAAGTCTTTCATAGGGGAATTTAAATTTATATCTAACAATACTGTTGACCATCTTATTTTTTTATCCTAATAACAAAAAATTAAGGCAAACATACATATTATCAGTTTATAAACATCGGTTTTACAAACATATTCTTCATATTATATGCAATGTATAAGTCCCCAAAACAAAATCACAGTGCTATCTCCTGTTACCTCCACAGGTGGACAAACAGCTGGGGTTTGCAGGCCAAGTTTGGGGACCTTTGTTCTTACACTTAAACCAAAGCTTGAAATACAAAGTGGCACAATCAAACACAAATGCCACCCCATCCTGCTGTTTTCAAATGAGTAAAACAGCCAGTGCATCAAGTGTCATCTTACCAGATATTTTGCTTATGTACGGTTCTCTTCTGCCTCTTAGCATAATTAGTGAAACATAAAATATTGCCAAGAAAATAAAAAACAGCTTTTGTCCACTTAAAGCCTGTTTAAAGTAAAGGAAGCTTGTAAGATTGGTGTCAGGGATTAGCTGTATTGTCATGGGATCCTGTGGGCAATGCGTCCTGGTCACATGACCTATATCTTAGTGCTCCGCATCACTTCCTGCTCTGCTGCTCCGGCTCCATCTTGAAACAGGACCTGGCCGTCCGGTCCATCCTTGACCTCCAGGGCTGGCACGGGCCCGTCTGTGACGTCCTCGACCTCGTCGCGCTTTGCTGGTGACACCGGGGCCGTGGAGGTCAGGGAGGTGGCATTGAACATCACGAAGCCCATGAGAATCGCCACGAAGGAGACAATATACAGGGCCGAGAACTGCAGAGAGGCGCGGCGGCGACAGCACAGGTTCAGGCCGTGTGTGGCGAGCAATGAATGACTCAGAGCAAGCCGCTTGTGATTTTTATCAATGGCATCGCTGAGACTTTGACCAATTAGTGTGTAAACAGGACTAAAGTGTCTGTAAATGAGACATAAATGAGTTCAGTAAATTATTATACATGCAATCTATGGAGCGTCAACAAAAAACATTATTCTGGAGATAATGAAAACCTCACACCCGTACATATTGACTGCCTCTAGCCTTATAAATTTCATTGTACGTTTGTTTCTCATTTTAATACAATGTTCAGTATTATGTTTTGCTGCTGGTTACGTCCCTGGCACCTTGCTCAAGTGTTCGAGAGCAGCACTCCCTGGGAGTGAAACTAACAACCTTCTGAACACAATATCTTATCTGTTACTGATTGTTTTCTTGTGCTGGTTAATTTGATTTCCCATCAGTCCATAGGTGCTCCCACTTCCTTATTCCTTGCTGGTTTCACTCTGTGCTTCATCTCCATGTCCCCTCTCTGTTTGTAGGCCAGGATAGCCACGTCATTGCACCCACAAACTGTGTGGCATATCTACTGTGAGAAGAACCCACAGAGATGGATTCTATTTCTGTTTGAACCAGCTGAAAGGATCACACGTTTTTTGTAGATTTGGAAACTTGAGAATGCAGTATTCCTTTTTGTGGCTTCTGTGCAATAGAGAGATGTACTCACGGTGTAGTGGAACAGGAAGACCCCAAAGAAGAAGCTGAAGATGTCGGAGGTCAGCAGAGAGAGGTTGACTGTAGTGGCACTCGTTAACCTCATGACCAAAGGCATCAAGCTGTAGAGCAAAAACAGGCAGAGGGCATAGGCGGCAAACAGCAGGCCTGCGGACACACAAGGTACAAACAAACTGAGCTGATGCCTCCGCCACCATACCCATCATGCTTTGCTACACCGCTCAGCTGTCAGAATTTCTGGAACCAGGAACGTGTCGTTCTGTCCACACACAAAGGATCAAAGGCAGGGTCAGTAACACGATGACAGCATAATATTTTGATACTCTAATAATTCTTCATGTAATCTCATTAGACAAATCCATGTGCCATCTGGTCAAGGGTGTATCCCGGCCTTGTGCCTTATACTGCCTGGGACAGGATCCCGGCCTCTCCATAACCCTGACCAGGATAAGCTCTTTGAAAATGGATGGAAATTCATGTGCATAAAAATATACAAGTGTCCCTTTCCTATATGATGACACAACATTACAGCAATTCTAAAAATAAACGATAACGCTTTACATTAACTACACCTTCATAATACCTCTATAATGCATTAGTAGAACATTCAGATAAAATAGACAGACAGATAGACAGATAGATAGATAGACTTTATTCATAGAACATTCATAAGCAGCATGTAAGTATACCATAACATTCTAGTATACAGCTTTATTTTCAATTATTAACAATCATTATATGTTTAAACGATTATAATTTTTGTTATTATCATATAATTGTCACGTCCAGCGCTGCCCTGTGTGTCCGATCCCTACGTTCCCCTTGGACTTGGCTCTAAACCAGCCACACCTGAGTTATTAGTCTTACCTCTTGTTCCTGTCCTCCTGTTAACCAGCCACAGCTGCCTTGTGTTTGCCCCTTTGTTTACTCATGTATATTAGTGTCTCTTAGGTCTGTGTTTCCTGTTTAGTCATTGTGATCTGTCAGCATCTGCCAACCTGCCCTGGTCACCTCACCCCTATGCGAGTTTTGGTTTGAATTCAGCCCGCATTTGGGGTTGTGCCTTGTTTGACATCGTGATTGTATGTTTATTATTAATGTTATGGTATGTTAGGATGGTACAGTATACTTAAATGCTGCTTATGAATCTTCTATGAATACATTATGGCGCACTGAGTGTTCCTTGAATCCATTGTAAAGGCATTATGAAGATGCAGTTAATGCAAAGTGTAACCATATAAATATAGCGTATAACAATAAAAAATATAAAATATCAAATACAGATGATGATTTTTCTATCAAGGAAATCATATTGAAATTAGGCCAACTGAATCATAATGTCACCATTTTAATAGTCTGGGACAATGAAAGTAGGACAAAGCTCACCAGTCTTCCAGTTCCAACTGATCGCAGCGATGTCTTTCTGCTCCAGGGCAGCGCTGCAGGACCAGAACAACATGACTGGTGGGTCATCCAGAACCATACGCCTCATACCGACCTTCCTGGCGTTAAAGTGCTAACGCAGTTTCCTGTGGATCATACAGGCAGTGACAGCACATACTGGGAAACCAGAGTCTTCCTGCAGCACGTGGGGTTTGGATTCCAGAGCAGTACCAGTATCATATTATTGGGTAGAAGTTGCTGAAGAGGAGGATTGACAAGCTCTTCGTGTCAGCCTGCCTCAAAGGAAGCAGCATCCAACTCTAAAAATCTACAGGACTGGGGCGCTGATATGTAGCAAGCCTGCTGTTACTTCTGAATCTCCTACATAAGGGCTATTTGTGGCCAGCAGGGGGGCCAAACCCCAGAGCTCCAAGCAGACGTGTGGTTTGAGTCGTGGCACAGACTGCCCCTCCCTACTCAGCATCACAGATAGCACGTCCTACCACTGAATCCCGCTGATCAGAGTCCCAAACAGCCCCATCATGCCTGGAAAGTCCAAGAGACCCCCCTGCTTGACGGAATACTCCTGGCCCAGGTTAGTGACAGCATACATGACGGCGCTGACCAGCACCAGTCCGTCTCCCAGCAAGATGTCACTGGCTGTGAAGAAGAGGAGACATATAACCGTCACGGTGTCTAAGGTATCCTAGAGACTTTTTAATACAGTTTAACCTTCTGCTTATGTGAAGCAAATTGAAATTGACTTGAGTATTTGTTTATCTGTTCATTTATTTGCATTCATTTATCTGTATGGAACCAGAACACCTATTTAAACAGCATTCATTGCTATTACATCTAGTCAGGTATGGAAATCATCAAAACACCCAAATGAAGGTAAATGGTGGATATTGGTGGGTATTTTATGCGGCGCCCCCTGCAGGCAGGAGGGTGCAGAACGATGCACGTCTGTTTGTCCTTACAGGAGCCTTGGTCTCGTCCGGACAACACGTCGGCCCCCACCATGGCCCCAACCCCCAGCAAGCAGATCACCACGGCCACATAATGCATTGCCCGGTATCGGGCCTTCAGGATGAACCAGGACAGCACCATCACCACCGGGATCACAAAGCAGTCCAGTAGCTGGAAGGCAGGGGCTTCAGACTGAGCTACGGGGAAATGTTCACTGTGGGTCTCCCAGTAAAACAAACGATGGGCTCTCACCTGGATACTGGTCAACGTCGTATACTGGTAGGCCTTCACTAACGTGTAATTAGCCTCAACGTCTGCCAGAGCTATCAGTCCATATCTCCACCAATCTGTCTTCAAAATCTGCAAAATATTTCTGTTGCCTGAATTAAAACAAGAGCATCCCAATTGTTATTTATACTGTTGATTTTCACTCAGACCAAATGTGCAAAAACTGTGTCATTAATCAGCTGGTGTCATGTTGCAAATGACAAAGGACTTGAGGGCACGTGTAGTGGCAAAACAAAAGGTGCTTATTAAACTCAGATTCATTCAGTCGGGCTACTCTCTGTATCCCGAATGGGAAATTTTTGTGTTGCAATACCCATTTAGATAAACGACAGGAACACATAGACATGAGGTAGGCACAAGCATAGACATAACACCAAATTACAAAAATATATATGTATAAACCTGCTAAATGTACAAATCTGCAAAAGTACCTTTATGTGCAAAAAGTATAAATGTGCATTATGCTTTATGTATTGCCTCGGAGAAGCCGGCTCCTCTTCCTGCACAGAGAGGAGTCAATTTAGATGGTTGCTGTCATGTGAAGGAATGACTTCCTGTAATGATCTTTATTGCAGTGGAACTGAAGGAGTCTCTGACTGAAGACACTCTGTTGCCTGGCCAGTAGGTTGTGTATGGGGTGTGTAGTATTTTTTTTCCCAACTCACAGAACATGAACTGGAAATAAACATGATCGCTAGGGATCAAGACAGGAGCAAGGGAGGGCACAGGCAACACAAGGGTTCGACATCAATGACTGGACTGGGGAATAGAGGACTGAGGCCTTGTCCACACGTACATGGGTATTTTTAAAAACGTAGCTTTTTCTATGTGCTTTTGGCCTTTCGTCCACACACAAACGGTGTTTTACGACACTGAAAACAGAGCCTTTGTAAAACCCAGTCCAGGGTGAAGATTTTCAGAAATGCCGTTTTCAACATCAATGGCAACCGTGCAGTGTGTGGCTCAGTGAGCTAAGCCTGTGTGCCTGTATTCGCAAGGTCACTGGTTCAAACCCAGCCTCAGCACATCTGTGGCTCTTTGAGCAAGGCCCTGGCTCCCTGGCCGCTGCCACAGGTGGCTGCCTTTTGCGGACAGCATGCTTGTAAAGAGCAAGTTGAGGGAGGCGTAAAGACAATTTCCCCCATAGGGATTAATACAGTGGTGATTATTTTTGGCTTGTAATGTCAGATTGTGCACCATTATCTACTTTGTTTGAGGTCAGAGTGTGCACCTTTCACTGTCAGAATTAGCTGTTTTTAGCCTAGCAGAGCTGGTAATAAGGCTTCTGATTGGCCAAAATGGCTTTACAGTTCTATCGCCGCCTGTTGGTTTGGCGTGCTCTTGACAGCGTGTTTTAGCATTTTCATGTGGATGGAGATTTTATTTAATAACAGGAGGAAAAACACAATTTTTAAAAATACCCGTGTACGTGTGTACAAGGCCTGACAAGCATGTATTACCATGTTAAGGGCCATGCTCATGATAAGTGCCATGTTAAGGGCTATGCTCATGTTAAGGGCCATGCTCATGTTAAGTGTCATGATAAGTGCCATGTTAAGGGCCATGCTCATGATAAGTGCCATGTTAAGGGCCATGCTCATGATAAGTGTCATGATAAGTGCCATGTTAAGGGCCATGCTCATGATAAGTGCCATGTTAAGGGCCATGCTCATGTTAAGTGTCATGATAAGTGCCATGTTAAGGGCCATGCTCATGATAAGTGCCATGTTAAGGGCCATGCTCATGATAAGTGCCATGTTAAGTGCCATGTTAAGGGTCATGCTCATGATAAGTGCCATGTTAAGGGCCATGCTCATGTTAAGTGTCATGTTAAGGGTCATGCTTGTGTTAAGTACCATGTTAAGGGTTCATGCTCAAGGGCCTAATAGTGAAATCACTCAGGCAACCCCATGATTTGAACCAACAGCCTTTCGATCATAGACACAACATCCCAACGCACTGAACCACACACCACCCCCGACTTACAGGCTAGAACCCAGGTCCTTCAGCACAATATCAGTGATCTCCAAGTAACTGAGCCATGCAGCTCTTTTCCTCTCATATGCAATAATATATTAATATGTCTTGAGTCAAATGAGATGCATGGTCTACAGGTATAATCTCACAGGTACCGTCTCTCCAAGTGAGCTAATCAGCCACTCACCTTTGCGGCAGGCCAAAATCGTTGAGTAGATCAGAAACAGCAGCGCGTAATATAAAAAGTTCTGAAGCATAGGCGCGTTAACATGGAAGTCTGTGGCCAGGTACTGAGAGCAGATGGCTGAGCCGCAGATCATAGCAGACAGCATCTGACCCATGGCTGTGGTTTTCAGCAAACGCCTGAAATCAATAACGTTGCTGAGATTTCAGAGACCTGAGATAATGACCACCGGCAGGTTTTCATCAAATCGTTATTCCATCAATATCTATCATCAGTTTTCTCAGTCTGTGTCTGACACATCAGGACACAATTCCACAGGAAAACAGGCAGCTCACCATGTGAAAACTTCCCTCAGCTTCTCGGTCCAACATCTGTTACCCAGGACATCCCTTCCACCGTCCCCGTTTTCTGGATCGGTGGGCGCTGGCTCCTCAGGTTTCATCCTGTGATGAAGCAGAAGAGCAGAGAGGGAGAGTCCGAGAAACAGAGTTCCACTGACACTTTGGCCACAGATCTGCACTTTATGGCACCAAGGGCTGAATCATTAACAGCCCCCAATCCAAAGTGCATAGCAAGAATCCATTCTTATCTTTCTTGGAACGTGCTCATTAATTGATCTTAAGTAGCTGGAGGACCATGTTAGTTGAAGAAAAACTTAATACTTCAGGCTGCCCTGGACCGACTGCTTTTTCTCAGTCAGAGTACATGTGATCAGCTGTCATGGGATGCACATGGATGCTGTACCCCAATGGGAAAAAAATTGGAAAATGATCCCCTTTGAAATATATACCCTACCCCCTCTCCATCCCCCTGAACTGTTCTATGTAAAGGTAAATGCACCGACTATATCAGAGCACATTCTGGATCGAAACCCAGGACCGGCAAATGTTATCATGGGGATCCCATAAAAGATTTAACCCCAACCATTCCCTTTGAAATATTTTGACAATTTGACCTAGAGCTAAGAATAATGCATTAACCAACAATCAAAATCGACTATATTTTTATATGGATCCGTACTATGTTATCCTTACTAAGTTAGTTAAACCTGGATTAATTTGATGAAAATGCATATGCTTAATTCAGCATTAGGAAGAATACACCGTGCTTCGTTCCAACAGGGACATCTTGTGGACAATTTATTGCATGACAAAAATGTAACGTTATGATCCAAATACATCTGGATGCGTACATGTGGACCATAAAAAGATAGTAAATAGATGACGGATCCAATTAACAGAATTGAGATTACTGTGCATATTGTTGCTTGTTCATTTTGGTTCTCGATTTTACATGTGTTTGGATGGGAAACGCAGCCGATTGATTTACAGATAAGGAACAAAACGCGCAGCCCCGTGGGGTGACGTCATGCTCACTTGGGGAGGGGTCGCGGATTTGCCGTTCTGCGACTGCGCCACGGGAGCACCCGTTGTCCGGGGTCATGTGACCTGCCCATATATGGTTCTGCCTGCTTGCGCAGACCTAAGTTTAGCATGGGTTTAACGTTAGCCAGCTCGCTAACTTGTCGCACGATTTCAGATGCAAAAACTAAGAAAGGCCAACAACAAAATGCTAGCTTTATTATGTGTAAACGTGTGAACTGTTTAAATCACCAAATAACGTTACGATTTGTTCAATTATTGTAATCATTTCGACCTGTCACGGACTTCGCCGGATGTTTGTACTGGCTTCATGGCTTCATTGTAGATCTCGTTCGAAAGCCCCTGGCAACCGAGCGTCGCGACTCTCGCGAGATCGCGCGTGGGGATAAGTTGAAGAAACATGGCGACGTCTCATTTGCTGAAGGTAGGGGATACACACTTCATTTTAAAATTGGCACGGTTCTGTGAACAGGAAAAGGAAACAAAAAATCCTCCTCGGTGGTCGCCCATCTTTAACAAGGAGCTAGTGTCTTAAAAAAGGCGGTGGTATTTGAGCTTCGGCGAACTGCTACGGTTTTGCAGCCACTGTAGTCGGCTGGCTAGCAAGCTAATATGTGAGGCAGCCTCTCTGTAGTCATAAACTTATAAAGGTTACTTCCGCTGACAATTTAATTATAGTGGTATTAAACCTACGTTACTATGGTAGTGCTCAAATAATAAGCAAGGCGTGCGGATTGATACGGACTTTTGGAGGTTATGCCCAGATAGAATCAGGTTATGTGTGTCAGTGCAGCTTGGCCGGGTTTGCCAATGTCAGTCCGGCACTGGATTCCTGTGTCCTGTCTCATCAGTATAAACGGAGGAAAGTGCCGTTTAATGTGTCCCCTCCGAAACCAAATGAACAATGATGGTGATTTTCACCCGCCCATCATTTTGACTTTTACCTGTCATTCCCCTGTTATGTTTTAGCTCCATTTGTTTTCATCACTTGCTAACATGCCTCCCTGCTATAATGGGTAGTGTCAGCTTGTACATGCTGTTTTGGGTGTACCTCCAGCTGTCTGTGTATTTGTATTGTTATTTTTAATCTTTACGTTGCTCCTTTAAAGGTTAGCCTTTAATATACCGACGCTGACTTTTGGTACTCACGGACAGAATTCCTTGGAAAAGAGGTGGTCTTAGGACAGGGGTGTTCAGGCAGCATTAGTGATATGCAACGTGTGCAGGGTGAGCTGGACGCTTACTGATGGGTATCTTCACTGTTTGGCGGTCCCCAGCATGTTTGTAGAGGGTGACAGGGGGAAATGTGACACCCCCACCCCTGGCCTTGTGTTTCACTGCTACATGGACTAATGGAATTTCCTCACTCCCTCTGCAAACCTCTTCGTTAAATCCATGTGTTTGTTTCGTCAGTGTCTTGTAGATCTATGGATATTCAGTCCAGATGCAATAGAAACGTAAATAGAATGACTTGGGCAAAGTAGTAAATGCTCCACTGAGCTTCATTACTGCAATCAGGTCCTGGTTTTAATATAAAATGCCTCTGTAATAGCTTTTTTGGCTGTCATGTGGGTGTCATGAGTCCTGGGAGGAAGCTGTGAGGTCTTTGGACATGTGTAAAGATCTGTTTAAAGTCAGATTGACAGTTTAGAACTTCACTTGAAGCAATGTTTTGCATAACTTCACACACACAACTTAAAATTCTTTAATATGATTGTTGGAGTTTTTTCTAAATGTTTGTGATACTTCATTTGAAGTTTGTGTTTTGAATGATCTACATGGACCAGAGTTTGTACAGGGGAGTTCATACAAATTTGGCTGTAAATCCCTGTGATATATGTTATTTTCCTGGTTGTATTATTTTCTATTGACTTGCGTGTCAATAGATGCGTGTGACAAAAAATGGCACTTGCTTCAGTGTGGCAGAGGCAGAAAATACCAGGTCACCCCCATCCCCTTCAAGAGTAATTGCAGTTTCTGGTATTGCACCTTTCTTCCCAGAACAAAGGCTCCCTCCAGTTTGAGGATAAATGGGATTTGATGCGGCCCATCGTTCTGAAACTCCTTCGTCAGGAGTGTGTATCCAAGCAGCAGTGGTTTGACCTCTTCTCGTAAGTGCAGCCTTCTCATCTTCATCCTCTTATCCTCCTCCACCCGCATCCTTTATACGTGAACAAATGGGGGGTCTCTGTGGCACCAAAAGCCCCCCACTCACTTATAGGCCATTAGTGCAGGTGTTTGTAGCATGAAGAACATCACACCCACATTCATTGTCTTTCACTTTTAAGATCCTCTTCACTGGGAGTTATCTACTAAAATTATATAATATAGCCCAACCCCAGTACACTTTTATACATGTCAGAGATACAGCAGAGGGTTTAATGTTGCCTCTGTATATCTTTATGTTTATGGATGGTTTTTTTAACAGAGTAATTTGGAACATTTTTTTCTTCATGCATTCTCCATGTACAGCTCAGTACTGTGTAAATTACCACATAATCGAACATGTGACATGGTGTATTCCTCACCTCCTCTGCAGAGACGTCCACGCGGTCTGCCTCTGGGATGACAAAGGACCAGCAAAGATTCACCAGGCTCTGAAAGAGGACATCCTAGATTTTATCAAGCAAGCTCAGGCGGTAAGATGAATCCCCAAAAGTCAGTTTGGTCAGTTTCAGGAGCTAGGTGACAATTTTTGAGTGAATGGGATTCAGAGAGCCTGATGGGTGGATCTGGGCCTCGCTGCTGGTTCTAATGGATTCTGTCATCTGCAGCGAGTGCTCAGTCACCAAGATGACACAGCGCTGCTCAAGGCCTACATTGTGGAATGGCGCAAGTTCTTCACGCAGTGTGACATCCTGCCAAAGCCCTTTTGCCAGCTGGAGATCACTCTGATGGGCAAGCAGGGTAGCAACAAGAAGTCCACAGTGGAGGACAGCATTGTCAGGAAGGTGAGGTGGAAGGGGAGGAGGGAGGCGATGGGGGAATGGATGTTCTCCAAGTCATGGGTGTAGATCTGAACATAATCCACACACTCAGCAGTGCCTTTTGAAACAATGTCCTTTGAGGGATCCTCCGTCTTTTGTGGGATCGCCTATACTCTGACCGTATGTAACCTGTTTTGAGTGAGATGACCGAATCCGCACACAGTCTGGCAGAGTCCAGGGCTTCAGGGTGGGTGGGGGCGGGCAGGAGCTCAGATGTCATTTCTGGCCACTTCGCGTGCAAATCAAACTTAATGACGAAGCGTAACAGTATCATGATGTAATATGATACAGTGTGACCTAGTTCAAGAGAACCTAGTGATTACATTCTCCTCTTAAGACGAAACGACATTATTACCCAGCAAGTAATGGACTGTCTGTCCGTCTGCCAGGAATGTGTGAGGTGCATGCGGTGTCCACGTGTTTGGTGTGAGCATGAACTTACAGGTGTTTGCTGGGTTACCGACTTTCTGGTCACGCTGACTTGTTTACCCCCCTCCCTCCACATCAGCTCATGCTGGACACGTGGAATGAGTCCATCTTCTCGAACATCAAGAGCCGCCTGCAGGACAGCGCTATGAAGCTGGTGCACGCAGAACGGTTGGGAGAGGCCTTTGACTCGCAGCTGGTCATTGGCGTCCGTGAGTCCTACGGTGAGCGGCGTTGGGGGTGATATAGGAAACGGAAGCCACACTTTCGTACATCACGTTTAGTTTGTCTGGTCACGGTTTGACCACATTCCTGCTGAGGAGCCTCATGTTTTTCCCAGTAGTCATTCAGGCCATGGGTTCGGGACAAACGCCACTCCATAATTTGTGTCTCATTTAATTGGCACGTCTGTGCTCTGCTCTGTTCCCTCCAGTAAACCTGTGCTCCAACCCAGAGGACAAGCTGCAAATCTACAGGGACAACTTTGAGAAGGCATACCTAGATTCCACAGAGCGCTTCTACAGAGCACAGGCCCCCTCATACCTTCAGCAGAACGGCGTGCAGAACTACATGAAATATGTGCGTGCTCGTGTGTGTGTTTGTCTTTGTCTCTCCTGATGCTTATCAGCAGTTATTTTGCATGCCAGATAGCCAGGCTTTAGACTAAATTATCTGTGCTGATGTTTGGTTTTCAGGCAGACGCTAAGCTGAGGGAGGAGGAAAAGCGAGCCCTGCGTTACCTGGAGACAAGGCGTGAATGTAACTCTGTGCAGGCGGTGAGTACGGGGGGGGGGGGGGGGGGGCTGGCCGAGGGGGCGGTGACGGCCGGGGGGGGCGCGGAAGAGGGGGGGTGGGGGGGCGGGG
>JAODLD010000042.1:2365066-2379538 GCA_026781065.1 Mormyrops boulengeri | reverse complement strand
ATTAGGGCTTTGATTTAAAATTGTTGGTGGTGCTGGTGAAGACCAGCATTTTAATTAATAATCGATGGGGGGGGGGGGGGGGTTGCTGGCAGACTGGGAGCTGACTGCCGTCGGGCTGTGGTGTCTTACAGCTCATGGAGTGCTGTGTCAACGCACTGGTGACGTCTTTTAAGGAGACCATTTTGGCGGAATGTCCAGGCATGATCAAACGAAATGAGACGGAGAGTGAGTTGCACCGTCGGGTGGGGGTGGGGTTGCGGGGTGTTTCAGTGAGCCATTGCTCTGGTCTGTGTGCACATGTGTGGCCTGTGAAGCCCTCCAGCTCTGGGTGCTTGTGACTGCAGCTGGTGGTCGTGTAGAGTTTGTCGTTCCCACCTCCAGACTCTGTCCTGCCTTCCCTGCAGAACTCCACCTCATGTTCTCGCTCATGGACAAGGTGCCCAGTGGCATTGAACCCATGCTGAAAGATCTGGAGGAGCACATCATCAACGCCGGGTTGGCGGACATGGTGGCGGCCGCGGAGACCATCACGACCGTAAGTGCTGCAGTGGGGTGGAGTGCCCCCTACTGGGGGTGTCTGCTGCTGAGGCTGTTTCAGGATGTCACTGTCAGAGGTCCTCATAGCGTCTGAGTGCAGGTACTGGCAGAGGACCATAAGGTTAGTTAAAGGTGCGACTTAGTCATCACCATTGCTATTTGGCCACCCCCACCCCCATTTTAAGTTTGATTTTTATCCAGTACCTCCTTTTACAGTTCTTAGTTGGTTTCCCAAGCGTGTCTCTGTCCCGAGAGGCATGTTGATGAAGACAATGTATCTGAGCTCATTCTGCAGCAGAGTGCTTGGGCAGAGGGAGGCGGGCGCCTGCCCCATGCTCCTGTACGAGCCTGGATGTGAGTGTTAGCGTCTGTCTGTCTGTGTGTATGCAGGACTCAGAGAAGTACGTGGAGCAGCTCCTCACGCTCTTCAACCGCTTTAGTAAACTTGTAAAGGAGGCCTTTCAGGACGACCCGCGATTCCTGACGGCCAGAGACAAGGTGAGAACCCCTCCCTCCCCTGTGTCTTTCACTAATACATTATTGATGGAGTGTCATTTATAATCATGAGAAGCACAGCGCTAATGGACCAGCACACATTGCAATTAATAGCCGTTTATATGAGGTATTATTACTGTCGATTAAAGTGAAGTTTGTGTCTCCCTCTCCTGAAAGATGCCGGTTGATAAATGGCCTAGTGCCCCCCCCCCCGAGACACCCTGGGATAATGAAAAGTATAATCACTCTGTGCTTCTTCCAGGCCTACAAAGCTGTTGTGAACGATGCAACGATATTCAAACTGGAGCTTCCCCTCAAACAGAAGGGGTGAGTGTCTCCCCTTCCATTCTGCGGACCCTCTTTCGTCTCACTGGGAGGGTGTGTCTGACTTTTGGTGTGTCCCCCTCCCCCACAGGGTGGGTCTGAAAACCCAACCAGAATCGAAATGCCCAGAGCTACTGGCTAACTACTGTGACATGCTACTGAGGAAGACTCCGCTTAGCAAGAAACTCACGTCCGAAGAGATAGAGCTGAAGCTGAAGGAGGTGGTAAGTTTCCATCTGGCTGGGTGTGTATTTTTAATGTCCTGCTTATGGACCATCCTTGGTGAGTGTGCTGTTGATTCTTATTCACCGTTTGTGGATCCGTCCCAGGTTCACATTCCTTTGTTCACCTGTGTCTTGGTGTAGCTCCTAGTTCTGAAGTATGTCCAGAACAAGGATGTGTTCATGCGATACCACAAGGCCCACCTCACACGACGGCTGATACTGGACATCTCTGCAGACAGCGAGATCGAGGAGAACATGGTGGAGTGGCTCAGGGTAGGGTGACCATGCTGCAGCGCCACCTTGTGGCAAAATTGTGTTTTGGTGCTGAAATCAAAACAAAAAAATGGTACTGTGAGTGGCAGTCTGTACGGGTGAGCGGCCATAATAGGATTTAGCTTGTTTTCAGCTTCCGGAGCGTTCCTTCTATGTAAGCCTTGTGTCCCACAGGAAGTTGGCATGCCTGCCGATTACGTGAACAAACTGGCCAGGATGTTCCAGGACATCAAAGTATCAGAGGATCTCAACCAGGTCTTCAAGGAGATGCACAAACACAACAAACTGGCGTTACCAGGTAACATCTTGCATATTTGGTGTCTCCTTTGTGTGAGGTGCTGCAGGAATGTCTGTGTGACACTAACTGCTCCTGTTCCACATCCCTGTGCATGTGATTCAGCTGACTCGGTCAACATAAAGATCCTGAATGCCGGGGCCTGGTCGCGCAGCTCAGAAAAGGTGTTTGTCTCGCTGCCCACGGAGCTAGAGGACTTGATCCCTGAGGTGGAAGAATTTTACAAGAAGAACCACAGCGGCCGGAAACTGCACTGGCACCACCTCATGTCTAATGGCATTGTAAGTGGCCGGGCAGGGAGCACCACAGTGAAGGCCTGAGGTAGATGCAGTGAAACCCAAGCCTTGCTTAACCAACTATTCTTCATGTCTCCCACTGGTTAGCCGATGAGGGTTCAACTTGTGGTGCCCATAAAGCTTCATAATGGTTTTTGCTTTTTGGGAAGGGGGGTGGGGACGAATGTTCAATATGCCGTATGAAGTCAGGCCTGCCTCATACGACCCCCCCCCAATCCTTCACCCTGTAGATCACCTTCAAGAACGAAGTAGGGCAGTATGACCTAGAGGTCACGACCTTCCAGCTGGCCGTGCTGTTCGCCTGGAACCAAAGACCCAGGGAGAAGATTAGTTTTGAGAACCTGAAGCTGGCCACAGAGCTGCCAGATGCAGAACTCAGGAGGACACTCTGGGTGAGGTCATGTACAGAGGGAGTTGCATCTCAGGTCAACTTGACACATTTTAGGGGGGGAACTCACCGAAGAAGAATATTAAAGATACTAAATGGGGTACCCCTGTCGGTTGTCTGTAACCCTCGGGCTGTTATTAAGTGGGGTAACCCTGTCGGTTGTATGTGTTCCCCCAGTCTCTCGTGGCCTTCCCCAAGCTCAAGCGGCAAGTTCTGTCATACGAGCCTCAGGTCAGCTCCCCCAAGGACTTCACAGAGGGCACTCTCTTCTATGTCAATCAGGAGTTTTCTCTGATGTAAGTGCTATTCTCACTTATTTAACAGGGTAAACACTCATCTCTTCAGTTACCGTATTTCCAAGATTTTATCATGTTATTTGATTATGTTACTGTTCTGTGTTTAACCAAACCAGCATTATATATCTTCAGTTTAGCTGGCAGTTTTTCTGTACTTGATGTTTCTATTGGAAAACTTTCTACTACATCCTGATGGATTTCATTGTCTGTGGTCCTCAGTAAAAACTCAAAAGTCCAGAAGAGGGGGAAGATCAACCTGATTGGCCGGCTGCAGCTCACCACGGAGCGGATGCGAGAGGAGGAGAATGAGGGCATTGTCCAGCTGCGGATATTAAGGACGCAGGTGTGTTGGGCTCTGTGTGTGGCGTCGTCCTCTAGTGGGAAGGGGGACTCTCTGAATCTCTGGTAGGGATCGGTGGCCATTGACTCCGCTGCTCTTCTCTACAGGAGGCCATCATCCAGATCATGAAGATGCGCAAGAAGATCACCAACGCCCAGCTCCAGACAGAACTCGTGGAGATCCTGAAGAACATGTTCTTGCCACAGAAGAAGATGATCAAAGAACAGATCGAGTGGCTGATCGAGCACAAGTACATAAAGAGGGACGAGACAGACATCAACACCTTCATCTACATGGCGTAGCGCGGACACAAGGTGGCGACGACAACGGCGTTGCAGATGAAAAGGGGGCGAGGTGTAGGAGATGCTGCCTAATGGACACTGTCAGGACTGGCACCTTCACAGCGTCAAGTGGGCTTGTGTGTGCAACCGGATCTGAGATGGATTAACGACTGACAGTTAGAGTCCAGTTACAGAAATATTTAAATCCCTGCCTTTACCTTGCGGAGAAAAAAAATGATTAAAAGGGACTATATTTTGCCGATTCTAGTCAGTATGCATGGTGGCGTTCGTCTTGGTATTTCAGCTTCACCCGCAGCATGCTATTCTTCTGTGGATATCTTGCGTTCATAAGAGAACCCAGTGTGTGCTGTGTTGTGCACCCCCCCCGCCCCCACACCCACCCAATCACTCTCATTTCTCATCTGACTCCGACTCCAACTGCACACATCTCGGGCCAATGGGCAACCTAAAGTTTGGCCCCGCCTCCCACAGTTAAACCACACCCCTCTGCCAATAAACTAGGCTCCTTTTAATTTGGCACAGGAAGATCAAGGCAGCCAAGAAGAACGTCGGCTTCGCGACTCTTCTGGATCTGTCTTCTTGGCTTCAGCAGTGCAGTTTTGAGCCTTTATGTGGATAGTTGTGCTTCTCTCCACCCCAGATGTCTGACATTTTCCTCCACATTTTCAAGGGATCCACAGGTGTTTGAACATTATGTCAAGGGTGAAGACTTCTTCAGTAGATGCCTACCTGTTGTGCTGCAGGATTCACGTGGCAGTGACATGCCTTCTTTCGTTATGAAATCTGATTACCTGAAATCTTTAATCCTCAAGGATACTGCTGAAGGCATCTCTCCAACAAGAGCTTTCTCTCATCTCAGTGGCGTCTATCACAGAAGGCATTAAAACGGTAGCCTGTCTTGGGTCTGGTGTTCTGGAATTATTTAGAAGTGAGGTCTTTCAGATGAATTAGTTCACTCAGCTTTGTTTTAGATGCTTTTCTTACTCTACCTGAAGCAGAACAAAGTGTGTGTGTTTGTTTTTTTCCCCCCTTCTGTTCAGCCTTAGCCTAGAAACTTATGACCGAGAGTGGGCCATTTGCTACCAAGAAAGACATTAAAATTGCTAAGCAATGTAAACAGTTAGAACAGTACACTTAAGAGAATGCATACCTTCGGTTCACACGAGTGCAATATTTTTGAGAGCTGCAGGTGAAGGGTCATTGGTGCCATGAACGTTGTTTAAATGTTGTCAGAATGATGATCCCCCCCATGCTTGAAGATGTTTGTCAGAGGTGTATTCCTGTTTCGGAAGGATCATCGTGAATCCTGAGAATGAAACGCGTACCACCGACGCTGACACTTTTGGTAAATTTACAGCACCGCGGTGCTGAAGTCTGTGGCGTGTAGATTTTATTTTAATCAAACGCATGATTTTTTTAATGTAATACAGCTCCATTGAAAGTAGCCCCCCAACACTGAGTATTTCACAGTCTTTCTAACTTTATATTAAAGCTACTTCATAGGAGTGTCATGCTCTTGGAGAGTCTGTAATGCATTCTGGTTTGGTGGTCTTTGTGTGTGGCGGGCTTTATCAGTGCGGGTGGGCTTGACTGTAGCGCCCTCCCCTGCCCTGGAGGACCCAGGAATGTGGCCACAGCTGTCCTCGCACGGATCTGTTTCTCACACTGCTGGAACTCACACCAATTTCAAAGGTTTAATATGTCAATGAAAATAAACAGTGAACCTTGTGTATGTGTTGAGGCTCTCCACTGTCTCCTTGCAGTACCTGCAGTCTTACTTCCTGTTGATTTGTAATGTCTTTTCTCTCATGCTCAGTCAACGCTGGGGCCTTGTTTTCTGAAAGCGGACATTATGGGTGCTTCTCATGGCCAGTATTTGTCTGTCTAATCTCTTCTATTAATGGCTTGTTGAAAATCAGGACGCCAGTTGTAGCCCTGCCACATATCAGTCTCAGTCTTTTTTCTGGGCATTCCTATGTTCCCTAGCACAGCTGTGCCCTCATGCTCAGCTGGTTTCATCGTAGGACTGCTGCACTGAGATGTGAGGGTAGGGGTTATCCCTGTGTTAAACCACATCACTGTCTTTAAGAAGGAACATGATTCATGTCCTCCCACATTGGTCTCCATTGTTTGTCCATGTTCCTCCTGCAGTTCCTAGATGTGAAAAGCACCCGTATGGCCATACTTGTTTACTGAACGTTCCCATTTTAAAGGTCACAGCTCTGTTATTTTCCTTTGTCAGACATGCCCAACACAGTGATAAAACAGCCACTATGGTGAATCTAACTTAATCAGGTATTCAAGAACAAATGTACAGGGTCAAATGTTTGGTTAAAGCATTTTATTTTTTACTTTTTTGTGTTTTGCTTTCTCCCAGCCATTGAGGAAATTATGGGCTGCATAGTAATTATTTTAACTATGGCAGTTCATGCATTATAATTTAAATGTTCCTGAAAGTGATTTTGGGTTATTTACTGATTAAGTCTGTGACACCTTATACAATTACTTGCTTAAATTTGAAGTTATATGATACTTCTGCCAAAGAACACAACATGTGTGATGTATTCTTCATGAGTTGTCATTAAACTAGGATACTGCTAGGCTTAAGCTTATTTATATGTGAATGGATAGATATACCATATCTATTTATGATCTTTTAGCTCTTGTTGATACAAAAAGGTGATCCAGCAGGCTTCATGTGTTCCGTATTTTGTTTTGACGTTGACTCACCTGTGGTATAGCCAGTGTAGTCCAGCCTTTCCACCTGACTGTCCTCACAATGCACAAGAAGATACTTTGCATTTTGGTTTTGGGGGTTACCAAGTGCAGACTGGCCAGTCAGGAATTTTCCCAGTGGGCCGGTCATTCTCCATCAACCCCGGCATTGTATAGCAGGTATACCAGTGGGGCCTAAACCATTGGTTGATCTCAGCATGTTTCCAGATGACAAATGAAACTGGTAATGCTTTATTTCATTGGTGGCCAACAGGTTGATCACTATTGGCAAAATATGCCCCCCCAGTCAGTGGCAGATTCCTGTGCTGCTTTTTGACGCCAGTCCGCCCTTGCAGGTCACACCCAAAGCATACTCACCTGGGAAAAAGATAATAAAACACTCTTTGTTTGTAGTTTAAGAAGATCCTCCTCTTGGGCTTTCAGTAACCGTGTCATTACAAAATTAACAAAGGTCAACTGGGCATTTGGCACAGAGGGGCGTTCAGAGTTCATTATCTTAGTTGTATGTCTTCCATATGGTTTACATTCTGGAAAAAATATTTTTGTATTATGATTTTATAGTGTACTTTTTCCAGGAAATTAATAACGTTTGGTACTTTGACATGTACTCGTATTCTCGTAGCTACAAAATCAGAAGAACGGAGTGAATTAAAAAATGTGAGTCCAAATATGATGGGTGGAGTGGTGGAGAGGTTAGGGATCTATGGTAGCAAGTGGAAGGCTGCTGGTTTGAATCCTGTAGATGCTAGAAGGGATCCTACTCTGCTGGGCCCTTAAGCAAGGCCTTTAACCTGCAATTGCTTCATCTTGGGTTTGATGTTAATCTACATCCAGCCCTGCAATTAGGTCCTCCAACTTACAAGGAAGATTTGGAGGTTGGTGGTAAGATCGGCACTCCAATCACTGGAAAAATCTCACACTGTTCCATCCAGACTAGTGTGGTGCTTTAGCATCACAGCTGCACTCACGTTCTCATCCCTGAGGTGGTTTGTTGTGTGGTGGGTGCCACAAAATGAGGTCATCAGCACATGATCCTTACCTACCTCAGATATGATAGATATATGAAATCAGAGCGTACATCTCTGTATAGTACCCAACTACCTTTTTATTTTTATTTTTTCATTTTGATTAGAAACAATGCTTACAATATGCATTTTAAAATAAATTACCAGTTTAAGGGTCAAATTATTGATAAAATACTCTCTATTCCCTATTACATGATCGGTCCATGTTATGAAATATGACATAATCAAACACATTTTAAGTGATAAATTTGGCAAATCAGAGGCTTTTCCTTTAAGGAAAGCATTAGTATAATTGTATTCTTGAATATCGCGCAAAATTGAAATGTTTGGTCATATCTTTAAATAATATTTTCCAGTCATAACTGTATTCTGATGTACAAAATATGGATGCTCATATGCAGTTCTTTGAATATGTTTAAATTATTTTAACATAATGCGTCATTTTAAAGTGGTATCATTTCTTTTACGGGCAAAATAAACCTACTTTAAATAGGCTGTTACTTGTTTTATTGATACCCATTGTACGCATCCATGTACAATGCACAGTAAAATGCCATTATTAGGATGATGCTTAATACTTAAAATACATGTTTATCAGAGGATTTTGTCCGAATCGACATGAGGCACATATCATTACACCCTCCATTTACATTTATATATAAAATTTAGATAGAACTGCACGTTAATGTATCCTATTTAATACTGTATAAGAAATGTATACTGGTCGTATGCGAGCAGAGGGTGGAACTCCCTGTATAAATATCACGGATAACTAACTATTAATTAGATAAATTAAGCCAGGTGGAAGGTCTGTGAAGAAAACCGTAATTAACAGGACCTTCCTGAAATTAAATTATATCGCAAACCTATTTGTCTCAATCACCAGTAATTTCCTCTCAATAAATTAGACCCAAATGTAATATGCTTACTGAAAAATAAAAATTAAGATTACGTCTTTCCATGTTACACACACCTCCCCAGCTGGCAGCGCAGGAAGACATAGAACAAGTAGTTTGGGGGGGGTTAAAATAACGTGAATACATTTATAATAAAACGCTTAAAATAAAAATGTATTTGTTAAATGTTAAATTAATACACTTTTTAAGTCGGTCTCCTCCGATGTCATACCGTTTCACGTGTTTATTACATGTCAAAGAGGTACAGCCCACCTTAGTGAAATCAAAACATGGTTTGATCCAAAAAAGTTTGTCGCCCCGGAAGCAGACAGTTTGTATTTCCGGTGTGGGGAAAGTGGCACTGCTTGCTTGAGGTTGGGGTATGTGAATGGGTGCTGGTTAATTAGGCTGCTGGTTAAAGGAGTTACAGGTTGGTGCTACATTTTTTAAATATTATTTTATTTATATAATATACTTAGAATTTTGCGATGAGGACAAGTCTCTGTAAAGTTAGTGGGGTATTGTGAAATCAACAGATGGGTCAGTGAGATGCTAATTGTTAGCTGTCTGCTTATCTGAGTAGCTGACTAAGGCGGCGGTGCTAGTTTTAGATAATGTACGAATGGCTTACAGACCGGTAACTTAAGCAGCTGCTTTTCGCTTGGTTGCCGACTGCGGCGCATACAGGAGAAAATACTAGCACCGTTGAGGAGAACTTGGGTTGGATCTCTCTTATCTCTTATTTTATAATTCTCTGTTGTTGTTTTTGGTATCATTATTACTGTTGTTTTGGTTATTTTTGTCTTATGGGTAATGGATTAAAATAGCGCAGTCGATAGGGAGGAATTAACTTTGATACGAGTTTATGTGTTGCTTTAATATTCAATTAAACATTTGATTAAGTGTTATGTTTTAAAATCTCCTTTAAAGACCGTTTATCGTCGCCTCTGTTCACATATTCCTAATTACATTTGACTTATGGTTCCTCTTGGCATCGGCAGTGGTATGGAGCTTGTTGGTGTCTTGTTTAATGTTAAAGTATGTGTCTCGGATGATTGTCAAGATGCTCTTCAGCTTCAGTATCCCCCGAATCTCTGTATCTAGCATCGCATCCTCATCTGTTCCTACGCATTTTGCCGCATTTGCCCGGTTTCTCTGCACTTCCACGCAGTGACGCAGTTGGCAGAGGCCGAAAAGCGCATCGCGCCGGTATTAAAGTATAAAACAAACACGATCGGGCACGTTCAGTTATTTATACTATTTGCTGCTTCCATTTATCCGCTTCCCAGTTTAGATAAGGAGCTGTTTTTTCTTGGTTTACGTCTAGACCAAGTAGCACTTGCCTTACTGCTACTGTTATGGAGTGATTTGACATGAACGGCTCATGTATGTGTATATATATTCTTATGTATGTATGAATGTTTGTAATGAAATAGAAACATCGTTTTATCAAGTTCTAACTTGTTTTGCAAGGCACAGTTGTGAAAGCGAAGCGTAATATTGCTCATCGGGGTTTGACATATTTGGTTTAACTTTACGGCTGCGATGCTGTTTGCCTTTTTGTTTCTCTTCGTACATAAAATTGGCCTTTCCCGAGCGTACTCTTTTCCTAATTCTTCCAGTTGGGTGAAATGCTCGGTCTTTCTCCTGTCACTCTTACAGAAATAGCTTTCTGCACTGAAGCATTTCTGATTCCTGGTGAGCCCTGTAAGTCTGAATCTCACCTTATTGGGTTATTAACTGCATAATCTATGTGCTGTTGACGATACTGATAATAGAAATAACTTTAAATCCAGTGAAGGTAATGCTCTGTAAGCTTCATTTGGTAATTGATTCTTTTGTTTGAAAACTAAAAATTTAATACCATTCTGCAGCTCACAGCTAACCATAACGTTTTCCCCTTTCTTAAGTCTAGATTTTGGTACATCTTAATGGACAGAGTGACCAAAACTGCATAGGTACAGTTCTTCTCTGGTTTATCACTGCTTGTAACATGGTTGTTCTTGCTGTATGTGCGGTAGGCTGTCCTCCATGCATGCTTCTGATCTCCTTTGCTACTTCCTAGGTACAGCCCAGTTTGATAAACCCTCTGGTGTCATCAGCATGCCTGTGAAGAAAAAGAGAAAGTCCTCGGGCTCTGATGATTCTGCTCTCAAAAAGTGTAAAATTACCAGGTAAGACATGTGGCTTTCGTAGTGGTCTTGCTTCAGCTGGATTCTTAAGGGTTGCCTTGATCTGAATGATGGCAGTTTCAGGGTTCAGAGGCGGCTCATTTCTGAATCTACAGTGCTCTGGATAGGTGTCCAGGTACATGCCTGCTGTTCCGACCTGCACCAGCACACGAGCCGCCTGGTTCTCATTTTAACTCTAACATTTTCCTGGCTCATTTGAGGCACCGCGCTCAGCATATCTGTCCGGTTACATGCTGTGTGATTCTTCTGGGAGGAATGTAGGCAGACTTGTGGCCATGCTGTAAACCAATTTTTCTGTTGAACATTTATAGTTCAGCATTAAGAACCACTTCTGTCCTTTTGCCTGCGGGTCAGTTTTTGCAGGACACAGATGCCCAGCAGACTGATCAACCCGGAAGACCACTTTTCCAGTAAAAAGTGCCAATCCTGGTTCTACGAGTATGCGGGTATGCCGGCGTGTACCTGTATCACCTGTACCTGTCTGTCTGTGTGTCTCTTGGATTTACCTGTTATGTTATATTTTTCTGTTCTTGCTGCCATCTATAGCTGTTTATACATCAACAATAAGCTACAATCTGTCTAGGGAACCTGGTTCTGTACCTGCTTGGTTTCTGCTCTCGGTTGCAGTACATTAACCGCAACTGTCATCAACCGTGACATTCTGGTGGCAGCACTGGCCCTAAATTCACTTCTTCCCTTGCTCCCATGTAATGCACTAAACCCAGTATGATTGGGCCAGCCTACCAATCAAGCATTGTTGTGGTTGTCCAAGAGAGGTTTTGGTGATGGAAATGAGGCTGAAAGACCAGTACACATCAGTGAAAAATGAAAAGGATTTTTATTCTTTCAGGCACAGATGACGTTGTTGGCCCAGAGGGTATGGAGAAGTTCTGTGAAGATATTGGTGTAGAGCCAGAAAACGTGAGTTTCCCCTAACAACAAAGACCACACGTGGATCACGCTGAATTGGTATAGCTGAGAAAAAAACCTTCCAGGTGGACAGGAGGAGGATACTGTTGGGTTTCCTATAAACTGATCTCCCGTGCTTCTCAAGACCCTGGTCCTTCAGGTCCTCCTCAGCCACCGGATCACAGAAATCCGCTAAGAACTCGATTTTACGTGACTCGTCCCCATCCAGGTGGCTTTACGGGCCTGTTGGACAGGATGGGTAGTATTCAGTAACCTAATTACTGTGTATCTGGAGCAGTATAATATAATTATGCTGGTGTTTCTTTTGTCTGCTTTAATCTTGTGTTAATTATCCGTGGCACTTCATTTGTTTGCACAGATCATTATGTTAGTGTTAGCCTGGAAGCTAGAAGCACAAAATATGGGATTTTTCACAAAAGAAGAGTGGATTAAAGGCATGACCTCACTACAGTAAGCAAAGCTCTTGCATCCTTTCTGTATACGGTCTCCCATTTGGACCGTTTCCCCTGACGTCCCCCATGATCTTACCCTCACAGGTGCGATCAGCCTGAGCGGTTACAGGGAAAGCTGGACTACTTGCGCTCCCAGCTGAACGATCCCGTCACGTTCAAGAACATCTACAGATATGCCTTCGACTTCGCCCGGGTGAGCGCCTGCCTGGCCAGCCGCTTTTCTGATTGCCGTGACAATAATTCCCTAAATGCTCGTTTTCATGGTTTTCGTGTGGAAAGATTTGTGGTTGATGCTGATCAATGCCTCCTGCTGTAGGATAAGAATCAGCGCAGCCTGGATATGGACACGACAAAGTCTATGCTAGCTTTACTTCTCGGAAGGACGTGGCCCCTCTTCCCGGTTTTCCATCAGTTTCTGGAGGTACGTGTATATTTGGGTTTTCCCTCCCCTCTTCTATACCTGGTGATGGGACTAAGAGCAATTCTGTGAGGGTTGTGTGGCAGAATGGGCTTTTCAAAATGTGATTAGACACGGTGAATGATTTAGACCTGTAAGGGTCCTCCCACCACCAGGGGGTAGTGTTTTCAGTGGTCTTGCATGCCTGTATGTGTCAGTTGTATGGACGTGTTTATTAGTTTGGAGACAGGAAAATTACTGTCTCCCCATTCTCTTCCAGCAATCAAAATACAAAGTCATGAACAAGGACCAGTGGTACAATGTGTTAGAGTTCAGCAGGACCGTGAACACGGACCTCAGGAACTACGACGAGGATGGAGCGTGTGAGTTTGTGCCACTTGTTGGACTAAATAATCTGGGGATGGAATTCCCTTTAGGGGTAGCGAGACGTATATCCCACCGCATACGTCTGCATGGGCGTCAGCTGTCCTCCTTTGAACCGGTTTACTTTCTCCATCGACCAAAAGGCTTCTGGTGCACTGAGCTGAGCCCATGTCATCTCTGTTAATGAGTGGGTGGTAGAGCTGGTCATGGTAGAGCTGTTGAAGGGCATGACCATAAATGTGGTAGAATGCTGGGTGAAGTTTGAACCCATGTTAGAGTAACTAGTGAGCATGGAATAACTAGTTCAGCACATTTAAGGATCCAAGTGCCAGCAAGCTTATAAGAAATTGTAGTTGAGAGAAATGCCTGGCGAGGTCATCAGTTACTACCAAGTGAGGTATTTTTGGGGTATGAATGTACCACATTCATGTGATGCAAAACAGAACAAGTATAATTATGGCTTCCATGCTGCTTGAAGCTTAACTTGAAAATTGCGGCTAAATTTACCAAATGCTGCTAAATGGACTGCTTCAGCCAGGTCCTGCCTGCTTCTGCCTTATCTGGGCGGAGCATGCTGTTGTTGAAGTGACATGAGACCCGTTTCTTGTGCGATGCTCTTTCATTGGCTGATGGTTTCCTCCATCCCCTCCCCTCCCCCACCCAGGGCCGGTGCTATTGGATGAGTTCGTGGAATGGCAGAAGGCCCGGCTGGCGGTTTAGAGGGGGCATGGCCAAGGAAGCTGTGGATGTGTGGATGGCAGACGTCCCCTCCCCCGCCCCCTCCCCAGACTTCAGCCGGAATTCTTCACATCCGCCGTGCAGCCCATTGAAAATGGACTTTGACAGTGTTAATTTAAACTAAAGGGGATTCAATTATGTCTCCATCTGTACTGCCGGTTAAGTGTCCAGTGTTGAAAGACGCACTGGGTCTCTGTTAGGTTTTCCTTTGTCTTACCTCATTTATAGTGTTTTCAGAGTAAGAATAAAAGACTGGAGATGTATGTGGCACTTCAATTCCTCTACTGCAGGGACAGGATTGTCAGAAGGAGTTTGTCCCACAAACAGTTCATGGAGACACTGTGATCAGAGTAAGGCTCCTTACAGCATAGGCATGTGTCTGAATTTCAGCTTTCAGCCATTGTCACTGAATGACTTTTCTTTTTTCAATGAGCCCGGGAATGATTGTTTTGTGCACACAGGTCAATATTTATCGGACTCAAATCAGCTTTTAATGAATGAATCGCTTGCATCAGTATTGCCCGAGGAATGCGGCAACGATTGCCGGTTGTATGAGATTTTTAAAATTTAACAAATGACATGTTCAAGATGCAGAAGAATACTAAACTGAATGGGTGGCCTGATGGTTCGGTGGGTAGGAATATGCCTCCACACCCCCCCACCCCTCACCCCTCACCCCTCACCCCTCACCCCTATTATGGGGGCAGGCTCAGCAGGCTAAGCCTCCATCTCCATGCCTTTGATCGGAAGGCCACCGGTTCGAGCCTGACTTTGGTAGAGTAGTCACGTCTGTGGGCCCTTCAGCAAGGCCCTCAAGCCCCATCTCCATGCCTTTGATCGGAAGGCCACCGGTTCGAGCCTGACTTTGGTAGAGTAGTCACGTCTGTGGGCCCTTCAGCAAGGCCCTCAAGCCCCATCTCCATGCCTTTGATCGGAAGGCCACCGGTTCGAG
>JAODLD010000042.1:2347469-2362955 GCA_026781065.1 Mormyrops boulengeri | reverse complement strand
ACCCCTCACCCCTGGCTGTGTCTTCTCATACCCCCGTGAAGGATCGATGAAGATCTTTTGAAAAATTTAGTACAGTGACAAGAATATTAAAATAGTTCTGCATCATCAGCATACTGTTAAATGCAATTTGATTGGTTTTTTGACTTTGACGTCTGTGAATGCTGATCTTTAGGGGTGATGGCGGTCTCGGGCATGGGGAGATGCTAGATGAGGGTCACGCTGACAGCTCAAACACTGCAGTGCCACCACCAGGCCGTCGCTGGCTCTGCTTGTCCCGCTGTGAAGGCAGCGTGCTGATATCCGGCCCCGCGGCTATGTTCATGATGTTGCTGAGGCGGGTCAGAGAAAGGGACCTCTGCTTTGCCAACGGTGCCCCCTCGGCCTCCTCGGGTTCCTGCGCTTGGTTGTAGGGGTTCCCGTCTTCATCGTAGTGGTAGAGCTTGATCACCCTGCGCTTGGACGGTTGGGGTGCTGGCTGCGGTTTCTGGGGCTCCTCCGAGGAATCGTCCATCTGTCTTCTGGTGGCCTCTTGGTCCCCAGGGTGTTGGACACTATCACCATGGAGGTTACAGTCTCCTGGGACCATATTTTCCGGACGGCCGTCCTGTCTGCCGGGTGTTTCCTGGTTTGAATCATCACCCTCGCCTTGTCTGGCCAGTGTGGTACGCGGGGCCTTTTTGGGAGGCGTGGTCTGCTTTGGCAATGAATCGTCATGTGAGCTTATCTCAATGTTCACAGAGTCCTCCATGTTTGCTTCCGGATCCTTCCGAAAGGTTGTCCTTTCGTAGTGCACAGCATTTTCCTTTGCTTGCTTTGCCCTCATTTTCTGCAAACAGCGGTTGAGGTAGGTCCTACTAAAGGCTCCTAGGCTGAACCCTGCAAGGAAGGTGACAGTCACTGAAGCCACTACCGCAGCCACAAACTGGTTTGGGGGCACCTCTCCTTGATCGCCCTGGGTGTCTCTGCTCTTCCTTGGCCTGGCTGGCACATATCGGACCCTGTATGGGTGGAGGCTCTGTCCTTCACCCTCCCGAAGGAGGCAGTAGTACAGTCCATTGTGATGAGGGGTGGGCCGGCTAATCCTCAGGCTGCCATTGGCCAGGATCTCCAGGGGGGCGGTGTCACTTTGCCCACTGCTCTTCTGCCATTGGCCGAATGGGGTTTGCCAGTACAGAAATTCTGTATTTAGGAAGAAAAAGGATCGATTGATTATACAGTGCTATTCTGCCTCCTATGGGTTCAAACTGTTTTTCCTTAACAGCCCCAGACCATGTTGGCTTGGAATGGATCCTTCCTCACCTCCATGCCTGCTGCTTCTGCACTGCAGTGTCAAGGCTGTGTCCTCATGCAGTGTGTTCACCGCTGTGTCACGGAGCCCCAGGCAGTGGCCCCCCTGGTCACAGTGGAGCCCCCATGGGTTGCCGTGGAGAGAGACAGCCACACCCCTCTCCCTCAGGGCCTGTATGGTGGCGGCTGGCATGGTTTTCAGCAGGTTGGAGCTCAGGTTCAGCACCTGGGTTACGCAACAGTTTTTAAAGTCCCATCATGCTCCCTGCCTACTACATGGCAGTGCCACATGTACAGCAGGCCAAACCAGCCAATCAGAGTACAGGATGAATTTTAGAACAGCAGTGTAGACCAGAGTACAAATTGTAAAATGTCATCTATACTATCCTAATTCATACCTGACACTACGATGGCCCTTTAACTACCCTCACGCTGGTTAGCTTTCAGGTATGAATAGCTTGTTCTGTACTGTATTGTAAAACTCCATAATATGAATTTCACTAGAAATGCGAATGACTTCTCAGAAGAGAAATGTTGCCAACATTGACCAATAATGATCACTCCACATCCTAAGGTTACTGGGCACCTAGTCAGATGAATAGAGTTTGTAGTTCCAAGTGTTATTGGAAGCTAAGTGTAGGTGGGTGCGGGGTGGGGCCCTCTTTTTGCACCCTGAGGTCACCTGACCATTCCCCATCAGTTTTCCCTCTTATTTCCCCCTGTATCTGTTCCTCATTGGCTCCTCCTCTTGCTGATCACCTCCAGGATGCCCCTGTAGTTCTTCCACTGATTAAGTTCCCCCAGTACAATGGATCACCCACCTTCAGTTTCTCCATCCCCCAGAAGGCCTCGGGGGACACCTCAGAAATCAGGTTGTGCTCCAGGTGCAGATCCTGCAGCTCAGAGCAGAGCTGGAGACTCTCCGAATCCACGCTGGGGATGCGGTTTCCCGCCAGGAAGAGTACGCGCAAGCTGCTCGCTCTGCATAGCGCTGTAATACCACTTTCAAGTCAATAGAGGGCAGAACAACCAAACACTTTCCAGAACATCCTTCAGGTTGTGGAATGGCATTTCAGGGCTGGCCAGTAGGCGACATATTCAGCCGACTAGGGCACCAACTTCTGAGCGGGTGCCGACTTGCCGGGCAATCCCCTGTTTTTGCCTCGGCTAGGATCAGTCTTCTGTGGAGTTGAGCCACTTTGTCAAGTTACCGTAGTGCTAATCGATAGCCCTAACCCCCCAAAAAACCCTAAAACCCTAACCCTAACCCCTAAAACCTAACCCAAGACGGTGGAACTGCACATGCGCAGAAAGGCTCGATAGAACGTCTCAATAGGTAGCTCAACTCGTCAGAACACTGGCCCTGTCTCATACACACCTAGTATTCATCAGTCAGTAGTTAAAAACTAAACTTGATCATTCTGGTGCCGCTGACGCTATTCTGCCATTCTATTAGTATTTAATATGTCTCGGAATGGGAATATGGAGATTTCTGCAATATCTACATTCTAAATTCAAGTCAGAAATGATGATAAATTAAGTTAACCGGGCTGAACGGCAGCCCGGGACACAGCGGTCCGAGTACCCAGCAATTACAACTCGGGGCGATTCGCTGATGCGGCGGTGAATGCTGACAACGGATGCATCTGAATACGTGACATTTTTTAACTTATAATAATAACATACAATGATAATATACATATTTTTCATCATAGGAACCAGGTGACATAACTGCAAAACTTAATATTCACAGGGATACGCTAATCTGGTGCCTATGTTTGTCAGTGTTAATAAAAAAAAATCAAATCAATCGAAATGAGTGTAATTACACGGCTTTCCTTTCACTTAACAGACCACTTTGATGAGATTTTGCGTTGTTCAATCCAACTTCAAATTCATCTAGTCGTAAATATTGCCTAAATAAATCATCTCAATAATATCTAAGTTTTATTTACTTCCTACATAGTAACTGCTGTCTCTGGCGCGTTAAAGGTCCGACTCCGTTTACCTTGTGGGATTCCCCTTAAACTGTTATTCTGCAGCAGCACCGTCCGCAGGTTGCGCAGGCCGGCAAAGGCAGATGGTGGAATCCCAGTCAGGAAGTTATGTCTGAGGTCCAGGACTTCCAGGGCTTGGAGCCCTGACCACAGCTCCTGGGTCACGGTATGCAGCAGGTTGCTGCTCAGATCCAGCTCCTTCAGACGCGGGAGACCAGCCCGCACTCCGTCGTGGATCTCCTGGATGCGGTTGTGGCTGAGATCAAGCCGAGTTGCACACGACGTGCGACACGGTACGTCCGACCAGGTGAGGCTGGAGATGTCGTTGTAACTCAGGTCCAAGGTGTGGGTCTGGCTCCCGCAGCCAGGTGGCGCTGCAGAACCTTCATTATAGTTTGTCGGAACTGCACGGTTCCCGGGCCGATGTGCGCTCTGACCCCAGCGCGCTGGTCGGTTTGCAGAGGAGAACCTCAGCTGACACAGCAGTAGCACAAGCAGCGGTCTTGGGAGGTTAAAGATCATCTCCATAGTTGGCGGATGGTAAAAGATCACATAACAGTTATTACAGAAGCGGAAAACGAGGCTTTTTTTCTATAATTAGATGTGTAAATGTATGCAGAGTAGTAGTGTGGCAGATGCTAAGAATTATGAGCAAAACTTTTCAAACAAACACGTTTCTCGCAAAAATGATCCGGTTTGTTGTGGTTATAAATTGCCTTTTGTGGAAGACAAAACATTTCTTGACAATTTATGGAACTACCGAATGAGATTATTCCCGTTAAAAGAATAAATAAATAAAGTATCAAATGAAGTATCCTAGCAATAAAATAGTAAAGGGTGGGGAACTTACCATCCTAAGCCGGTGATGATGACACCTTCATTCGTCTTTAAAACGTTTAAAATGCAAGCCTGTAGTTTCTAGTAGAAAAACCCGTGTTTAAACCAGGCAAGGCAGAGGTCCTTCTCTCTATCCCGCCTCAACAACATCATGATTTAAACCATGTTGAGGTGTAAAGTGCAGTTCTCACATGATTCTTGGAGCGTCTGTTTCTGGCTGCAGGGCTTAAAAATTAACTGTCGAGACAATAGCATATGTGGAGGGAACAGGTGACACTAATAGGACTGTCGTACCATGAACAGGGAAGCAGCTGATGAAAGAGAAGAAGTTTAGGAAACAGCGCTGGGAGTGACAAAAACTATGTTGCAGTAGCTTATAGCACCGGCTGGTGTTTCGGAAAACAAGGCGAAGTGGGTGTGTCAAATTTACAGACACACAACCCGTTATATTACCTGTAATATTACCTACATAAACGAAACTGTGTCCTTTATTTCATGCATCCGGCCAATTTCCACCTGTTTATCCCGGTTAGGGTCACGAGTAGCTATGGGGTTAGGATTATGCCAGTAGCAGCAAAAAAGCGGACAGCGTTCGGACCGAATTTTAAAACCAAGTACTACATTTTCTCAAATATTTTTTATAGGCCCCTAAATTTTTATCTTCACTTTTTATATAGGTCCATTTTCTACATTTTCCATATTTTTACTACCTAATATTATTTTATTATTATTATTATTGTTATTATTCTACCTTGTATGTTGCACAGTCTGGAGCACAGCTATTTAATTCAATTGATGGTCTAGCAACATTTATGTACGCGACCAATTCTTATGTATACATTGTGCGAAACGTGGGATTCTGTACTTGGCCACAAGGCGGCGGCACAATCCGACTTTACTCAATGAGAAACCTGAGCGAACCTTAACGGTCGATGCGAAGGGGCTTTCCTGGCAAATGATTACAGTAAAACGAAGACAACACGTCTTGTTTAACTTTAATCCTCTGGAGTCTGAGGCATCTCAGCCACTTTTGGGGTAGTCTGACATGCCTTGATATTTTAAAATATTTCACCTAGCCTATCTAAAAAACATTTATCCCAAAGTGTTACATGTGCTTCTATTCAGCACAAACTCAGCACCAATAATCTGAGACCACTTAGAATGTTATTATTCTATTTTTTGTTAAAATCAACTTTAAACATATATTTTTCAAAAAACTAAATTTCTGTCATATAGCCGATGGGATAGCCGACTCCAGCGGGTTAAGTTATACAACTTTACATGGATCTATAAATCTGGTTGTTCTTTGCGGTTCTGATGCAAAAGGTGGATATGCTCGTTATTTTAATCAAGACTAATTTGATACATTTAACGGGATAATAATTTCATTCTGTCCAAACACCTAATAAGCTAATACGTTTCCAAAATTGACTGCACAAGAAACAAATCTTCTACGTGCTAACAAAGGGATTCAATAGAAGTGGAATACATCTGATTAAAGTGTTTGTAATAATTTCCCGAGATTGTGTTGCGACGTTGTGGAGCTTCGAACCTCAGGATGCTGTGCTGGTCGCGCATGCGCAGCGCAGCTACGCGCTCATCGGCCCCTCCCTGGAGGTTGAGAGTAACAAGTCCGTGTACAGATCGGGGAGTCGCGCATCGTGGAGCGGCAGCGTTGCTGGTTGTGTTCACGCCTCCGCTTTCCCCAGGGGCTCTGGAGAGTGCGTCAGCGGGGGAGAGGATCCCAGCGCAGGTAAGGGGAAACGGGGGGAGTTCAACTGGGAATGGGGTATGTTTAGGCGAAAAGCGATAGTAATAAAGCAGCCGGGCTGGGAGGTGGCTTCTGAGAAAATGTGCTTATCAGAAAGTGCAGCGTGCATTACGCGAAGGGACCCCTAGCCTGCTTTATACACTGTATCCGATCTGTGATCACTGGAAACGCTTTTCTTGTTCGGTGCCGGGGACTCGACCCGCACTCAGTGTGATCCGCAAACACAAAAAGTAGAGATCTTACACCCCACAGTGCGAGTCCAGCAGATTGTGCCTACGTCTGACAAAATTAAGTTTCTCTTGGGTGTTTCTTGCCGTTTTGGACCGCCAATTAAGATCGCATTCTTCGGAGCAACAACAGTCATAGAAATCCGAATTGCAAAGCGTTGGTTTCTGGCAAAAAAAAAAACCCACAGAGAGCCCCGCCTTATCATATGCAACATGTGTTTTCTTGCACTGCTGGGGGTGCCGAAAAAAAATGGGGAAGTTAAAGCATTTATCGACCACTAAATTTTAAATTTATTTTTGTTTGATTTTGGAATGGACTATGGAAGTTGCGTCTGGGTTTATGTTTTAGAATTCCGCCCTTTGCACACTTCCTCCAACAGTTTGGAAGTATGACAGAGGGAGTGATCGTGACTCACCCCCTTATTTACTCGAATAGTCGTTTCTTGTCTCTCGTACCTCCAGAGTCTCTGTACTGGGTGTTTGCGAAATGTAATATAACAGAGAGAAACGGCAAACGGCGCAGCGCTTTATTATCCGTTGAAGTGGCTCCGCGGTTCGATGACCCGTTCCCCGAAAGTCTACGCTAGACGCCCCCGTTTTTTTTATTCGTTGATGTTGTATGAGCCTTTCTGTAGCGCCGTGGCCCTCAAATTTATGTCTTCCTTATTTTTATGGGCCAGTCTCGCAGCAGTTAGTTTTTGTTTCGGCGGATCCTGTTATCGGTGCAGTCGAGTTTCGAGGACACTCCCACTGGCTTCTCCAATACCCCGTGCTATCAGATAGGGCGACCGAAAGTACCTTCAACTCAACTCAGATTTGAAGGGGGGGGATAAAGTGGACCCTCCAGGTCACCCGATTACTCAGTACTATTAGTAAATGATGGTAACACTGTACTCTCTGCCACTGGTGACTGGCTTCAGGCCACTTTGGGAAAACACAGGTGGCCTCTAGTCAAACAGGACTTTGAGGTTTTGGATGATGCCCAATCAAAGTAAATTTTACTGCTATTCTTTTGTTCCTGGTCAACAGAGGAACAACAGCTGGGCAGGGTGTGCCCTAGGTATCACACCTATTGTCCTTATTGGCTTTTTAGGTCAGGATAATAGAAGCTGGGGTAGTTTGTGCTGTGGGCAGGTCATCCGCGTCTGAGTGATGCATTTGGTGACTCCCAGGGCTCTGCAGGAAACTGTGGGTTAGACCTTCACTTTCCCTGCTGTGTCAGGGTGTCTTTGCATTGCAGCTGGATAGAATTCCCAGGTTTTCTCCTGGTACTTGTGGCTGCTGTCGTGTCGCTTGGGAGCGGCCGCTGTAACAGGAATCGTGCAGGAGCAAGCAGAAGAGATTCTAGCAACTCTGGGGGCCCTAGACAAAAAACTTCATGGGGCCCTCCAGTTCCCCCTCTTCTGGCATGGTAAAATTTATTATCTTTACTGTGACGTGTAAATTAATAATATCAACAAAGATAAATTTAATAAACAAAATTCTTTTATTTTCAATTTTGTGAAAAACAGAATACACAAATAAAGATTTGACGTTGCAATGTATTCTGTAATCGGCCACCCTCGGGGGCCCCCTCCCAGCTCGGGGCCCCTGGCCATTACCTACCCTGCCTGTCTTGTCGTTTTGTCGTTGCGCCTCTATGAGTGAGGCTGCACCTCTGCGGCGGGCAGAGGGACATCGTGTCGACAGAGACGCACCTGAAACTCACTCTTCTTCATCAGCTTGTCATTCCTCCTCATTCCCTGTGGGTGATTTTTATGGGGTTAGGTAGCTATCAAATAAGACGTGTGTATACAACTAAATATACGTGCATATTAGTCTATAGTTGTACATCAATGGAAATTTTGTAAAGTCTTGTTTAAGTCAAATCATATATAAAATATGTATTGTCCATTTTGTCTGTCAGAATACGATTCTTAAAGTCTCAACTTTAAAACATTACAAATACGAAGTTGAGTTTTATGGCTGAGGTTTCTTCATTTTTAATACAAAATGACACCTGTGACATTACTGTCAAAATATGTCACAGTGTCCCAGCAGTCGTGGTTTATTCATTAAGCCGCAGTCCCGTAGTGAAGTGGGAGGGGGCGGGATCCAGTGAGGACGAGGTACCCAGCTCATTAAACCCGCGCAGCTCTTAAACAGTACGGTCCACGGGTTTGGCTATAAAGTGAAACTCAGGGAGGTGGTGCAGAGGATGCGAGTTGGGGGGGATGTTGCTTGCAAAGTGTTTACAAGACCAGTTTGGTCAGTCGGAGGTGTAACTCCCCTCCCCAGGGAGGAATGCCCTCCCTCCTCCTACCTCCTCACACACAGACCATTATGATCAGACAAAATGATCTGGTGACCGGAAGCGTGACTCTGAGGTCCAGCCTGGCCTCTTAGTGGCTCCTTTCTCGGCCCCTTGCTGCCGCGGTGTCCACACTGCGTGTCCCAGCGTGCTTTGCAGCCCCTTTTCTACACAATTCCTCCAAGCTGAGGCGCCAGCAGCTGTCTCTGTCCAGACTTGAGGGGTCTCCCTGCAGCTGGTTGACCTGCCACTGAGAGGGCAACTTCTGGCTGGGCCCAGTAATTCAGGAGTGCTGGAAGCTGTCAGGTATTCAATAAAAAACATACTGACCCCCCCACCACCACCACCACCACCTTCCGCAAGGGTCTGTCAGCACTCGACAGGAGGTGAAGCAGCTTGTCCCAGTGGGAGCCCCATCCCGCCCTGTAACCCAGTAGCAGTGCACCGCTCCTGGCATCCATATGGGTCTTTGCTGGGAGAGTCACTTTTACAGAAGTGGCAATCCGCGTTCTTGACAAATGCTGGGCAGATTGCAGGTCTCTGTGGCAAGCTGGGGCATTGTGTGTCATGCCTGTACTCGTCACACACAATCAACGTAAACACAACCTGGGCCGCGGATTGTGTGGTGCTGTCAAGCCTTGGTATAAGTTGTAAGTAATGACACTGTGGATAGACTTCCTGCGAAGCCGACTCTGTCACTGTTGGAATAGAGACAAAATATAATTGGCTTTGGATCACACAAGCTTTTGAACCCCCCCTCCCCCCCCAGCTGTTCCACATGGTACAATCCATCACCTGCTTACCTGATTCAGCCAATAACAGACTTTGTCAAAACATAATCAGTACAGTCAGGTTTGTCAGCGGTGGTACAAAACAAACGGCATTGTTGTGGGTCACCTTGGAGATCCTTGTGAACTCCCCAGCTAAACACCTGAAAAATAGTATTTTGTGTTTTTTGGGGCTCTGCCTTGCCATCCTCCTGTGATAGTACTCACGGCGCCCCCTGTCTGTCATGTCCTCTCCTTGCAGGTTCTGGCATGTTTTCCTCGGCGACCCCTTACAAGGGCCAGCGGTACGCGGCCCTGAAGAAGCAGTGTCAACAGAGCAAGGTGCTCTTTGAGGACCCTGTGTTTCCCGCCAGCGATGAGTCGCTCTTCTTCCAGCGAAACCAAATCGGCCGGGTGGAGTGGAAGAGGCCCAAGGTGTGGTGCCGTACCGTGTCCATGTCGTTGCCCAGCAAGCCGCCACACACGCGCACACACAGGGTGAATCGGCAGGTCGATCCGGTGCTCCTCGTCGCTTGCGGCGCTCTGGATTACCCAGCTCCGGTTTGATCCCACCCACCTGCAGCTCCAGCAACAAGTGGATCCTTGCCACACCCACAGTGCCTACTGTGGCTATGCCTCGCTTGCCGCGGCCTTTTCAGGAGCTGGGCCTCGGGTCGGGGGCTGTGATTTTTACCGCTGACAGTGTGGTCCCTCTCGGGCCTGGTTCCTCCCATAATGGCCTAGTATAATGAAACAGAAATGTTAGACAGAGAGCTGTTATGTGGTAGGGGGTGTGGGGGGAAGGTCTGTGGATCATGTGTGATGAGGAAACAGACTGTCAGATGGGGGGCAAATCCCTAATTAGGTTACTTCTTAGAGGACTGATTGGCTGATGAGTTCTCACACCTGGGTTTGGACAGCTGACCTAAAAGTTACCCCAAAAACCTGCATACACACCGGCCCTTTGCGGAAAAGACTGCCCAGCCCTGCTCTAGACAGAACTAGAAATGACTGCATTTCAGCATTAAAAGACTAAAAAAATATTTCCCAGAACTTTCAAAAGAATGAAATCAATCTGACGGACAACGTAATGCTGCACAAACGAGAGTGTGTTTAATTTTTCCTGTGTCTTGCGTCTCTCATGAGAGAGACTGAGTGCTGATTAAATACTACTGTCCATTACTCACAGAATCATCCTTAATCCCCCCCCAGCATCAGCCGATAAACAGGAAACAGACTCGACACTCATTATGGCCCCAGTGTTTCTGAGGAACTGTGGTGGTGAGGGAGGGGTGGGCGCGATCGATATCTGCTCGCTGGCCCCGTAGCTGCTTAAGAAGCTCATTACATGCTGATGCATCTCTCAGACTTGCCCCCACCCCCCCCCCCCGCCCCGGTTAACAATGTTTTCCTAACGTTGCATTAACACTCAAAAGTCCTCAGTGGACGGTTATTTCCCAGAATCCATTTGTCTGCGACTTGGGTTCATCCCAAAATGTGAGGCAGTCAGTTACGCTGACCCATGGAGGCGAAAGAGGCTGGTTCCCCTCAGTGGGGGTGTGGTGGGGGCTCCCCCATAGACCTCCTGCAGACGCTGGCACTCCAACACTAAGAGGCCAGTGGTCAGCCGTCTTGATGTATAACCTGATTCCCATACAGGTCTGCACTGTCTGTTCCCCTGTTGTCCCCCAGGGGGCGCAGTAAGTGGCGTCAGACATTGTGAGTGTGGCCTGTGTGTAACTGGATACTGTAAGTGTACAGTTTTGCCCTCATACCCCTCTGACATTATCTCAGTTTTCTTGCTGCTTCGACTGTGAACTTCTGGTGTAAATGATGTGGCTGGTTGCCAGGAGCCCATACCTGTCACATGCAGGGAACATGGAGAAGAGATAGGGGTGTCTGGCTGGGGTTGTGACGTTAGGCGGCAGAGAAGGGGACAGGGGACCAAACACACGCACACACAAAGCGGTGCACTTGCGGGAGCGGCCTGGGCGAGGGCTGTGTAGCGTTACCGTGCATCGCGATCCGCACAGACCCGTTTGCCGACTTTTCCAAAGCTGGCTTCTGGCTCCTTGGTTTTAGCAGTTTAAGATGACAGCGACAGGGTTGGGCTCAGCACATTGTTCATACGAGACGGAATTTAAAATGAAATAATGGCGTTACCATGGGTGGCTATGGCAGGCGATAGAAGTCGCCACCCTGGTGGCAGTGTCGTGCCTTAGCGCATGTGCGTATCCCGTCCCTGTGGGATCCCCCGCCTTCCTTAATCTTTTTTGGTTGAGTGTAATTAGCTTGTTCTTCCATTGTTTTGATCCAGTGACTGTGTGTAGGAAGGAGGTACCTTTAGGCCAGAGATTGTGGAGGAAACCCCATCACTGTTGGAGCAGTCAGACTCTGTGGCTGAACACATGTATACCATGCAGAAACCTCTCCTCACGCTTGGTCGATGTGCAGGGGAGGTGCTGTAGACAGAACAATAACCTAATGACAGCAAGGCTGGTCACATGACCACAGCCACAGGTTGCTGGTGGGCGCAGTCTACCACCACATCCTGATCAAATACATTTCCTAATTGGGCCCGTGGCTGGTTTGTTGACACTCTTTCTCGTGTCTGTGAAGTGATCGGGGCGGGGTAGATGTGGGGTGGGGCAGAGTGCTGGTGCTTTGCGGGGGGGTGTGGTTCAGGTGGTCTGCTTGTTCAGTGGATTTGTGATCGTTTGTGTTTCGGGGCTTGGCTGGCATTTGTGGATGCTGGTATTAGCAGGATTTAATGATGCACTGGAGCGGCGGTTTCTGCTCCTCTCATGTTCTCTCTTAGCTCTATGTCACCGTATTCCCTTGCCCTATCCCCGCAGGACCTGTGCGCAGACCCCCACCTGTTCGTCAATGGCATCAGTGCGCACGACCTGCACCAGGGCCAGCTGGGCAACTGCTGGTTTGTGGCGGCCTGCTCCAGTCTGGCCTCCTTGGAGGCACTCTGGCAGAAGGTGAGTCTTCAAAGGTTCAGGATTTAAAATGCTAAGGTGTGTCATCCACTTTCAGGATTAGGGGCCGTTAACTGTCCAAATATGTAAAAGGTGCGATCCAACCTAATTTGAGGGTATGTCTGGTTTTCAGACGGGGGGGGGGGGTTGAGCATTAATTAGGTAAAGTGCCCCTGACTCGCCTTTGACTGTCCGACCACACTTGTGCTGTCTGGTCGACTTCGCTCACAAGGAGCTGAATGAGAGCAGTGTCACCGCGGTAAAGCTGACGTCACTGCTCGTTAGCGAGGGACATTCGCTCCGGAGGGAGGCGCAGAGACGCTGGAGCAGAAAAGCATGGTCAGGGAGTATTTTTCTTGCTGGTTGTCATGAGCCTCCGCGCTGCAGTCATGTGTTTGGGGCCTCCCTCGGCAATGGTGTGACGGGGGGGCGGGCTGGAACGCGGAGTCTCCGATTTCCTCTGGAGGCGGCCCACAAGTAGCTGCATCCGCGGCTTCCCACGGCCGAGCTCTCCACGAGTCTCGGCACGACCCATTATGGCCGGCTGCCATGGCAACGGGAGCAAAGTAAACAAACGTAGCGCACACGGATAACCTCGCTAACCAGGCGCCGAATCGACCGGTTAGCTGGTCACGTGGTTCACCAAGAGCGTTTACCGATCTTGTGACCATTACATGTGCAGTTTAACTGCTTAGTGGCACCCAATGTTTTCTTTATGAATTAGTTTATATACATCTCTACGATGTGTATAAACATAAAGCGTTTGGAGAACATTACGAGCTAACAGATTTACAAGGTTTGGGGTTTGGTGACTTGCTGGTTGGGACAGCGTACAGTTAAGTCCGCAGGTTTAGAGAGTGACCACTGAGGTGACCGTTCGTCCAGCTACATGGTTCCACATAGGTTCCGGAACATTCTCATTAGGGGCCGTCCCTCGCTGCCCCCATCCTCAGTGCCTCTTGCTGACACCCTGACCCCCCTGAGATCTAATTAGTAGGAACCCATCATTGTTTCTGTACGAACATCCTTTCCCCTTTTCCCCACTGTGCTCACCCTGTTATCTGACTGGTGCCCACTGAGCTGTCCATTCACATGCCTGCAGGGGCCTCGTGTAATTTAAGGAAATAATGAACTTGGCTGCAGGTACCCAGTAGAGTTTTGCGTTTGGTTGTAAGGGACCGTGGCACATATGTTTGATTATTTAATCCGGCTTGTCATGGTACAGGGCAGGTGGTATCAGTGCTCAGAAAGCCCATCCTGTCGAGTATTCTCATTTCCCACTGGCCGTACGGAAGCGGTACATCTCAGGCCTGCGGTATCAGATGCTGATCTGAGGTCAGTATGACCGCAGCCTAGAGCCCGTGTGATGCCGTTTGGTGTGGCACGTGTGGTTAGATAGCAGCAATTTCCAGCTCGTATGTGTTTGCAAGCATATCTTGAAATGTAGATGTCGTGCGTTCATTTAGAGGTTTCATTAATGGACCCGGTGCCGCTATGATGTCGGGAAACCGGTCAGAGTGGAAGCAAAATGCCTCTCGTGGTTTATTAACGTTATTCGCACAGGAAATTAGCTTCTTTATGCTCAAACTGTAAGATCGACTCTATTGTGGAGAAGAACTGGCTCAATAAAAGAGAATCTAGGAATTTGTGTAATCAGCATGTGACGAGGCTTTTTAGAGTGATCGACACAGCGAGGAACATTACACAACTTTACACAGCACCTTTTATTTCATGCATGCGCTGCGGTTAACACAGACTTTAACAGTGTCTACCACTTCACACTATTTCATCACCCACAAATGCACAACAGAAGGAGCCGTCCGTCGATTTTTCCCTGTTCTGTTTATGTATATGTGACACCCCAGGCTGAAACAGGATGGTATTTGTGAATATCCAGGTTTGGGTGACGGGATCAGAGGATGCTAGAAAATCCGGCGCTGATGAGCGGAAGTGGCAAGGCAGGTGAATGTAGCATGCGTGCTAACATTGACTAAGAGCGACATTCAGTGTGTGTTCATGGTAGGCATGACGGCAGAGGTGGCGTTTGGGGAGCCGTGGGGGGCAGCTTGACCTCATATGGGGGTCAGCAAGAAGCGGAGACTTCTACTGGAGCACTTTGAAGGTTATGGAGCAGTCGATGTTGGTGGGGTCAGCGCCGTCCTCGAAGGCGAACAGGAAGAACATGACCCTGCGGACCTTGGCGAGCTCCGCGATCCTCTCGCCGAATTCCTGGGTGTCGGCCTCAAAGCACTTCACCGCGTCGCTGTCGGCATCGCCAGGGCTGCGCCAGAACAGGCCGACGGGCTCCAGAAGCTGGCGCGTCATGAGTGGCGTCAGGTCCGGTGTCCAGTGCTGCGAGGTGCCCACCACACTGAGGCGGCCCGGTGCCAGCAGCCGCACCCCCCAGCGCACGAAGCGTAGCTTCTGCTCGGGAAAGTCCAGGCGGTACACAGATTCCTCGGGCCGCAGGAGTCGCTCGCCGTCTTGCCGCTTCTGCCCACGCTGCTGCAGCGACTGCACCCGCAGACGCATCACCTCCGTCAGCTGCAGGTCCTCCTCAAAGCGCAGCTCTAGGTGCGAGGCCATGGCTGTGTTGTCGACTGTGTCTGCGTCGTCGTCTGCGCTCCCCCGGCTGCGAGCCTGTTCCCCAAATGTGGCAAGCCTCTTCTGGACGCCCGCAGCCTTTATGGATGGTGCTACTGATACTGAGCGCAGGATCGCGCAGGAGATAAATGAAAGGAGATAGGCTGGGGAGCCTGGGGGGCGGGACTTGTGTAGTGTGTACTGCTTCGCTAGGCAACACTAGCTTCTGACGTCGACTCCTCCAACCCTGGGATTTTCTCTGGGGCATCTGGGACAGGCTGCAGGTAGTTTGCACGCTCCTGTGTTTGTGAATTTGTCCCATGTGTCCTGGGGGCCCTGACACACTCATGCTTAAGTGCTGCCCGGACCCCCCCCCCGCACACAGAGGCCCATTCTGTGGGTCTGTACATCCCGTCTGTGTATGTCTATGATCCGCTGTGATGCCATACTGTCGCTCTCAATAATCATCACCGACCTTATCAGCCATTGTTGGGGGGGGGGGGCTTCTCTCTGTAATTTGTTGATGTTTTTTGGTTTTTGTCCCTCTTATTATCATGAGTTAAAGTTGATTATTTTATAATTGAGTCATCTTGCTCTTTCCTTTCATAAGTACATCTTCATGCCGCTTTGGAGCCATGCCCAGACTGACTGTTCCTGCCTGTATCATGTGTATCCTGGGGGGGGGGGGGGGGGGGGGGGGGGGGGGGGGGGGGGGGGGGGGGGGGGGGGGGGGGGGGGGGGGG
>JAODLD010000042.1:2301139-2335110 GCA_026781065.1 Mormyrops boulengeri | reverse complement strand
CTCCCTACACACATGTACACAGCAAGCCTCAAACCTTCAGCAAACACTCAGAACTCGTGTAGCCACGGAGACGTGGGGTGTGTGTCACTGTAGATACAACCCCCCCCATCCCAGCAGGAGACAGCGATGCGCCGGCTGGACCTGCGATACGCCACTCAGACCCAGGTAACCGCCAGCCCCCCCTCACTCTGACGCAGATCTGAGCCCAAATACAGAGATGCATTTCCGTGCTTCTTAAAAACACCACAAATTTCAGCGATTTGGCAGCTTCAAACCCTCATCGTGTAATTTGCCATTTGTATTTATAGAGATTAAACTGTACATGACATTTTCCACTGAAAGAACATTCTAGAATGCCAAGTCCCCGCAGCCAGTGGTGTGTGTCGTTCCATGCTGCTGACCAAAGGCATATGTATGGGTGGGGGGGGCAATTTCCTGTGTAGGCGGTCATACTCTAGGCAGGTATATCAGTTAAAACACAACTTTGTAATGTTTGTTACCTGAATGGGCCAAAGTGATGAGTATTGCTCCTGTATCTGTTGTCTGTCTTTTAAAAACCACAGCTCGATGCAGCAAAGGTTGATAATTAGTGCACGGAGTAAATCTCCCTCGGATGGACCTGGCCGTCCCCAGGCTTCAAGGCGGCGTAAATTGCTTGCCAATAAAACGAGCGGCTGCTTGCATTACAGTTTAAGTGCCAAGCAAGACCTGCGCCCTAAAGACCGTTTCTCTGTCTCCCGCTGACCTTTGACTCATTCCTATCTAAATGCTAATTGTCGTGGGTTGCGACCTTTTGTGCCATTACTTTCGATCAGAATGGACCATAAAATAACGTAAAATAACTCTGTCCTGTTAACAGAGAAATGTCACATGTGACAAGCATCTGTCTTTCGTACAACATGTAGATGGGACTCTTCAGGATGGAGGAGGGTGAGGCTTGACTGCTCTGCGGTAGAACATTTTGAGGGAGCCATTGGTTATGTCTGTTGTAGATCTTGCTCATGTGTGCTCCTTGTTCCGGCATCCATCTAAAATCCACAGCCTGTATCTAAAACCTTTCTATGTGCTATATGATCATTTTGCCCGCAATAATGGCAGTGGGCACTATCACACAAACACACGGCCATACAATAACACTGCTGCAGGAGCTAACAGCTCCAGCATGTTAATGTCTAATGTTCTAATCAAACCCGGTTTAATCAAACAACCTTCCAGGTGATAAACACAGTGAGCAAGCACTACAAACTTCCACAAACGTCATTGTGCAAATGGACTGTGTAAGATGGGTTGGAATGTGAAACTCAAACACGCCTGAGCAAAGTTAGCCAAAGCCTGCTCTAAAAATAGCAAAGGTTCAGTGTTCCGATTTCAGGTAAGCAGATTTAACGGGGATCATCCCCTATGCTTGGGGCTTGTGGTATAGCGATGGTGCAACCTGGGTTGAGATTTACTGGCTTTATATAGGTGTTTTACAGTGCTGTGGTTGCTGTGTTATTGAAACAAAGAAAGAAATAGAAACAGGAAATAAGGTTGCCAGTAGGGGGCAGTCTGTTACCTCTGTGTGGGCTTGAGAGTCAAATGAGCAGTACAGAACAGACTATTAAGAGTGAACGGCACTCTCAATTTCACAAACACATCCACAGATTAAAATTTTCATTAGTAAAATAATTGTCAAACTATATTTGTAACTAAAGCATATTGTAGGGACTTCCTTAATAATCTATGTTTTTGCAGCAAATGCCAGATAGATAAATGTTAAATCCATAAGACATGCTATGCTGGATTGCCGGGATCCCCCTCCCTTGGATTTATGATCTGGTTTTTAACTCCTCCTTCCCTGTTCCATATGTCCTGAAATTCCCCCATCCTGGTTTTTACACAAAGCCTAGGATTTCTTCGGTGGAGAGTTTTGGTCGTTCGCTTGGATCGGCTTCTGTGGCGTGTAAGCAAACCCGGCTTCTCCTGAATAATTTAAGCCCTCATTATTGGACTCTTAGCTGACTGTTAGTAGCTGATAGCTCGGACCCACTCTAGATCGAGTTCCCCCTCCCGCCCACCATCCCCCTACGTCGTCGTCAGGAGCCCAGACCTGGTCAGTCAGCTGAAATATTCATGGCCAAAGGTCAGACCACCAGTCAGGATCCGTCAACCAACTTCATATCAGAATCTGCTTTTGCTAGGAGCATAGGAGCAAAGAAGGCTCTGGGTCAGAGAGCAGGGTTAGGGTCCCTGGACCTACCGGTGCTAAGGGCCTAACTGAAATATTATTATTTTGCCAGCTAAGGGATTTGAACCACAGCCATACCGGCATGGACAAAGATCCTTAGCAGACTGAGCGACACACCTCTTAATGCCTGTAAATGAATACACTCACTTTCATCACCAAGTCCTGACAACCTAGTTTGTGGTAGACAGCAGAATAATCATAAAATAAAATGGAATGCATTTTAGCATGATTCACAATGGGCCGTAACAGTGATGTAACCAAATGGCTAATGACACTGTCAGTCCAAAAACAGACAGCCTACGTCAGAGCTACTGTGTTTCATGCTGAATTTGCACCGTAGTTTATTTACGTGCGGTAGCGGTGATGAGCGTGCCCCCTAGCTGTTGGCGGTAATGCAGGGTGAGAATATTTTAGAGCAGCTCTCCCATGCCTATAGGTTTTGTCAAAGAAGTGCACAGCGTTATGTTAATTATCTCCCAGTGGCTCAGATGTGATTGTATTGTTATTTCTCCAGTAAGACTACCGAACCACTGCCAAAGAAACGATCTGACAGTGCTGCACCTTGTTGATCAGTATTTCAGGGTGTGGTTCATGTTGCTGATGCTGGAAGAATAGTAGTAGCCAGCCCATGTTTTCGTGATTGTTATCTTGTTGTTAGCTGCTAATGGCTACCAATGACAGAAAAGAAATATTGGTCGTACTGACATTCAGCCCCCAGAGCTTAAATGCCCTCCCATGCCCAGAAGTGATTCTATGGACTAAGCAAAAAACTCCATGGGGCCCTCCAACACCCCCTCCCCCAGCATGGCAAAATTTATTACCTTATTACCTTACACAACAGTGGGCAGTGGTGGCCTAATGGTTAGGGAAGCACACTTGTTATTGAGAGATTGAGCAAGGTACCGCCCCCACGCACTGCTCCCCAGCCGCTGAATTAGCTGCCTCCTGCTATGTCACATATGGGTTAAATGCAGAGGACTAATTTTGTTGTGGTGTGTCAACAATGATCACTGATCACCAAAATCTAAATTCTTTACCATGAAGAGTAAATTAATAATATCAACAAAGAGAATTTAATAAACACAAGACCTTTATTTTTACTTTTTGAAAAACAGAATACACAAATAATGCAGATTTGTCGTTGCGATGTACTATGTAACCGGCCGCTGTCGGGGGCACCCTCCTAGCTTGGGGTCCCGGGCCATTGCCACCCTTGCTTGTCCTGACGCCGCGCCTCTGCTCACGCCTATATCGACATGCATCGAAGACGTGCTTTACATCAGTAAGCGGTTTTACGAAAAGCATAACTTAAAATCGCGCACGGCTTTCAGCATCAATAGAGGATGCTGTGCTGCTGGGAAAAAATACAAACGTGCATTACACAAAGACGTGTCGTTATTATTTGTTTTATCACTAAGTTTCTGCTGATGGGTCGATATTCCTGATATTTTAATGGCATTTTATTATTTTACTTTATAAGCATTTCAGTAAATCCCTTTGCTTTTCTCTTTAATTTTATCATTTATAGACACTTTCGTGTGTCCAGGTGTGGAGACCCCCATGCGCTCATCAGAGACGGAAAGCATCTGTTGTGGAGGAGAGGGGAGGGGTTTTATCACGTGAGCCTTGTTAGAAAACAGAAGAAAAAGAAAAAATAACTAGAGCTGCAGATTAATAATTGAGTTGCCGGTTGCTAGGATAACATGGCGGTGGCCCCCGCACGCTGCCCGGGAACAGCAGCTGCGAGGGGTGGTGTTGGGTTCTCCGTGGCGCTGGCCTGATTTGCCAGGAGAGGTATTTGGTTAATTAAAAAGCCGTACATTTCCCGGGAACGGCGGTCGCGGTCCGCCTTCGTCCGGAGCAGGTATTTCAGCTACGGCTGACTGGCGGACGGACCTTCGGGGGGCTTCGGTGTGTGACAGGGCACTCCGCAAGAAATGAAGTCTGGAACTTAGTTCAAATTCTGCTTTTTCTAACAGCCGAGGACATTTCGTCGTGTTTCATATTAACTTAGAGGACAAAGGCTTCATCGAGCAGTTTTTGGTTTTTCTTTTTTTTTTGGGCTGGTTGGAGAGTTGGGAGCTGGAGCCACTGGTTGGACTTCTAGGAACGTCCTTCCCGGGTGCGGCTGCGAGGGGGTCCCGGGGGTCCGGGATCGGACCATGTATAAACGGCGAGACTACGTGGAACTGTACGAGAAGGATCAGGCCAAGTGGGCGCTGCTGCGCAATGTCAACACGGTGTTCAAACACAGCACCCTGCTGCCGGTAGGACAGACAGCTCGCGTGCCCGCGCCTGTATATGTGCGTGTGCGCGCGCGTCCCCGCTGTACACGTGCATGTTCAAAGTCCCGTGATCTGGTTTTGTTCTGCGCTTGACACGTTTACCGTGTTCGGTGTCAAAAGCGCTTCTCAGCGCTATTGTGTCAGGTGTCTGCCTGTGGTGTGTAAGGTTTCAGCATGACTTCTCACTATTACTGATGGGGTAGCAGACCTGCATGTGCAACGTGGTTATTTAAAAACGTCATAATCTAAGCTACCTTCGGACGCAGGCTTGGTCATGAAAGCCAGCGACGTCCTGTTTCCCACACATTTTGATGTCAGTTTTGCTTTGTGTGAATGGGAGTATTCCAGTTTTTCATTTGTCGCAATAGGTCTGGCTCAGTTTTACTTGAATACTCATTTATTTAAGAATACCTAAGTTGTGTGTCTTGCATGTTCATCAATAATGTGCTATTTTAGGATTCAACAAAAATACATACTTGGGCACTGGGGTATTGAGATATACATCCTTTTTGTGAATATTCAAGATCTACCTAGACACAACACTTTTTTATTGTAAATAGTGTATGCGAGAGACTTGAAAACTATGGGTGATTGAGGGATTAACAAATAGATGTGAATGAAGAGATTCTGAGTTCTCTTTCAGGGCGACTATGTCTGGCTGGACCTCAAAACTGGAAGAGAGTTTGGGGTCCCCATCGGCGCCGTGGTCAAGCTGTGTGACTCCGGTCAGATCCAGGTGCTGGATGACGAGGGAAACGTGAGTCCAACATGGCAGGATGTGAATGACAACACGGTCCAGGCTCCAGTGTCACCCGTGTGTCCATGTGACATACAATTAATCAACGCAGCCTACCACTAATGATTACAGTAATGACTGTAAGCTGATAGGATCATCACATCAACCTGCCTGGCATTAATCTTTAAATAGCTTTGGTGTTGCGTATAAAACAGTCAACAGTCAAAATGTTTGTTTGTTGTCTCATGAAAAAGTAAATCACCTCTTTGCACAGCTGTTAAATGTGTCTGTCTGCATTCTGTCTCAATACCATATAATCATGCCCTTTTGGACACGTCCCACACACCTGAACACTGCCTTTTAAAATTTATTTATCTGATACTTTTAACCAAAGCGATGTACTTAAGCCCTCCGCAATCTGGAAAAACCCCATACATTCTTTGGTCCTATTGGCGAACAAAGCAAGCATGCGAGTGGCACAAAAAGATATGAGAAACGTGAAATATAAAGATCATTGCGAGATATCAGATGATAGGCTACCATAAACAGACCTGGCATTCTTCAAATCAGTACCGTACATATATTTTATGCATTTATATGACTTTTTGTGTGTCGACTGCTGGCCTAGACATGTCATCTCTCGCTTTTGCAAAACTCCAAAAAAAAAGTAATTTAATATCTTATGCCAACCCCAGAATATATCAAAGCCGTAATGGGGAAAATTACACTGCAGATAGATCAACTGCATGTTTTTTTTGAGATAGTAGAATCAGCCAGTCTCTGGAGCAATTGTGGATTAGGAGCCTTGCTCAGGGACCCAACAGTGACATCACTCTACCAGCACCTAGGATTTGAACCAATGACCTTCTGATAAATAACTAGCACAGCATCTTAACCCACAGAGCCACACACTCTGCCGGCTTTCAGGCTTTTCAGTGTAACCCCTGCTTTACTCTGGCTTCCCCAGGAGCACTGGATCTCCCCACAGAATGCTACCAACATCAAGCCCATGCACCCCACCTCCATCCATGGCGTGGAGGACATGATCCGGCTGGGTGACTTAAATGAGGCCGGCATCCTAAGGAACCTCCTGATCCGATACCGGGAGCACCTCATCTATGTGAGTCCACTACTCGGCCTGGCTCTGGTCTCCACTTCACACAGAACAAAGAACCCCTAAAGGCCCCACATGGGAGTAACTGGACCAGAGACTTACCTGGGCTTTACACCTTCACTTTTCCTCCAGTCTGATCCTGAGCAGCTTTGCAGGGGGATTCTGGGTAGTGGAGTTCAGTTGTGGTCTCATTTGCATATAACCCATAGTTGCTGCCCCATGAGTTAAAATGGCCAGGTCCCAGCCTTCAAAGCCCCTCAAATCTCACTTCCTGTCTGTCTTAAATCAACCCCCCTTCTGTTTCTCTTTCTCCTCTGTGTAAAAGACTAACTGTGGTGGAAGGGTGAGTACAGAAACATCCGAAACCATCACTGGCCACTGGGTGGCAGTAACCATGCATCTCATTTTGGATTTTATGTGTCAACATGGCTATAGCACCTTCGGTGACAGTCAGCAATATATCCCCATTGTCACCCAGGTTTTCTGTCGTTACCGCTCACTCTGACCCCCCCCATATCTCCTCCCTTTGCTACCATGGTCGCCACTACCCCCGCATGGAATGTTTGACTGGCTTGCAAACACACAGTTCTGTTACTCACGCAGCTTGTCATGGCCAGGACTGCATGTCCTGCTTGTATTAAATTCACCCCGACTCGCTGTCAACCATCAAGTCCAGAAAAGTGCACAGTAAACATTTTCTGAAAGCTCATCCTCTTGGCTGCCAAACACATTCCATGGCTTTTGTTTTGTTTTCTGCTGAAGCCTAATAAAGATGGTGGCGGTCTGGCCTCTGTGCCACACCTGGGCTTGGCCTTAATTACGAGTGTGGGGTTGGCCACACCCACACCAAGCTGCATCCAATCAGACAAAGCTTCTGCATGATGGAAGTTCTTGATTGCTTCAGAGAATATGCTGCTGTATTACTTTGGGAAATTAATATTTGTTGATTAATTCGCATAATTTTGTGAATAGGATGGTAAAACGTAGATGTCTCCGATTATGATTTGTATTTCTGATTTTTGAGGATGTTATAGCGTGCTTTTGACCACTTTCCAGGTTGAATGTAGCTTTCACAGCATCGTGTCCAACTGGATGCAGGTCCAAACACTGGTTGTTATTGGCCATAGATGCAGACACGTTTTCAGGGAAACACTCAGCTCTGGTCAGGCTAACAGGAGCTAAAACGCCGGTGTTCTCCAGATAGCCGGATTGATGAAGACAAAGAAACCTCTTTAGATACCTCATTAAGAGTCGTCTCTGATTTGTAGGGGTTGCTCAAAATCTAGCCCTAAGAGAGCTTCCATTTGTCAATGGACTAATCGATAAATCTGACAGAGGAATAATAATAAATCACAGGGTGTCATCTGACCTTTGACCTTCCGACCACAGACATACACAGGCTCCATCCTGGTGGCGGTGAACCCTTACCAGCTGCTGCCCATATACTCAGCCGACCAGATCCGCCTCTACACCAACAAGAAGATTGGTGAGATGCCACCCCACATCTTTGCCATCGCGGATAACTGCTACTTCAACATGCAGCGCAACAACAAGGACCAGTGCTGCATCATCAGGTGCCACTCTCCCCCACCCCTGCCCTGATACCGGAACAGCCTGACCAGAGCACTTCTGATCCATTTATTGATGTGCGTTACACCAGTGGCGAGTCTGGAGCGGGAAAGACAGAGAGCACCAAGCTGATCCTTCAGTTTCTGGCCGCTATCAGTGGTCAGCACTCCTGGATCGAGCAGCAGGTTCTGGAGGCCAACCCCATCCTGGAAGGTGAGATTTGTCTGAGAAGGGGTCACCAACAAATTTGATACTGTGCCCCTGAGGGTTACCAGTGTAGCAACAACTTAATTATCCTTTGTACACCAGGTGGGCTGACTGCCTAAAAAATGGTTTCAATCAGTCATTTGGGTATTTGTGATGAGGCAGAATTGGGGGCTACATCATCATTGGGCACTGAGGGCCTGAGATTCCCCCCCACCTCAAACCTAAGGCACAGACGGACTGATAGAGACATGATACAAAGGGAACTTGACATTTAAATTTGTTCATGAACAGTTGTTTGTTAGAGGTTTGCTGGACCAAAAAACTAATTGTTAAGATCTTTGTCTTAGTTGACTGTTGTAGATAGTGTGTTTTGGTTGCATTTTGATAGTTCGTTTTAGCTCTGTTTTGATCGTTTGATTTACCTCTGTTGGGATACTTTGTTTTAGCTCTTTTTTGATAGTATGCTTTAGCATTGTTTTGATAGTATACTTTAGCTCTCTTTTAATAGTTTGTTTTAGCTCTGTTTTGATAGTTTGATAGCTCTGTTGTGATAGTATGTTTTAGCTCTGTTTTGATAGCTTGCTTTGGCTCTGTTTTGATACTTTTTTTTGATGCTTTGTCTTGATGACCCAGTGACGCTGTCGTCTTCTTACCCCTCAGCCTTTGGCAACGCCAAGACAATTCGCAATGACAACTCCAGCCGTTTTGGCAAGTACATCGACATTCACTTCAATAAGAGAGGTGCCATCGAGGGAGCCAAGATCGAGCAGTACCTTCTGGAAAAATCCAGAGTTTGCAGACAGGTAATGTATGGTGGGAAGAGGAGGGGGTGGCAAAGGTGTCAAACTCTCTGGCTTTCCAAGGTAACGCTCACTCACCATCACTGTGACCCTTGTTCCTTTCCAGGCCCAAGACGAGAGGAACTATCATATCTTCTATTGCATGCTGAAGGGCATGACCCCCGAACAGAAGAAGAAGCTGGGTCTGGGAAAGGCTACGGACTACACGTACCTCACCATTGTAAGTCGGCCTGCTTTCAGCCCGCAGGACCGCTAAGCTCGCCCAGTTTGTTTCACTGGTGACAGGGATGCATTCTCAGGGCTTATTAAAGGGAGAGCAGATTTCCTATCACCATTCTTCTTGACGCATCCACCGCTTTAATGTTCTTCAATATTCTGGAATTTACCTCATTTTCCATTGTAAATCATCTGTGTGGGGCGTCATGTTGGTGCAGTGGTTGGTACTGTCACCTCACACCTCTGGGAACTGGGTTCAAGTCTCCGCCAGGGTTCCATGTGTGTGGAGTTTTCATGTTCTCCCCATGTCATCATAGGGTTTCCTCTGGGTACACTGGTTTCCCCCCACAGTTCAAAAACATGCTGAGGTTCATTGAGGTTAACAAATTGCCTGTAAGTGAATGTGTCCTGCAATGGGTTGGCACCCCATCCTGGGTTGTTCCCTGTCTTGTGCCTGTAACCTCTGGTATGGGCTCTGGACCCCTCTGCAAGCCTGAATAGAATAAGTGTTTTATAATGTTGGTGGATGAAATCATGTATGTAAACTAGCCTTTGCACTCCACCAACTCATAGCAGTCTCATAGTCATTTTTCATTAATTTATCTAGGTTTTACATCTCTGATTACAATGTCTGTCTTTGTCTGCTCGCTGTCACCAGGGCAACTGCACGGTGTGTGACGGCCGGGACGACATGAAGGAGTACTCCAACATCCGCTCGGCAATGAAGGTCCTGATGTTCACCGATACGGAGAACTGGGAGATCTCCAAGTTGCTGGCAGCTATTCTCCACCTGGGCAACCTGCGTTACGAAGGTCAGCCAGCAGGGCAGCGCTGCAGAGTGGTGCAAGTGCAGTGCTGGAGGAACCTAGCATAGCAGTCAACCAGAAGATAAAACCTGATCAAATCGGGTTGGATTGCCCCTAAAACGACCAGCTCAGTTTCTCTTCTCCTCTCCCCCAGCCAGAACTTATGACAACCTCGATGCCTGTGAAGTGCTGAGATGTCCTGACCTAATTACTGCAGCTACACTGCTGGAGGTGAGGGCTTCTTTTGTACCACATCGTCTAAGAAGTCTGAACCTCCTCTTGTGGATGTAGCTGCAGTTTACTAGCCAGCACCATCACAACAGTGGATATTTTGCAATCCTGGAGTTTCTGAAGAAACACAGGGGTGAGAAATTGGAGTTCTCTTAATGGGAGGCAGATACCTGACCGTATACATTTGTAATTGAAGAGCAAGGCTAAATGAACTCCTATGAAATGTAATATACAACAGTGCCCCCTTGTGCCAGAATGTAGAATGCACATTCCCTATGTGATTGTCCAACTACTTCAAGCAAGACAATGATAACATTAAAAAAAACAACAGGTGAAGTGTCAACAAATATGTTTTAATTTAGTAGCCTTGTGTACATACTGTCAAAATATCTTTCTGAGGAAATAAATTTTTTTTTTCATGTTAGAAGACTGATTCAGTTCTGTCGGATTTCTACTGATGTACTTCAATGCACTGGGTCCCTTGGAGACCTACCTACTATCTATAGTTTATACCGTATGTCTTGCAGTTGGTTGTTGTATTTCTGTGCTTATATTTTCTGTAAGTGCATTGTGTGTTTCTGTGTTTATATGTTGTGTAAATCGGCCCTTGTTTCTACGCCTGTTGAGGCTGGATCATCAATCTTTCTGCTGTACAGCTGTAATGCTTTGCTCCCTTACTGTGCGATGCCCCATAATCTTCTGACTCTGCATTGCTGTTGTGATTCTGCGTACTGTAGGTGGACCCCAAGGATCTGATGAACTGCCTGACCAGCAGAACTATCATCACCCGCGGGGAGACGGTCTCCACGCCGCTCAGCATGGAGCAGGCCCTGGACGTGCGGGACGCTTTCGTGAAGGTGAGGGTACACCACCCTGCAGATCTGCAGTAGACGATCTCTTAAAGGGAAATTCCTCCTGGTTAATGGGTTCATTTTTCCCAAAGGATTCAAAAGCTTTATTGACATTAGCAAAAATACAATGAAATCTTGGCAAGCATACCTCCCACAGATTTAAACAGCATGTAACAGTGAAGAACCATAAATAGCAAATAACAGAATAGTGGGAACAATAACAAACATACAATATACATTTAATACATACAATATACATGCAATATGTACAGTATACATGCAATATGCAGTATATGCCCAATGTATGCGTACAATATACATGCAGTACACAATAACATATGAGTTGAACAGGCAGTTAAAGGTGCCAGTGCTTAATGAATGACAGTAGTAATCGGAATCATACTGATAGATATCAGAGTGTGTCTAACATCCGCATTACTGTAAATCCTAGGGGATTTATGGCAGGTTGTTCGTTTGGATCGTGGACAAGATCAACGCTGCCATCTACAAGCCTCCATCCGCCGAGCCCAAGGCCGTGCGACGCTCCATCGGCCTGCTGGACATCTTTGGCTTCGAGAACTTCACCAACAACAGGCGAGTCTGGAGTAGCTGCCGCCAACGACTCCTGCAGATCCTCAAACATTGTTTAACATTATGTGAGAAGGTCGCTACAGTCAAGCTTCGGAAGAGTCTCTTAGACACATATCTACACTAGTGGCCAAAACGGTGGAAACACCTCGAATTTTTAGCATTATGCTTTAAAAATTGCTACATGAATAGTGGCAGTAATGTTTATAAACAATCAAATAATGCGACAAATATCATATATTGGATGATTACATGAGTAACTGGAGCAACAGTTGAATAAAGTTCAGGAATCTCTGAAAATTGGATGTGTTTACCATATTTTGGCCACTAGTGTAACGTGATAAAATGGCATCCCATAATATCAGTTATGGAACCTTATGGGAAAGCTTGAATCAATGATTTTCTGTCAGTCAATGAGACATAAGGGCTTTTCCTTTACAGAGGAAATACCCCCAGTCTGAATCCTGTGTTTTGATGAGTCTTTAGTTCACTTCCTTATTCTCAGCTGATTTGATTGGTTCTCCAGTTTTGAGCAGCTGTGCATTAACTTCGCCAACGAGAACCTGCAGCAGTTCTTCGTGCGGCATGTGTTCAAGCTGGAGCAGGAGGAATACAACCTGGAGAACATCAACTGGCAGCACATTGAGTTCACCGACAACCAGGACGCCCTCGACATGATCGCCATCAAGCCCATGAACATCATCTCGCTTATCGACGAGGAGAGCAAGTTTCCCAAGGTAGCGTTCCGGAACTGATGACGGATGTGATGCTGGGGGCTGAGGAAGCACTGGAAACAAAGTGCACTTTGATAGTAATGAGAGAACATTTACTTTAAATGTTACTGGTTCTGTGTTTCCAGGGTACTGACACCACCATGCTGAATAAACTCAACTCCCAGCACAAACTGAACACCAATTACATCCCCCCAAAGAACACTTATGAAACCCAGTTTGGGATCCAGCACTTCGCTGGGGTGGTTTATTATGAGACAAGAGGTGAGGAATCTTTTGAACCTGTATTCACTCAGTGTCTTTTCAGGTAAATCACAGGGTTAGTTTTGATACTTCTAACAAAAAAAAAGAATTTAATGGTGACATACAGTTCTTTATTCTACTTAATGAAGGCATCTGCCAGAAAGTAAATCAGTTGTTCCAAATTCCAGGCTTCCTGGAGAAGAACAGAGACACCTTGCATGGCGACATCATCCAGCTGGTCCACTCCTCCAGGAACAAGTTTATCAAACAGATTTTCCAGGCTGATGTTGCTATGGTAATGTTGCAAGGGATTTTTATTAGGATGTGTCTGCTGTGATGGTGTGCTGGAATGGTTCGGTATGCGCGATTCATGGCAAGTCACTATTCCCTAAATGGACTTGATTGTTACATCACCATCTCCTGAAATAACCTGAGCCCCCCCACCCCCCAGACAGACTAACCAGGGCTACCCATCCAGGTAACCAACCAGGTGTTGAAACCAAACAACCATCCTGAAGTTGTAAACCAGGCTAATTCTTTTAGTCGTGCTGAAGACCTTGTTGGAGGTGAAATCGTATTCATTCGAACCCCCTTCCCTTGTATGTTTCTACTCTGGCTTTGCTAATGATACCTCTCTCCTCCCTCTGCCTGAATCTCCACCTCTGCGCCTCAGTTTCTGTGTGGCTGTGCACCCGTTGGTGTTCTGATTCCGACAGAAACCCCTCCTTCAAAGGTAACAATGATTCACGCCCACATTGCTGCTCTCCCAACTCCCATGATGCATCTGCGGCTAACCTGCCCGGCTCTCCCTGCCGCTGCTGCTGCGCCCATCCTGCTGCTTATCCAGTGACCTCTTCCAGTGATCCTGAGGGTAGCACATCCTGCTTAGTTGCTTGCTCCGGGCTGGGTCATGAACCGGTATCCGAACTCAGAATGACCCAGCGTGTCACAACAAGCCCGACAGCTTATTTTCATCGGTTCATTGCATGAGGTCATTTTCTGGAATGTTAACCGCCTAAAATATTCAGGAATGCGTGCTGAATCTGGACAAGAAGGACCCTCACAACACTAGAGTCACCGGGCCGCTCTCACAATACTCCTGCTGGGTGATAACGCTCTTGAAATCAAGTCGCGGTTACTGCTTTCCTGCGTGAGGATGATGAGGGGGCTGGACGGGAAAGTGAAGGAGGATCAGCTCTGACTCCCCACTTCCCTGTTTCCTGTTTCCGTCCCCCCCCCCCCCCAAATCACAGGGTGCCGAGACTCGGAAACGCTCGCCCACGCTCAGCAGTCAGTTCAAGCGCTCACTGGAGCTGCTGATGCGCACCCTCAGCGTGTGCCAGCCCTTCTTCGTCCGCTGCATCAAGCCCAATGAATTCAAGAAGCCTATGGTAAGTGATGGCAGATGGGAGGGGTGGTGGTACAGTCTGTTGGATTGGTGCCTGGGCCATTACCATGCTTTTGTGTGTATATTTTACTCTCCATGGGGCAGCTCCATGACTTTTGGTGTCACCAACTGCTTTTGCGATCTTTGGTTCCATACTGATCTACAGGCCTCCCTGTTTATGATTTAGTTTATTAGTAGTTTTCACTTCGTCTATTTGCTGGACTGCCGTTTGTTTTTGTTGTCATCTATCTGTTTATTTTTTGGTTTGTGTGTTCATGTGGATCTCTTCTATCTGTCTATTGGATCTTTAGTTGACAGTCTGGATTGTGCGCCATGAGTGTGGCAACATAAATCATGTGACATTGTATGCTGCATGTGAAGAATTGAACATGTGGGCTACACGCTGGGGAGTAACCCAACGTCCTGCCCTATCCTCACCCCCCCTCCCCGCCCCTTAGCTGTTTGACCGCGAGCTGTGCGTCCGCCAGCTGCGCTACTCCGGCATGATGGAGACCATCCGCATCCGCCGGGCTGGCTACCCCATACGTTACACTTTTGTGGAGTTTGTGGACCGTTACCGTGTCCTCATGCCCGGGGTCAAACCCGCCTACAAGCAGGTGGGTTGATGTGTACCGTGAAAACATGGACAGCTCAGACATGTTTTCATTTAGTATTCTTGTTTAAATGCATTGTGTTCATGTGTGTTTTGGTTCTGTGTGGTTTCATTTTGGTTACTCACCGTATTGTTTCGTTTGTTTCGTCTGGTGTTTTTTTTCCATGTTTGTTTTGCATTCATCTCTTTGTGATCACGGCTGTGTTCTCAGGAAGATCTGCGGGGCACCTGTCAGCGCATCGCAGAAGCTGTCCTGGGGAGGGACGACGACTGGCAGATGGGGAAGACCAAGATCTTCCTCAAGGTGAATTCTGTCGGCACCTAGACTTTTCTGATACAATTGATTTGTGTACAAATACTTCAAAGACAAATTCATTGTCAGTGCTAAATAGACTTAACTGTAGGGTTCTGTGAAGGGGGGGGGCATTGTTTTAATCCACAGTTATGGGGTGTTTCATGTAGGACAAACTGTTTTGCTTTGGTGGAGTGGAAAGACCCGAGTGCCGGGTCAAAGGTTCTTGGAAAGCTCATCTGTGGCCGCTATCAGAGTGCTCCAGCTGCTGAGGCAGGAAGCCCCGACCAATGGGGACTGGGGGGAGCAAAAATAACGTTTCCCCGCTGGAAGTGGGCATACCTGAGCGGCTGTCAGGGTAGCCCAGTAGAAGGACACATCAAAAAGACCCCTGCGTACAAAGAATTTTTCAGATGAAAGTTTTCTCTTGATTTGAAGGTTGAATTGTTTATAAACATAACTGTATGATGCTTAACATGCTCCTGCTCTCAGGACCATCATGACATGCTGCTGGAGATCGAGCGGGATAAGGCCATCACCGACAAGGTCATCCTCATCCAGAAGGTGGTGCGGGGCTTCAAGGACAGGTGAGAATGGGGGCTGTGAACATGGAGGATGTGAAAAAGGACAGGGGGGGCTGGATTTAACCAATAACAATAGAGGACAGACATGGATTCCCAGAGATAACTATGATCACTGGATTGCTTAGTCACTCTGCTAGTTATCTTCTCTCTTTATGGTGGTGTTTTAAACTTGTCCTGTTTAACGTAATGATTATACTTCATTTTTTCAGCATATTGTCACAGTTTTGGCAATAGAAGCTAATCATATGGATTTTTCCTGACAGATCGAATTTCCTTAAAATGAGGAAATCTGCCCTGTTGATCCAAAAGACCTGGAGGGGTTATTACTGCCGAAAGAACTACAGTGCAGTGAGTTTCCTAACTGTGATCTTCAAAGAATGGTAGAGACATTCTGACCCATTGACATTCTGGTGCATTGGTGTTTCTGACTTTTCATTGGTGGTTCTAATGGTGCATTGGTGGTTCTAACATTCCATTGGTGGTTGTAGCGCTCCATTTGTAGTTCTTAGATCCCATCTGTAGTGCTAAAGTTCCATTTTCTGACAAAAAAACTCTAAAAATGGCTACTGACCAGTGTCTCCGTCCTTGTTTTTGCTTCCCCATCAGATGCGAGTCGGCTTCTCACGCCTGCAGGCCCTGTACCGCTCGCGGAAGCTGTATGTTACCTACCACGTGACCCGGCAACGCATCACACACTTTCAGGCCCGGGGCCGCGGCTTCCTGGTGCGCCGGGCCTTCCGACACCGCCTGTGGGCCGTCATAACCATCCAGGCCTACACGCGTGGCATGATCGCACGCAGGCTGTACAGGAGGCTCAAGGGCGAGGTGGGCCCCACGCCACATTCATGTGCTTCAATGGCACTGCAGTGAAAGACATACATTTCGCGTTTGTCTTGGACCTTGTCCTGGACTTGATAAGATAAAATGGATCTTTATTGATTTCTGGTGGGGGGAAATTTCTCTATCCAGTGGCATAGAAAGACATACGAACAAAGGATAATGTAAGAGAAAGACAATAAATTTGTAAAGGAAAATCAATAATAAAATAAAAAAGTAATAAATTAGACAATGAATAAGAAACCTGTGCAAACTGCACAACCCTAAATTGTTTTAATGAAATATTTAGATGTGTAAGTGTATTAAAATTTACAGTCATTGAATTACATATTATTGAGTACACTTGAAAATGTATTACTATAATTCAGTGCTTTACTCAAAGGTTTTACACCCCCTGACCTTTGACCCCAGGGGACACAGCTACAGCAGAAAATCCCCTGCCATTGTGCTGCCTGTGATGGAGTGATGGAGTAGTGACAGACGCCCACACCACCATCCCTAACCCCAATACTCCACCCCCTCATAGTACCGGCGCCGCTTGGAGGCCGAGAAGATGCGTCTGGCTGAGGAGGAGCGGCTCCGTAACCAGATGAGTGCCAAGAAGGCCAAGGCAGAGGCGGAGCGAAAGCACCAGGAGCGGTTGGCACAGCTGGCACGCGAGGACGCCGAGCGAGAGCGCCGCGAACGCGAAGAGGCACGGCGCAAGAAGGAGCTGCTGGAGCAGACGGAGAAGGCGCGGCACGAGCCCGTCAACGACTCCGACATGGTCGACAAGATGTTCGGCTTCCTGGGCACCACCAGCTCCTTCCCCGGCCAGGAGGGCCAGGCTCCCACGGGCTTTGAGGTAAAAGGAGTGTCTGCCCGGCCCCCACCATCACCACCAAGCTCAGATCATTCAGCTGTTATGTTTAATTGAATGTCCCCAGAAATTAATGTTTGGTGATGGCTGTTAAACAGTCCTTTGGGTTCAGTTGGTCTTGCTGAGTCCAGCAGGTTTTCCTGGGCTCCAAGGGAACAGTTAGCCTATTGAGTTATGAGCAAAGTGGCTTAGTGCCCAGCTGGAGTAGAATGCATCCTCCTCTTGGCATCTGCAGGATTCTGACTGGAGACGTTGTCAGTCTTATTCCAAGAAAAGAGTTTGGAATACAGTGTGTGTCATGTTTTCCGTGTTTCTGAAAAATGTGTCGATCGGCCAACATCTGGTTGATTCTCTGTCTGTGTGCATTCTTTTGACAGGATCTTGAGCGCACCCAGAAGGAGCTTGAGGAGGAGGACCTGGATGAGGCCCTACCCCTTCCTGAGGAAGATGAAGAGGACTTGTCGGAGTACAAATTTGCCAAGTTTGCTGCCACCTACTTCCAGGGCACGACTACACACAGTTACATGCGCCGGCCACTGAAGCAGCCACTGCTCTACCATGAGGACGAGGGTGACCAACTGGTAGGTCCCCCGCAGGTGTTCCCAGACCACCAGGCAAGGGCCATTCTAAGATTTTTTAAGGTGGGGGGCATAACAGGGGCTGACCTTATCATTAGCCAATGACATGTTTTGAATCGGTGAGTGACAAGAGAGAGGGCCAATCAGCTTTCACCTGGGCTGAATACCCTTGTAGCCTGCCACCAGGCCTTCCGATACAATATCAGTAACACTGACAGCACTCACTCCGCATCATTCTCTGGCTCCCTCCTTCTGCAGGCCGCCCTGGCCGTCTGGATCACAGTGTTGAGGTTCATGGGTGACCTCCCCGAGCCAAAGTACCACACGGCCATCAGCGATGGCAGCGAGAAGATCCCTGTCATGACCAAGATCTACGAGACCCTCGGGAAGAAGACCTACAAGCGAGAGCTGCAGGCACTTCAGGGGGAGGGGGAGGTAGGGAAGGAAGATGGGGTCGGGGGGTCAGAACCTCTGCTAGACCCCTATATCTCCTGCAGACTCTGTCATGTCTACTTAGTGATGAAGGCATATCATGATATCAGACCATGTGGCATAACAGCATCCTGTGCATTTTGGTGTGTAAAGAGACCAGCTATGCTAAGGGGCGAACAGTGATTTGGCACCTTGTTTAACTTTCAAAACTTCATACATGCTGTTGATTCTAATTCTAATCCACATGTAGTTTTTTCAGATAGTGAATGAGCATTACTCGACACAGCAACTACTGTAAGCCAAGAATTTATGACATTTTATAAATCATGTTTTCACTAAGAAAAGGAAACTGGAGAAATGTCCGTCGAATAAGTGACTAAGGTGTGGTCTTCTGGCCACTTCAGCAAGGCAACCATGATGCATGTTGACCACGTTGGCATGACAACAGCATGATGTATAAACTGTCCGCATCACTGTGCTCCACTTCCACAGACTGGTCACATTGACAGTCACAAGAAGAGCAGTGTACGCCACAAGCTGGTATCGCTGACGCTGAAGAAGAAGTCGAAGATTACCGAGGAGGTAAGTCTGGCCATCCTGCTTGTTTGTGTCTGTTGTTCGGAAAATCATCAGACCTGGAGGTGACCGTGATCTAAGGTGTTTCTGGGGTCTGGGGTCTAGGTGACCAAGCGTCTGAACGATGGTGAGTACACCATGCATGGCAACAGCATGCTAGAGGACCGGCCCACCTCCAATCTGGAGAAACTGCACTTCATCATCGGCAACGGTATCCTACGGCCTGCCCTCAGGTTAGAGCACCATAGATATTCCATGGCTGATTTACTCTGCGAGCACCATAGATGTCCTCTGACTGGTTTTCTCTATGGGTGTTTATCAATATGTGTACTTGACAGATTTTGTGTTCTCACATATCCATTTGGCGTCATCTTCAATTGCTGAAGTTTAGTTCCAAAACTCAAAAGCAAAAGGGGTAAAAATCCCCAGATAGCGTTCTTGCCCCACCTGAAATATGGAGAATACATCGGTTGCTTCCTCACTAATGAGAATCCCATGATTTATTGTGTCCCAAGCTCGTTACTGGGAGGCAAGTCAGCAAAAAGACTTTTGCCAAGAACACAAGTATAGTCTTTGCGGTCTTGCTATTGAGAAACCATATGAGCGCCATAGATACCAAATGGCTGATTCTCTCTGTGAGCACCATAGATATCCCTCGGCTGATTCTCCCTGTGAGCACCATAGATGTCCTCTGGCTGATTTGTTCCCTGTTGACTGCAGATAGCCGATGCCTCCTCTGAGCACCATGGAAACTGTGAACAAAAGCCACTCACTTTCTGTAATGTCCCCATCACAGAGATGAGATCTACTGTCAGATCTGCAAGCAGCTGACCCAGAATCCTTCCAAGAGTAGCCATGCCCGTGGGTGGATCCTTGTCTCACTCTGTGTGGGCTGCTTTGCCCCCTCAGAGAAGTTTGTCAAAGTAAGACTCCTCAGCAAGTTTTTTTTATATACTTTATGATGCAGAAAATCTCGTGGTCAGAACAAGGTGTGTCAACCTCTCTGTTAATATGTACCTCTCATTCCTTTGCTATATTTCACTAAATTGTACTGTAATACCTTAATACTTAAATGTCAATACTTTAGTGATGTGCATTCTTTAATGTACGACAAGCCTCCCTGGATTTTAATTCTTGAGTTTCGGTACTTACTGAAAGGCTACCAGCTCTCTTATGGGGTCATCAGAGCTAGGGTTGCTGCAATTTTTAGGTCAAATTGACCTTTCTCTCTGACCCCACAGTATCTGAGGAATTTTATCAGTGGGGGCCCCCCTGGTTACGCCCCCTACTGTGAGGAGAGGCTGAGGCGGACCTTTGTTAATGGCACACGGACCCAGCCACCCTCTTGGCTGGAGCTCCAGGTATGGCTTTTAGACCAATGAAATGGGTCACACCCGACGGTCACTGTTCCTTCATCGGTGGACCAGTGAGAATATTTTCTACCGATCTGTTGTTTTTCTTGTCTAATGCTGTCAAAGATGGTAAAGGCTCAGTTTTCCTCCTGTAACAAGTCCGATGATAGCGATGTTTTGGCAGATTGGGTCTGGATTTATTAATTTTGGATATTTATTTACTTCTCTGTGTTTTTGTTTTTCAGGCCACCAAGTCGAAGAAACCCATAATGCTCCCTGTGACCTTCATGGATGGAACAACCAAGACTCTGCTGACTGATTCGGCCACCACGGCCAAGGAGCTGTGTAATGCCCTAGCAGACAAGATCGGGCTGAGGGACACCTTCGGCTTCTCTCTCTACATCGCCCTTTTTGACAAGGTGCACCATGTCCCTGCGTCCAGCTGGGTGTTCTTCAGATCATACTCGTCATACTCGTCATACTCATCATACTCATCATACTCATCATACTTGTCCCTGCCAAAAGGTGTCCTCGCTGGGCAGTGGGAACGATCACGTGATGGATGCCGTGTCCCAGTGTGAGCAGTACGCCAAGGAGCAGGGCGCCCAGGAGCGTAACGCCCCCTGGAGGCTGTTCTTCCGCAAGGAGATCTTCACGCCCTGGCACAGCCCTGCTGATGACAATGTGGCCACCAACCTGATCTACCAGCAGATCGTTCGCGGTGTGAAGTTCGGAGAGTACCGCTGCGACCGGGTGAGCAGCTCCCTGGGACCCGCCTACTGGGCTCCTCCATACTCAAATTACGGGGGTTTTATCCCCATAAATCTACAGAAACTACCACAAGGAATAATTTGGGTTTGGCTAAGGTCTCTGAAACATCATATGTGGCATCTACAACCAAAATTATTCCATAGCCAACTGAATTAATGTCAAACTCTTAACGTCAAACCTCCACTGGATGTGTTATTTAAAATCTTTGCTTGATTAGAGCAGTGTTTCACAACCTGGTCCTCAGGGACCTCCAGATGGTTCACATTTTCATCATTGCTCCCACCCAGCTCCTAAAAGTATGGACTATATGAAGGTCCCCAAGGACAGGGTTGGGAAACAGATCGGATTAGAATGATTTACCTCAGACCCCATGAATGGCACGTCTCAGAGGGTACACTGCATGCGTGATGCAGTTCCATCTCCCCACATTAGGAGGAGGACCTGGCAGAGCTGGCCTCTCAGCAGTACTACGTGGACTACGGCTCCGAGATCCTGCTGGAGCGTCTGCTCAGCCTCATCCCATCCTACATCCCCGACCGCGAGATCAGCTCCACCCGCACCCTCGAGAAATGGGCTCAGTTCATCATGGCGGCACACAAGAAGGTGTGAAGGCTGTATCTCGTGATGCACCTCTGCAGCTTGGCCTCTTGTGCGTACACACAGCTACCCAGGACAGAGGCAGGGGTAGCAAGGAAATCGGCAAAAATAATAAGTTTATAAATGGACTCAAACACTCTCTGCAGGCATAAACCGGTTTTTCTATGAGCCAGCAAAAAATAATGTTTTGTCCAACTATACCCTGCCCTCAAGGGTAGCCAGCTGGTGATGGAAAACTACACAGTGGGTTAGTTTGTGCTACATAATATGCACTTTTACAAGAATAGCCCATCACTGTTTTGCCCATTCACTTCCTGTTTGGCCATTGATTCTCCAGGGAATCTATGCTCAAAAGAGGATGGACGCCCAGAAGGTCAAGGAGGAAGTGGTGGATTTTGCCCGATACAAGTGGCCTTTACTGTTTTCCCGATTTTACGAGGCCTTCAAATTTTCAGGTACAGCAACTTTTCAGCGACAGCTGCTCTAAGATCATTCGTCCTTGTGTGTGTTTAGCAAGCTAATGCTAATGACCTACGACCTCAGGGCCCAGCCTGCCTAAGAACGACGTAATTGTGGCAGTGAACTGGACAGGGGTTTACTTTGTGGATGAGCAGGAGCAGGTACTGCTGGAGCTGTCCTTCCCGGAGATCACAGCCGTGTCCAGCAGCAGGTACGCTGTCATCCTGGCGTCTTCAGTATTCCTGTCGGTTCCTTCCATGTTCCAGGAATGTCAGATTACCAAACATCACCAACTGGCACAATACACTTTACTGCTATTTATTTTTAACCTGCAACTCTCTCTCCACTTGTGTATTTTATGAAATAGGCTACATTAGTCTTAAGAGTTCCATACTCCTTCTTTCTCCAGAAAGTAGTACTCTTGGTAGGTTCTGAGTCTGGGTTAAGGCTTCTGGGAGTCCAGCCACCTGGGGCACAAACTGGTGACCCCTCTTTCCCCAACAGGGGGGGCAAGCTACAAGGACATAGCTTCACGTTGGCCACCATCAAGGGGGACGAGTACACTTTCACCTCCAACAACGCAGAGGACATCCGCGACCTGGTGGTCACCTTCCTGGAGGGCTTGAGGAGGAGGTCAAAGTTCGTTGTGGCTCTGCATGACAACCCCAATCCCAGTTAGTGCCTCATAGCTCCTGACAAATAACTACATGCCACCTAGTGTCCCCCTAGTGCAGTGGATGATATGATATGAATGGTTCCCTCTCATGTAGCTGGGGATGACTCCACGTTCCTGAGCTTCCTCAAGGGGGACCTCATCCTGCTGGACCAAGACACCGGGGAGCAGGTCATGAGCTCAGGCTGGGCACATGGCATCAATGACCGGACCAAGCAGAGGGGCGACTTCCCAGCCGACTGTGTCTATGTGCTGCCCACCATCACCAGGCCCCAGTCTGACGTTGTGGTCAGTTACCAGTCCCCCCTGAACACAAATGGAATCACATGATACACAATTGAACTGAATAAATATAGCTTTATTTGCAGCCCCCTCTCACGGCATTCCCTCCCCTCTTCCTGCGGCTTAGGCCCTGGTGACTATGACTCCAGACCAGCGCCAGGCATCCATCCGATTGACCCAGCTGTCTCTGGCTGACAGTGAGGAGCGCATCAAGCCCTACACTCTGGAAGAGTTTTCCTACGACTACTTCAGGTGTCCTCCTGACCCCAGGCTGCACTTTGTTTTTCTTCATTTTATCCCTACCGGTTTCTTATCTTCATTTCTCTCCGGTACCCCCCTGCCAGGCCCCCCCCCAAACACACGCTGAGTCGGGTCATGATCACCAAGAACCGTGGCAAAGACAAGCTGTGGTGCTGCACCCGGGAGCCCATCAAGCAGCCGCTGCTGAAGAAAGTTCTCAGCCACGAGGAGCTGTCTCAGGAAGCCTGCATGGCCTTCATCGATATCCTTTCCTGCACTCTCCTCTCAGGATGCTGCCAATCCCTGCATGTCCTGGATCTCATCAGCGCTCCACCAAAGACTCAACGGCATCATTGGTCTCACATCTTTGACATTGATGGTCATCGGTGTCACCGTCCATCAATGTGAATCCCTTAGATATGCTGTGCTATTATGTTCCACACCCAAGGGCTCCAGTGTGTTGTTCCTTGACGCTGGTTTCTGCACCCATCATGAAATACATGGGCGACTACCCATCCAAACGCATGCGGTCCGTGAATGAGCTCACCGACCTGATCTTCGAAGGGGCCTTGAAGGCAGAGCCACTCAAGGATGAAATGTACTGCCAAATTCTGAAGCAGCTCACAGAAAACCATATAAAGTACGTGAAGGGTCTCCTGGTCTTCTACCTGAAAAACCACCTCTGTGGAGGAAGTAGCATGCGCTGTTCTCCTTGCAGTTGTATTATAGGATTTTTATGCGCAGGTATAGTGAGGAGAAGGGCTGGGAGCTGCTCTGGCTCTGCACGGGCCTGTTTCCGCCCAGCAACCTACTGCTGCCCCATGTTCAGAGGTTCATACAGGCCAAGAGGCAGCACCCACTGGCCTCGGACTGCATGCAGCGTCTGCAGAAGGCCCTGAGGTAAACCTGTGTGTCTGTAACACTGCGGCTCATTTTAATAGTGCAGCTACAGGTTATCAGCTAGATGTCTGACCTTAATAAGCAGTGCCCTGCACTTTGGTCCCAGCATTTCCCCTCACAGCTTTGCTGATATCTGCACACCTCAGCGACTCATGTAGGGAGGACCGTCCAGATCTTCTGGGTGCTTAACGGGACTCATCCTGGAAGTGACTGACTGCATCAGGCCACTCTGTGTGTACAGAAAAATGCCCCCGTAGCAGTGATGAATGTGTGCAGTGTGTCTGCTTTCTGCTGACTCCTCACCCTCTACCTCCCTACCTACGCCAGTAGCTGTGGCATACATTATGTTTGTTTTATTCTTAAAATATCACGGTAAAATTCATCTCTTTTTAGGTACAAGGCCATTTTTGCAGCCTCCCGGCTCCCAGCACACCTGTACCAGCTATTTGGCTTTAGAAACACTGCCTTATACTGACGACTCTGAAATTTCTACTTCTGGAACGCAGAAACGGTGCCAGGAAGTACCCACCCCACCTGGTGGAGGTGGAGGCCATCCAGCACAAGACCACGCAGATCTTCCACAAAGTGTATTTCCCCGATGACACAGACGAGGTGAACATACTTGTCCAGACCAGGTTCAGTTCTGGGTCAAAATTCAATCAGCACCGAATTACCCAATGGATACAAGGATACAATTCATTATCAACGACTGTCAGCTTACATTGTCTAACTGAATTGGCCATCTTTTGGAGCATTATGTCCCTGTGTTATAATTTTATCCTATAATATATGTGTACTAAGGAGGTTTTTTAATATCGTAACAAAATCCATGAGTGAAAAATGTTCTGCAGGCCAAAAAATTGCATTCCCTAATCATGATTAAGCATTATCTGCTCTTAGAGTCTGTAATCTCCAGTTATTAAGTGCTAATTACATGGGCAGCAGAGATCACGGAGGGGATGGATTCGGTAATTAATTGGATATGCCTGAAAAACACTGATAATTATATTCTAATTTAGTTGTTCTAAATAGATTCTGTCTCTAATTATTTCTCCAAATTGTCTGACTGTGACTATAGGACATTGATATTGCAAAATGGAATAATTTTTATAATGGAATAATTTTTTTTTTAATCTGTCGTAGGCTTTTGAGGTGGAGTCAAGCACAAAAGCCAAAGATTTCTGCCTGAACATTTCCAGCCGCCTGCTGCTGAAGTCCTCCGAGGGCTTCAGCTTATTTGTAAAGATCTCCGACAAGGTAGGACCCGGAATGAAAGAGGCAGGATTATGGCGAGATGGAGTCTGATGTCACAGTGAGTCCTGGAGGCTTTGCAAGGAAGCTGAGAGGAAGCAGGGAGCATCTGAAGCTAGCTCGTTCTGCTCAGACTTTATGAAGCTGGTGGACGAGGCTGCTGGAGGGTGAAGAGATTGAAGCTGGTCTCTGCTTTTCAGGTGATCAGTGTGCCAGAGGGGGATTTTTTCTTTGATTTCGTCAGGCACCTCACAGACTGGATCAAGAAAGCCCGGCCTGTAAAGGACGGTAAAGCCCTAATCCAGCTTAATCCTCTTTGAGAGTCATGTCAGCTCTTTCCCATGCTATTCCCACCTAAACAGCTTGTGTGCTCTGTCTGTTTTAGGTATAGTGCCTTCATTGACCTACCAGGTATTCTTCATGAAGAAACTGTGGACCAACACTGTCCCAGGGAAGGACTCGTTTGCAGACTCCATTTTTCACTACTACCAGGTGATTCGTCTTTGGATCCCCGTGTATTTTCGTTCACTAATAGCGTTGGTATTGTGAAGACAGTGCTGACCCTTAACTGGCTCTCCTATCCCACACGCTCTTCCTCAGGAGCTCCCCAAATACCTGCGCGGCTACCACAAGTGCTCGCGTGACGAGGTCTTCCAGCTGGCCGCACTCATCTACCGTGTCAAGTTCGAAGACGACAAGTCTCACTTCCCCAGTATCCCCAAGATGCTGAGAGAGCTGGTACCCCAAGACCTGATAAGGCAGATGTCCCCTGACGACTGGAAACGCGTGAGCGGACATGGGACTCGCCGTTCATTCATTCATCCTTCAATATAGTCATTAGTCCATCCATCCATCCAGTCATTAGTCCATCAGTCAATCAATCCATCCTTCCGCAGTCACTCATGGAACAGTGCGTTTCCACACATGCATACTGTTTAGAGTGGTGTTTCTCAGCCCTGTTCCTGGAGGACCCTCTGCCAGAATGTTTTCATTCCAACCCACACTCCTTTCAACCTACCACATTCATTACTAGCCTATTAAGGACCATCTGAGCCTGATTAAGGTGTAGTTTGAAAGACAATATTGTGAAATGGGGGGTCAGGAAATGGATTGAGAACCACTGCTTTAGAGTCATTGTTTGTGTGTGGACTGTGAAAACATCACGTCACACAGAGATCTCTCCCATGTGTTTGAGCAGTCCGTGGTGGCATACTTCAACAAGCATGCTGGGAAATCACGGGAGGAGGCCAAGCTGATGTTCCTCAAAATCATTTTCAAGTGGTCAACATTTGGATCAGCCTTCTTCGAGGTGAAGGTAATCAGTTTGCATTTGCCTTTAAGAGGGATGGCCGCAAGTAGCAGATGTTTTTGTGTCCAGAGGAGTGATCGAGCTTCACTGTTGTCACCTTCTCTGGGTGTTTCACATCTGTTCAGGGTTTACTATCAGAACTCCAGAACAATTAATGCCTGCACTATTTTCTAGCAAACCACGGAGCCAAATTTCCCAGAGATCCTCCTGATAGCGATTAACAAGCATGGCGTCAGCCTCATCGACCCAAAGAGCAAGGTGACTGAGACTCTGTTGTTATGTTCGAGGATTGTGTGTGACCATGTGTGTGTGTGTGTGTGTTCAAGGCTGTGTGTCTGCGTTGATCCTGCAGGACATCCTGATCACACACCCCTTCACCAAGATCTCCAACTGGAGCAGCGGGAACACATACTTCCACATCACCATTGGCAACCTGGTCCGAGGCAGCAAGTTGCTGTGTGAGACCTCGCTGGTGAGGAAGCCGACTGTTTAGAAGAGCAGCTTTCGATTCCACCTGAAGCTGGGCATGGTGGCTCCTACTTTCACATGTTCAAATGACAATTCATTAATGAAATTTTTTTATTGAAAATGTTTGTTAAAGGAAACCCGATTGTAAAAACCCCTGCGTTTTCCGGTCTGCACACAGGGCTACAAGATGGATGACCTCCTGACCTCGTACATCAGCCAGATGCTGACCACCATGAGCAAACAACGGGGTGCCCGTGTCAACAGCAAGTGAACTGATTATTGGCTGAGAGCTATTGAGCTTCTCCGGCTTCTCCGCCCCCTGGGCCAGCCCTGCAGCTGGGGCCACACCTACTCCGCCCGTGTATGGAGAATGAGTCGAAGCCCCTCCCTTAGCACCGTTGGCTCTGACATTGATGAGCCCGCCCCCTCATCTCCTTCCAGTGAGGATGACTACCTCTGAGCTTCCCCTTTCTCTCGTTTCCTCTTCTTCTCACCTGCCCTCCCCACTGACCCCCCTGGTAAGCCAGCTAGCCAATCAGGGCCTTCTGGGGAGCCTCCAGACACACCCATCTGACTGAGACAATTCCTCCTTTGATATAGTCACACACATAGATAAACATGTAGTCTTACACACACACACAGTGGTCTGTGATGTGGGCCAGATGGTGGGACATGCCTGGTGCTTGGAGAACTCCTGCACTGTATCTGGACCTGGTATTCTGGTTTTGAAACTTTGACCACCATCAGGACAGAACTACTGGTTCCCTGTGATTTAGCTCAAGTTTGAAAGCCTTAATTTTTTGTACAGTTTAGTTATGCTATTTTGTCCTTACAATTGACATTCATCTGTGACTATTTAAGGTTTCAGAATAGGTTTGGTTTGTAAAGGGTCCCGTTTCCATTTATGAATTAAGGTATTTTAAGTTTTAGGATGCAAGCCAAAATGAGACGACTCTTAAACATGGCTGCCGCCATGCCAGGTGGTTTATTGAGCCGCTTATTGCTGATGAAACGACCTGCTGCAGACGTCACTCAGGTCCCGTAAACCACACAAGCTGTTCCACTCCGGAGGCTTGAAAAAGTGGAAGTGAACCGAGTCATGTGACAGATTAGTCCACACCCCTCACCCACATAATATAAAGTGTGATGAATATGTTCCGTTAATGTACTCATAATGGCTTTTATTGCGCTCCATTTAGCATTTTTGTCACATGAAGGGTTTGTGGCATTGAGTTCGTATTTGTCTATACAAAACATTCAGAAGTGTAACTACTGGTCTATCATCCTGTCAGCGCACTGGCGGAACTGGCTGACAGGTCAATGTAATCACTTCATGTTCAATAACGATAGCGAGTTGAGATGCATTTTTCAAAACCTCGCCCCGGGTGACACGCAAATACAGACCTTCTACAAGAGCGTGTCTCGGCTTTTTACGTGGTGTGGTCTCCATAGCAACGAGGCCAAGACGGCTCTAGGCAAAAGTTTGGACAGCCCTTTTAGCATGCAGGACTGGTGAGTTTACATTGTATTTAATGTTAGTGTGTGTGTTTCACGTTTAACAAAGTTTTAATATATATACATTAAATTAAAAATAAGCAAGTTGTAATGCTGATTTTTTTTTTTTTATTTGAAAGGGGGCACGCCTCTACCACAAGCACATTGCTTTATCTTAAAAGAAGCAGTTTTATAAAAAAAAAATAATAAACTTATTCAAATGTCTGTTTTCTGTTTTCTTAGCTACATTATAAGAACTGTTGTGATTTAAAGACTCAGTGAATAATGTTAAAACAGCATGACAGATTCCCAGTACGGGCTTCCCAGGTGCACAAAAACCGCAACAGCGAAGTGGTTAGCGTCTGACAGCGCGCCGTGTTTAAAAGCATGCTGTGGCCACTCGTGTTCCTTAACTTACCGTGTGTCAGTTCCAGCTCATTTTGTTTAAGCCCAGTTAGTTGCAGGTAAGTGAATACAGCTGTCTGATTGGATACTGGATAAGAGGGGCGGCACCCAAACATGCAAATGATAGATCCATTGTACTTCTGACACAGGAGCCAGATCCACCTATGATATCTGTCAGAATTAAGAGAGCGGATAGACATCCTATCAATTCTAGTTTATATATCAAGATTGTCAGTTTAAGAATAATTTTTTTATAAGAAAAAATAAAATGATTTGATAAGACACTGACTTTTATGAGCACTGCTTGAAGTGGCTCTGATCCCGAGGGAAATGCTGGCAAAGGACTTCCCTGGCGTTTAATCCCATCGGTCCCTGGGGGCCCTAACCGTACCCACCTGGCCCCCGGGGGCATCTGGTAGGCAGACAGTGGGCCTCTTAAATAGACATGAAGGTGCAGGCAGCAGCCAGAAAGTCCCTTTTTGACATATCAGTGCCTGGGAGTTGAGTGTGTCACACTCTGCCAGCACAGCTAGGCATTACTGCCTGTACTGAAAACTCACTCATACGCACTCAGACAGGTAACCCTGCCACTCCTACATAGCTCATTAACTGCTGCTGTGTGCGGTAAATATTTAATTTGACTAAAACAGATTGATATATTTGAACATTGTGATGTCATGTTACAGCACATGCTCAGATCATACACATTAAACTACAAAGCAGCAGTGTGACTGGGCACTAGGGGGCACCCTCAGACTGCATGGTAGATGACTGGGAGCATCTCTGGGAGAGTGGCCTTCCCACAGTGACATGATAAGAATGGTGGCCTCGAAAGAGGGTTCTGAAGGTTCAATGATGTTACCATGGATACCACCAGTTTGGCTGGGGTTGGGAGCGACAGCAAATGCAGAAATCATTATGAAAATAGAGCTTCCGTTCCTGTAATGGTGTGCTTAAGGATCCCTTGGTTGCTGCCGGAAAAGCCAGACTTGTCCATGGCCAGTTCAGGTCACATGACCACCACTCAAAGGCTGCAGAGCATGTAAAAGATCGTTTCCGATTGGCGTACAGGAGGAGGAGGAGGAGGAGGAGGAGGAGAAGGGTCCCACATGCTCACTGCCTGCTTGCTCTGACCGTGACCTCCTCCGCGATGGTGGCCAGGTTGGGGGTGGCCGGCTGGCTCCGCAAGTCCCCCCGAACACTGACGCTGGAGACGGACCACACGTCACTCAGCTCTGCAGGGGACAGAAGACCCAGGGGTCAGAGGACAGAGGCAGGAAACACCAAGTGAGAGAGAGCCGGACTCCTCTGGGAAACATATCTGATGGAAGCCAAAACCGGCTGGTCCACAGTGGTAACCACTATTTACAGCAACTGTGGTTCATGGTCACATCACCTCTCTGGGTTTTTCGAGGTACATATCAGCTGTTAAAAGAATGTTTTTCTTGGAAAAGTAGCACTAATTAGTGACTGGTTAGCGTTATCATTTAAAAGTCACCAATCAACCCAGTTTGGAGGACATGGCCTCACCTGTGCGGAACTTGCTGTAAGGTCCCTTCTCATTTGTCTCTCTGCTGTCTGACCAGAAAGGCAGGCCCCTGTCTTGCCACCTGAAATGAAGCCACAGCCGCATGTGAAATCGGTAGCGCATTTCATCGGTAGCAGAAGATGGGGCTGGGGTGGGTCCTCAGGGCTCACCAGTGGAACACAAATACGAGCAGGATGAGTGCAGCAGACGCAGCATCGGTAAGGGTCCACATCAGGATGTAGTGTTTCGGAGTCTGCAGGAGGAGGGAGCAGAATCAGCAGATTGTCTATCAGGCCGTCTGAATATTGAGAGATTGCTGGGGTTACCTCAAGGATAAGAAATACGATCATTTCTGGATCTGCTGTTTGTCCTAAACTCATGTAGGATAATCTTCTCAAAAAGAGCACGTACACAACACCAAAGCGCAAAAATAAAGATGAGTAGGGAATATACTAAATTAGAGGACAGTGTGCCAGGAATAGAAGTCAAATAGAGAGTCTAATTAGAAGGGGGCTAATTAAAATAGGGACACAGACCTAAAAACAGCAAAAGAGTGGTGACTCATACGAGGATGTCACCGGCTTTAGGACTTAATTTAAGATTGAGCTAAGTGACGAGTCACGGGTGGGTTAGCCACAGAGCAAGCCCGAACCAGCAAGACCCTCACCATGAGGAAGAGGGGGCGCTGTAGTGCCTTCAGGACGTGCACAGCATTGGTGGTGACGGACTGTGCCCCAGTGCACCAGGCCAGTGAGTAGAGCCAGGGCTGGGTGATCACATACAGGTTGGTGCTGATGTTCACAGACGTGTATTTGCTGATGGGACGACAAAGCTGGTTAGTAAGCATGTGATAGGGGCCCCACTCACAAAGTCACTTTGGGATCCCTGGATGTTTCAAAGACTAAATAGCTAGATCAGAGCTAGCTAAATAAGGAACATATTTATTTAATATTTAGCTTAATGACTATTTGTGGCCAACAGGGGGCCCTAGGAAAGTTGTGATAAACAGTGCCACTAGCTGTAGAACATTGTGGATCACATGGAACATATGACCACGGTTTGGCACCCCCTTAGCTGCAGGGAGGGACAGACTGACACTGACATACTGCCATTCATGGCTGTAAAAACACCAGCCCTCGGTGGAGATGTCCCTGTCACTCGACTCCCAGGGACCATGCCACCAGCGTGGTTGCTGCGGCGACCTTAGCCATCTCCCTCCCTGTGAGGACGCTACGGTAGAAAGTGTTCTCCTAACATCACCCTCTGGGAATCAGGCACACTGAATACAGTACACGCCCCCGGCAGTCTGATTTAGGTACTGCAGCATAAAAGCCACCATAGCATAACATCTGTCTCATTATCCTCTCTGGAAAATTCACAGTCTGCTCATTAAGATTTAATATTTACATCATAAAACAGGAAGAGAAACATTCCCAGTAAAAACTTTCATGAGCAGACAACTTGTATAAAGTGGTGAGGCAGATGTGGCCTTCTTGACTGAAAGATTGGAGGAAAGCCCAGGAGGTGTAGCCCAGCCTAGCCACCGATTGGAGGAAAGGCCTGGGGTTCAACGATTGGAGGAAAGGCCTGGGGTTCAACGAACGATTGAAGGAAATATCAGAAGGCGTGGCTTACTGGATCTGCTCCTGTGACATGGAGCTATAGTGCAGGTTGAGATTCACAATGTTGTCTTCCTGCAGCTCGTCCAGCGAAGCCCAGCTCCCTGACGTCTGCTGGAGCTCTGGGTCTAACCCTTGTACCAGCTGCCTCTCCTCTGACGGCAGCCAGAGCACCTGAGTCCATGCACATAACCCACGTCACCTCCTACAGCCGTATCCACCTAATCATCAAACTCAAATCCAGCAGGCAAAGCCAAACCGGTTTAGTCTGTACGTACCTGGCTGGAGTGGATGTAGGACTCGTTAAGGATGACCTCCAGGGTACGGTTGATCCAGGTATCGTGATATGGGTGGCCCTTGGGTGGCCTCTGCAAGTCGAAGATGACTAGAGTGCCATGGTCGGCAGCCAAGTCCAGGAAGTCCCTCAGCGTGGGGACTGACTGGTTACGGGCGCGAGCCTGGTCATCCAGGTCCAGAGAAGATGCAGTCCCAAAGGGGTCACGCTGAGAAGCAGGACAAGGTCAGTCCACTTTTGCAGTTGGCCTCTCCAACCTCTACATCACACCTTCCCTCAGGCATGATCCTCAGGGGACAGAGACTGACCGAGAGGAACCACGATCCGGCGTTGAGCTGCTGCACTTCGCTCCAGGTGAACATGGAGGCCAAGGATGACGTGCGGTTGGGGAACACCTCCTGGATGTTAGTGGTCCTCCTCAGCGTGGTGTCATGCATGAGGAAGGGCACACCATCATAGCTGAAACGAGAGGAAGACACCCATGCGCTGAGTGACACGCCCAGGGGATCCCCCTGGCCAAAGGGCACTGACCCTATAAAGACGGACCCTATAAAGATCTTTTCAGGCTTCAGTGTCACCTGATTACAACGTCGGTCTCCAGGCCTTTTCCTCCAGCCTCCGCAGCCTTTTGGAAGGACATCTGTGTGTTCTCTGGTGCAAGCTGTTTTCAGGCAGAGAGATCGGCTCAGAGAGTCCCCCCCCCCACACCTGCTCTCACTACAGCTGACAACACATCCAGCTAGATTTACAGACGAGCAGGAACATGAGTCATCGCTCATTCCTGTACAACCTACAAAATGAAAGCTGATTTCTGCAGATTTAACAATGCTGGCATATTAACATTTCAACACCCCCCACCCCACTTACCATGGGAGCTCCCCTGTGTCCAATCAGGGCAGGTGGGGGTGTGAGGGTGCCCCATTCCTTAATGCAGGGCGAGTACATGCCCAGGGGCACCAGGTAGAGGGCAAAGAGGATCGCCAGGTACAGGCCCAGGATCATCGCTTGCCGTACTGGTTGGGAGCACAAAAGTGGGTGAAGGGTTGACTGTGACCCACAGAACGGTGTCTGGGGAATGCTGCACTATCTAGTGTGTCCTGGGAGGGCAGAGTGTCCCAAGCACAGTAGCTACACACTACTGGGGGGGGGAAGGGGGGCTCATGCTTATTATAAACACAGGAGGACCTGGGCTGTTTGAGAACCTGCCACTCAATTTAAAAAAAAACAAAAAAAACAGAAGACTGTAGATACTCCTCGCGTACGGGAATTGGGATCCCTTTGCTTTGCACGACTTCGCACACATGCCAAGCTGGGGGGTTCAGTGCTCAAGGTCAAGCTGTCAGGAGGGGGGGGGGGAGGGGGCTGGTGTCCTCCGGAGACTGTCACCGCTGGCCACCAGCCTAGCTCCTTGTCTCTTCACAATGTCACTGTCACTCGCGGAGTGTCACGAGGCACTTCATAAGTGCACGTGTTTGCTCCAGTTTACTTCATCCGGACCGGAGACCCCCCCCCCCACCCAAGGCTGCCCAAATAACAGTGCAACACCCGTGAGAGTATCTCACCCCC
>JAODLD010000042.1:2284369-2296669 GCA_026781065.1 Mormyrops boulengeri | reverse complement strand
AAGATCCCTTGTAGCTTTTTGCACACATTATAAGACCTCCAGAGTGGCTTCCTCTGGCTTCCCTTGTTACGGTGCATAACGACAGTCTTTAGTGTCATTAACGTCAGGCTCCTGGCGAAATTAGGAAACGGCTCAGGAATGACAATTTCAGAGAGAAAAACGCATTTTGGCAGCAAGCTTTTCTAACCAACCCTTAGGCTTAAAGAATTTTCCGGTCCAGTTGCTGTGAACCAGGATCAGTTTCAGTAAGACTGGTACCATCTGAAAATTTCTATTAAAAAAGGGAGTTAACATGACTGCCTTTGTCCTGACCCCCCCCCATCTCTGCTCCCCGGAAGTGTGCCAAGGTCTGTTTCCACGTCACGGGCAGATTATTTTAGCTGAAGGACCAACACAAAGCCAATCCCATTGAACCCAGACAAGGTAAAGTGCTCATCCTTCCTCAGGGATGCAGAAGGACATGGTGCAAGCAATAAGAATGACAATAAAATTATATAATCGCCACCATTCCAGTCAGAGTGGTGAATTTAAAGCGGAGGGATCAAGAAGCCCAGTATTACAGCGGAGTAAAGGTTAGGCTTAGGACCTACAACATTCTTAACCATGTGGTCTTTAACAGGGTCAGATTAATTTATCTGGGGGCCCCGGGCTCGCGTCACCACAGACAGGTGTTAATTGCTAATAAAACGATTCCATTTCTTCCAGAAGCCGAGCGAGCCCTAATATTTGCTCTAACCTATGCATTAATCTTGCCGTGGTCTTTAGCACATGGACCACAATGCAGCAAATCAGCTGTGCGGATCAAGATTGTGACCAAAGATCCTCATTTCTGCGTATGTGACATTCTCACAGTAACAGGGCCAATAGCCCATAACAAGCTTACATGGCAGTCATAAAAACCGAGAGAGCAGGCAGATTTCAAGCAAGAATCACTTCTACTTCGCTGATAAGGGGCAAGCACTCTCTATCCGGACTTTACAAATGAATTTTTGCCCATTACGTCCCGGAGATAGTTGATAACGGCAGGAACACAGACATCAGTTTGAAAGCGGGGAATCAACACACTGTGCAAAGACAATGGCTCTCTGTGTCTTTTGCCTACTGTTGTTCGTTCATTTGTGCACATCACGCCATAGCTGCGAATGAATGACAGACTGAAAGAAGCGCCAGGGCGATCTGCTTCCCAAAAGCGGCCGGCGTCACGCAGCATATGCCCAGTAAATTCATCAGATTGCCTGCCGGCACTGCAGGCTGTAGCCACACAGCCAAAGTTTGTAATATTTATCTAAGATCATGCGATTTATTTCACGAAAATACTATAAACCATTTAAATAATGAATCGCATAATGAAATGGCATACACGAATTTCCAACCTTCACTTTTATTTTTGTAAGATCAAAACTACATCTGTCCGCCCGAAGACCGTCTTTCATTCATGCAATCGCGAATTACTTTACTTTGTATCCCTGGGATTTACAGCACAGCGCAATATATTGTTAGCACCATTACACAACCTTCGCCACGATTTCATTTAAAAATGTGCCATTGACATAACCTTGGCACGTTACTTTACCGCACTTTATCAAACCCACCGGAGCCGGACTGCGGGGATCAAGCAGAAACGTTTCTCTTTAAATCCAGCAGCCCCCGAAAACGGCACGCCGATGTCCCCAGCAGAATAACTTAAGATTTAGATAAAAAAACAACAAACAAGAAGGCAGATAACGTGGGAAACACTTCCAGCATGTGCGATTTCTTCGGCCTGAAGTATCTAACCCCTCACATATGCTGCCGCGCAGATGCGCCGTTAAAGTACATTTCGCCCTGCGTCAACATGCGAAAAATGCAAAACGGCTGAAGCGGAGGGGCTGCCGGTAGCGGAGGACGCGGACTTACAGAGACGAAGCGCCGAGCGCAGTGCCTTCGTCCGCAGAGCGCCTCCGTAAACCGCAGCGCTGCGCAGTCACTGCGCTTCTGCTCGCAGGTGCCGTCCCACCTGTCCGACATACACCGCCGCTCACTCCCGTCCCCTCCTCCTGCTACCTATCTTTCTCCCTCCCTCTTTCCCCTCCCACTCGTCTTTTTCCTTCCTTGCTGTCCGCACTTCAGTCCCGTCTTGGGCAACGCGGTGGCACCGCCGGGGAGTGCTCTAACAAATCAGATTTATGTGACTCTGTGGCCGGAGCTTGTGACCTGGAAACAGGAACATGAACACCAAACGACAATATATGTGTCTGTCCCTATAACCCCCGGAGCCGGCGTTGGCCGTCTGAATGGTCATTGTTCGCTTGGACACAGCCTCCGATGATTAAGTCATAAATTGCTGCCTACAATGGGCTGTATGGTACTCAGCTGAAAAGTGGGCCACCGTAAATATGTTGGGCGCAGTATAAGATGTCAGCTGACATTTATTAATTCCCAAGACTGAGCTCAGGAATGCATTCTTTAACAGAGCACCAGATCCAAGTGTAAAATGATCCCTCTGAATAAAATCATTAAACTTGATTTTTTTTTCTCTAGAATCTTCGTTTCCGTGTGAACATTTTTCTCAGATTATATGAAGCCATTGGAGACATTAAACGCCCCCAGGTACTATGGGGATCTGTGGGATCAGACCTCCAGAGACTCCAGATGCATTTTTGAGACATACTGTAAAGAAAACCTTTAACCTGTGCCTGCCACTGCTTTTATACACATTAAAAAACTAATATATATGTAATGCTCAAAAGCTACTCTGAAGCATTTGTGAAGTATCAGAGACAGTGTATGTACAAGTGTGGTGGTACCCAAAACTCAAATAACAAAGCCACGTGAAAATGAAATGAATCTCAGGGGTGTAATCAATGCATGCGCTCTCTATACCTTGATTTAATGCACACTGTCCAAATGTACCACGGTTCAGATCCACCACAGCCATGCACTTTTCTCTGTCTGGGTAACACATGATGACAGTCCACAGAAAATACCCTCGAAAAAAATCTTAATGTGAAGCCTGATGTTTAGACTCGGCACCGAGCAACCAGCATTCATCATCGGTTCTCTGTCCGGAACATTCCATGCTGTAAAGTGTGACCCTGGATGGGCGATCTTCTCTGCCAGCTGTAGGTGGGAGTGGCAGAGCTGTGAGGTTGATGTGTCCCCATGCGAACGCTGGGTCACCGAGCCATTAAAGGGAAAGATTAGAGCACCACACCACCCCTAAGAGCACACACGGCTTTACTTCCTGTCTTGTGGCTCAGTGCAAATGCGGCCGGGGTGGCAAATGACATCCAAAAACGTCAGCAATGACTGAGGCCAGAGCAAGGACAAAGAAATATTCGACCAAACATGATGAAAGAAAAAAATGTTCTGCTTTAATGATCTGAGGCGATAAAAATGATGACAGAAAAAGAGAAACATGTCTCATGAGGCCATCTGAGTGAGGCTTACTTATGAAACGAAAGTTGCAAGAAATCTGGGTTGGAAAGGTGACCAGAGCAGTGTTAGACAGGGTGGATTAACTTATCTGGGGGCCTAGCCAGACATCAGCATGGACACTCAGATGGTGCTGATTTTATTAACTGTTCCATTTTTCCTGAGGTAGGGCAGGGCCCTGATGTTTGCCAGGACCCTGGGCTATAGCCAAAGATAGCCTATGAGTTAATCTGCCCCTGAGTGTTTGTCTGTGTTCTGGCGAAATGTGTCTCTGTATTTTGTGTGCATGTATGTCGCTCTTTTAAACACAACGCCCTCATCTGGCAGGGCGTTTTCACCGCAGCAATTCTGGTCCGGCAGTAGACTGCCGCCTTGTTTCCCAGTTTTGGTGAGAATGTGGAGAACGTGGCAGCCAGCTCTCTGCCTGAACAAAAAAACAGCACTACTCCTCATTGTCACAGTTCTGAGCTGCCTCTCGGCTCGTATCCTCCGCATGGGCTGTACCTTCCCCCCCGACAGCCCTCCATACTGAGGTAAAGATGTCTGATTTTCAGCGCTAAAAACCCCTCCCCATCGGCAATGAGCAGCTTGCTCCCGGAAGGTTTTCCCACAAGCAGAGGACTAAGCATTTAGGTCAAAAACAAGCACAGTGGAAGATGCAGTGCAGAGTCCAGAAGCAGAACCACCATCCAGCAAGAAGCAGCTCCATCCCACAGGGCTGCGAGACACTTTCAGACGGCAGAGCTGCCCCCTCCTGCTGAATTAAAGTGTCCCAAACGCTGGGCTGCACCTGCATCATTACACTCTGCTGGAATCAGCAGTTTCTCTCCATCACAGCACCTTGAAATGACCGCATCCCCATGGGTCTGATCTCTCCCAGGGCTGGACATCACAGATGGTCTGGTGCCACTTAGTTATAGGCCTAAGTATTTCCATGGATAAGAGAGTGAAACCAGAATAAACATTGGCCCTAGTTAAATGGCAAGGACCAGGACCAGTGATCATGCTTAGCAACTTTCTTGTTTTGGCACAATATTTACCAAATAGATGTTTCACGTTAGACACTGGAGACTGATGTAATGAACATCATTAAATAGACAGACGCAGACCAGATGGCACCTTCACTCTGTGCAGCTAATTACAGAATAAAGATGTTTTAGCCAGAAAGGAGAAAAAGCATTTGACCGCAGTTGTTTCAATGAGCTCATTAGAAGAGAGTTGAATTGAAAATCTCAGCTTGACTTTAGAAAACAGTGCAGCAGTCTGTATCATAATTTCACCGAATAAGCGTTTACGTAACTCCCCCTGGCAGCGTCCCCAGGGGCGGCTGCTCACTGATCTCCCAGCGGGAACTGCAGATCAAAGGGGCTCTAACCCCATACACACTCTTGTGGACAGACTTGTGTCAATTCCACTCCCAGACTGCACTCTACAGAAACCAGGCCCCGTTACACAAATCTGTTACGGGGGGGGCCAGATCTTACATACGACACAGAGGAAATGGTCAAGTGTGACTGTAACGGCTGCCACAGTGCCACCTACAGGCCATCAGGTGCCATTGCGGCATCATTGAAATTAAACTGTGTGTCACTGGAGGTAGAAAATGCTGGTCAGCAAAGAGGTTTTGCACGGCTCCACTCCTCCAATGCTCGACATATTCACCCTTCCCCGCTGTATTGCATATTGCACATGACAGAAAGACAACGCAGGGAGGAGAGACCCGTTTCCAACCTCACTCTGTGGGCCCTAGCCGTCCACCGTGCCTCCGTTTATGTCCCTTGTTTTTATTTTTCTTGTTTGGACAGAGGGAAGGTCACTCGTGCCTGTATTCCCAGATGCCGTCTGTCCTCGGTCCGTGTCACATTCCTCCTCTGTGACGAGACGGTACCCTCGCAGCAGAAATGCGCCGCTGCCCGGACTGCACGTCCGAGACAGCCGCGGGAAGCTGATTCAGCAGAGATGCGTGTGCGTCCTTGTAATGGGGGCTGGGGGTCCCGTGACCTGGAATAAACAAAGCCGGGCTCGCTTGCACCATTTCTTTAGAACAGGGGTTCATGACCCTTTTGATGGGCTCTGGCCGGTTTATGTCAAACAAAAATTCAACAACCCGGTAAAACGGTTGGAGGGGAGGGGGGGCTACCGAGGGATCAATCGGCGATATCATAAGTTTAACCATTTCATTTTTTTTCAGATGTGAACAGAACGAGGGATCGTGAGGGGCTGTGGAACTTTAAAATCGTAGAGAAGGAAAAAACACAACTCTGGCCTTTCTTCAGTTTCATTTTGTTTTTTTTGTTCCCTTTTTGATCGATCAAAGAGAGAGTTTACTCCAATGGTAAGAATAGCGTCTCTATTTACATGATTTATACAATGCTTATGCTATAGTTTTTTGATAATCTCTTGATTAATCAGGAATTCACCTTTCATTGGTTAACCTGTGAATAATTTAATACACCCCTAATACACCCTCCATCGACATGCACATTTCGCATTGGCCCCCGCCTCAGATATTAGTTCACAAGGGTCATAAAACTTCGAAGAAATATATTTTTGTAAATTTACTAACCCCGCCGCAAAACCCCCAGCATTTTGTGGATCTGTGGAATCCTGGCTAGAGACGTCCCCCAGGGATGAGAAAGCCACGCCACATTGATTACAGATGCAAAGCGATTTTATTTCGTCCAAACATTCATTTCCTTGGAAACATTTCAGTATGTTCCAGAAATATATCCAGTGTGCACCAGATCATTGTTTTATGTGTCTCTACAGCCAGTTTGTTACACCTCATTAAAAAAAAAAACATGGATAAAAACAAAAGACATACTGTTATTGTGACTATGGGGGGGGAGGACGCAAGATGGGCCCCATGATGCACTGAGCTGTCAACTAGGTTCATGTGGGATTTTCAGACCGCTAGTCACCATCTTGGAGGCATTTTCTGAGTGCAGCGATCAGACCCACAGCTGGACAACGTGAATCTGTAACCGAACCCGATGTGGGATATCGACGGATCATAACACAGAATATTCTGAGATGGTCTCTGAAACAAACTTTCAACCGCCATCCCAAAATGCTTCAACACAGAAGCGTACCCTCCATGTAGGAAGGTGTACTTAACACTCTAACAAAATAATCTTTCAAAAAGTCAATTGGCTACAGTCACTGGAAGTTTAGGCCCAGACCATAGTACGTTGTGGCCTGATTTTTAAAAATCCTGATTTCATGAATCATTTTTAAGAGAGACAATTTATCAAAAAAGTAAAATAAATATGACATCTCTGTATGGCAGTAGCAGAAATATCCGCCGGTGTGTACCTCTGATTAAGAATCTGTCGCTCTGTCTACTAAGAGTCTTTTATTTATTATCTGATTCCAGGGCCCAGAGCCACACTGGCTGACCAGCGGCCCATTTTACACCTGCAAAGATCTTGTTTATATTACAACACATGCACGGAAAGGCCACCAGCATCCAGACACGGCCAGTGAGGCGAGAAAGGTAAACTGGAGGAGAACAGGAAATCTCAGAGGGAAAGTGCGCCTTGGACAGCCACACTGGCTCTGGCGTGTGGACAGCTGGCATTTTCCAGCTGCGGCTAAATGAAACGCTTGCTGTCACTGACAGACAGGCCACCTGACCCCTTACAGCTCCTGTAGCATGTGTTTCCTGGGATTTACCCCACTTTAAGCTGTTTAAGGTGCAGCTATCATAGTACAGTACCCTTTTTACAACCAATGTTACACTGCGTTTTAGCTAAACCTTGGCCTTTTCATTATTATTAGTATTAGTAATAGTAGTAGCTGTAGTGGTAGTATTTTCGTGACCATCATTATCAAGCTCATCTTTTTAATACAAGCGACATGCTTTCGTTTTCTGACTCCCAGCAAACCCAACAGGATAGAATAGAACTCGATGTCACTGATCATTCACTATTCTACAGTCTATAAAAAAAAATTTAAGAAAATAAAAACAAAAAACCTTCACAAGGGTGGGGGCGACATAAATAGGACGAAAGCACAGCAAATCAGGAGGGCTTTAGGACCATCAGCGTTTGAGAGCCCCCCGCCCTCCATGGTTCTGGTCCTGGTGGTCAGGTGATGTCTGCAGTCCATTCACAGTCTGGCGACTGAAACTCGGGACCCTGCCAAGGGGGTTCTTGAGGTCCAGAGAGTGAGGGAGGTCAAATGGGACCCTGCCCAAGGGATCCCAGTGGGCGGACGATCGGGCCTGTTGAAGGAGAGGGGGTGTACAGCGGACCCCCCCCCCTCCACTGGATGCTAGCGGCTGTTTTTAGCTGCCTCTTTGGCCGCTAGAATGAGGGGAGTGAGACTGGAGAGGGGTTTAGCCACCCTGAGGAACTGGTGCTGAGGGAGCGGGTGGGGGTGGGGGGGGGGGTGCAGAGTGTCAGACACTTAGACAGTCACATCACAACACACACTGAGCAGACATCTGCATCTAGGGCACCTGGGGGGTAAGTTTACCTGGAGCAGCTCCTTGGCAGAACCCCTCTTCTCCACGTCCATCTCCAGACAGCGGTTCAGGAAGTCTCTGAAGATGGTGGAGAGCTTCTCGGGATTCTGGAGTTCCGGGGTGCCGTTGGTCGCTATGAGGTACAGTGCCTGCAGGGGGCGAGGTTCCACTTAATGAAGGCTAAACATTTCTTTGTTGAATCTGCGCTACATTTTGTGCGTAATGCGTTCTTACATTTCATTGTAATGACTGTATGCCAACATCTAACATTTAGCATTAATTTCTCGCTTAGGTTAACTTTCTCCCCACCCCCGCAGGCCACCTCACCCTCAGTGGGTTCTCGTTGAGGTACGGGGGCTCTCCTTCAATCATCTCAATGGCCATGATGCCCAGGGACCAGATGTCCACCTTCGGCCCGTACGCCTTACGGGTCACGACCTCGGGCGCCATCCAATATGGCGTGCCCACCATGGTGCTGCGCTTGCTCTGCTCAGGGGTGATCTGGGCGCAGAAGCCAAAATCCGCTGCGGGAGGGAAGGAGCATGGGAACGGGGGTGTCAGTAACGTTCTGTCTCCATATACCATGGTCCTTTGTCACCCCCTGCTGTCAATAATGCAGAATACAACTGCTTTCCACAGGAGGCATCCTGATTAAAATAAAAGAGCTCATGGGAGTTTTACTTACACAAAAATGTTTTGAGGGCAGAAGGAAAAATCATTGGTTCAGAGAGATAACCTATCAGATTATTGAGGAGGTTGATCCAAACAACTAGAGGAGGTGGGACCAACCAATCAGATGTCTTTGTCCTGCCGCCTCTAGTTGCTTGGACCGACTTCCTCTACAATCTGATTGGTTATTTCTCTGAACCAATCATTTTTCCTTCTGCCCTCAGAATACTATTGTATAAGTAAAACTCCCATGAGCAAGAAAAGAGGTTCGCTTTGTCCCCTGGCTCTCTTTCTAGAAGAGGAAACAGCAACTAGACTCACTGAGTTTGACAGAGCCGTCCATGCCCAACAGGATGTTGTCACTCTTGATGTCACGGTGGATCACCTGATTTGAGTGCAGGAACTCCAGGGCTTGTAGGCACTGTGAAGTAAGACCATCTTCCAGAACTATCTGCACAATGCTACCTTTTAAGTTCTCTACATGGCTGGATTTTGACTAAAACTGTGTGAAAAGTACAAAAGCAGGGGAATATTTGGTTGGCTCTTTAACAACTATGCCACCTTCTGGTTATCTAATGCCTCCTCGCAGGAAGGAGGTACGGGGCGGGGATCTTCTCACCTCTCGGCACACAGCAGCAATCTGGCCCTCGTCCATGCAGGTTTCCGTCACAACGTCTGTCAGGGAGCCTCCTGCGAGGTACTCCATCACCACCCATAGCTCCTCACCCACCAGGTAGCTGTGTGTGCAAGTCGGCAGCTATGATGCTGAAATTCACATCACAACACAACAGGACACACTGGACGTGTGACATACCTTGTACCCTAATGGTACCACATTATTAGCGGAGACCTAGGAATGCTGAGATTTGTCATTAACCTCCAGGCCACATGCAGCGCTGTGACAGGGCCGGGCAGCCAAACTTTTGTTCTCCCTCACCTGTCCAGGTAGTTTACAATGTTGGGGTTTTTGTTTTCCCTCATGACCAGGATCTCATTGATGATCAGTTCCTTCTTGGGCTGTTGCTGCAGGTTCATCTGCTTGATGGCCACCTAAAACGCCAAGGCAAGCGGCCAATCAAAATCAGCCAGAGAGCGAGCCAGTCAAGTCAGCCCAAATCAATGCACTGTTCAAACTCTTTTATTAGTGAACAGGTCCAATTACTGGCACAGCAGCCCTGACCCAAAGCACTTTATAAGCATTTAATAGATAAGAGAAAACAATTGTGGGCTGTTTCTGTGATGGGGCCTCCAGCTTCCAGAAACTGGCTTTCTGTCCTCCAAAGTTCAACACATCAGAAGGGCGGGCAGCACCCCCCCCCTCCCCCCCGTATCAGTCGCTCAAGAATATTGATCACATGGAGTAAATGTAGTACTTTTAATCCTAAACACCCCCTCATCAATAATTCATATGCTAACCCAACAGCCTCAGCTGAGTGGGTTAATGCGATGGTTCCAGGGACTCCATCGTAAAGCAAACGTAATTAGGATTAAAATGGAAACGGACGACGTCAGCAGCCCCGTTAATTAATACAACATCACTCAACCAAAGAGAATGAAGACCTTTCTCCCTCAGTACACCTGTGCATATCCAAATATCAGTGCAGACGTGTTGGCCTAACTGTATCCAGCACAGATCAGTCAGTAAGACACTAGAAGTGAATCTCAATACCAATGAATCATGGGATTAGTCTTGTTTCGATAGATGCAACTACATGCAGGGATCTTTACCGTCTTCTGTACTTGTGATCTTAGTATTGAAACTGGTCTTTGGCAATGGGAGATGATGTAAAACAGGTACACAAGAACACAAGTACAGTCAAGTACGCATATTGAGATTCACCCTGGGATTTTACATATAGCCGCGATTTAAGCCCCCTAGTGGCCAGATATAGGCCTGCATGACTTAATAAACACTAAAAATGGTATATAAACAGTAACCAACAAATGCAGCTGTAATGAATCTGGATGTTGGTTCCTTGACTGAATAGTCCAGGGGAAGAAGCACAGGATTGTGATCCCTGACTGAAATCCATCCATCCATCTTCTGAAACTGCTTATCCTGTTCAGGGTTGTGAGGGGTCCGGAGCCTATCTCAGAGGTTATGGGAACAAGGCAGCAAACAACCCAGGATGGGGTGCCGACCCGTCACCGGCCACACTCACACACCATGCACTCACCCACACACACCTGCGGGCAATGTGAGAACCCCAATCAGCCGCAGCATGTTTTTGGACTCAGGGGGGAAACCCCACAACGACATGGGGAGGACATGCAAACTCCACACTCATGGAACCCTGGCGGAGGCTTGAACCCAAGTTGCAGAAGTGTGAGGTAACAGCGCTAACTACTGCATCACCATGCCACACCCCCTGACGGAAATCTTTCTCTATGAATAAAACTTCTCTTTGTTTACAAAAATGCATGTGTTTGATGGTCCCAGTCCATTTCACCACAGTTCGGTTCTGCTTACCTCCTGTCCCGTGGCGATGTCCGTCGCAGTGTAAACTGTACCAGAAGCCCTAGGCATAGAAACAGGATTGGAATTAATCATACAGACCAGGATCTGGAGCCCCTAAAACTGGAAAGCAATAAGGTGTGCCCTCTCCTTCCCAACACAACTGAATGTGCCCATATGAGAGGGGAGCTTGTATGGGGGTGTGACATACCCCTGTCCGATCTTCTCAAACCTTGTGTACTTTTTCTTAGGGTCACCAACACTGACGATGCCACCTAATGGGGAGAGAAGGTATGACAAAGAGGCTGGCGGCAGGGTGGAGGCACTGAGAAAAGGGAAAGGCAGTCAAATCTCCTCAGAGACAAGGAGAGACATTACACACTCACCCCAGCAGGGGGCACACTACCTACTTCATTTTACTGTGGGACCACTGGTGGGTAAGTGTAGGGGTCAAAGGGTAGATCAGCTGGCGTGCATGAGAGCAAGCGGAAACACGGCAGACAAACCAGGAGAGGTTTGCAAATAATCCCTCCCCCCAAGAGTTTAGAGACAGGTAACTGGGAGATGACACCATATTACTTTTTCAGTGCACAGACATTCTTAAATCAGAGTAAACAGAGCGCCAGCCAGAAGCTAAGAACAAAACAGAAAATGGTCATGGGAGAACCTGGACACCTCATTCAGCCACACTTCATATCTTACCAGTAGAGGGCGACCATAGCACATCTGTAGAATGGAGCATTTGATAAATACACTTTTAAAGTATCTCTGCAAATGGATTTTTGGTGAATCTGTTTTTACGACCACTATTGCAGCAAGTTAGATAAATCAGGACTGAACTGTGAAACTCGTTTTACAGTGAAAGACTCCAATTAGCAGGAAGCAGGGAAAAGCAAATTGTTCTTCGATTTACTTGTGAAAATGAAATGGTTAGGCCCAGTAAGTTGGTAATAATCCCATTATTCTTCACTACAATGTGATGCATGGTGGATGTAGTAACTGTCGTTTACAATTAAGCGCCCTTATCTCCACACACTGTTTCAGTCTGCAGTGCATTGTGGGATAGTGGCAGCACCAGAGAAAGCAAGCTGTCACTGATACCAAAGCATAAACCCTGAGCACAGCCTTAGAGAGCCATCACACACATGAGAGCGAGAGGCGGGGGAGGCAGACAGACCCCGGTTTCCAAGAAGACCATACAGTTCTGGCTGTGGTGGCAGGTTCTCCAGTAAGTCCTGCAGTTTTAAGGTGGTATGTAACTAGCAGTGTACTTTTGTTAGGACCCATCTGCTTC
>JAODLD010000042.1:2255442-2270103 GCA_026781065.1 Mormyrops boulengeri | reverse complement strand
ACACCCCCCCCCCCCCCCCCCCCCCCCCCCCCCCCGGCCCCCCCCCCCCCCCCCGGCGGGGGGGGCGCGCGCCGGCCCGCTCCCCAGCATTCCAATGGGAAGTACCACTTTTCAGACGGGAGACTAACTTGGCACCGCTAATTTGGCACCATTATTCTCCTGGGTGAGGGTGACAGCAGAGAAGTAAGCAAGCCCAAAACTCAGTGGTGTGGACAAAAAGGCCTGTCGCTGTGATGCGGCAAGCATTCCTGCATGACAGCGCCACCTAGTTAATCAGCATTTAGACTGCATGACGAACACCATGATGGACACTAACACTCAGTTTACCGCATTCACACCCTTAAAACACAGAATAATTAATTCTGTGAAACTCCAAGTTAATTAACTGGAAGCTAGAACAGCTGGCTAATCCGGAGTGTCATACCAGCAACCTTCTGGTTAATTCTGTGTCCAAAACCTCATAAAGGTGATTTAATCCACCCAGGGGGGGGTGTTTAGTCTATGCTCCAGGGAAGACTGGCACATCCTGTGTGTTCAGGGGCATTTAAGTGCTCCTTAGGTGCAGACTGAAAGTTAAGGTAGTTCAGACCCGAGAGGCACCGATAACAAGACGAAATCCCTTGCCACGATTCCATCGGGCCACCTTAAAATGACCCATAAAGTGGGATGAGGGAGGAATAGAGGAGGAAGAGGAGGTGCAGGAGTGGCTTTTGGCAGCCAGACTCCTCTGAAGGAGGGTGGACGTGTCAACGTTACCACTGTAATGCCCCACAGGGGGGTATTTATAGGTGGTAACATTACAAACAATGACAGAACGGTGACTTCAGCTACATTACAGGCGACGCGAGACACGCAAGCGGAGGGGGAGGGCTTTGATATACGCTGACACGTTGCATAACTGAATGCGCAGGGAAGAGCATACAATACCATGGGGGGGTCATTTAGTCATTTTGCATAAATATGACGCAAAAGGATCAATGCACAGGCGACAGGTTACAAACCACATTCCAGATGGACATGAGATCCTGTTGTGTGGATGGTCTTGCTGAAATACCTCCCAGGACACACACAATAACCTCACCTGCCTGAGCATTACTGTTTGTGTAGCTGAGACAGGGCCACCTAACCCATTAGGCGATATAGGCAGCTGCCTAGGGTGCCATCTTCTGGAGGGGCGCTGGCGGTTTGCCTATGAGCCACATGGACTTTGACCGGAACTGAGTCTATGGATTCGCTGACCCCCAACAGAGCAGAACAGAATCATGACCTCGAAGAATTTAATATGAAGGCGAACTCACTCAAGTCTTAGTGGATGCGGAAGTTTATCCAGCCTTCCAAACACGTTAGAAGTCAGACTCATGCATGTACCCAGCCCTTTACCCTCCCCCCTCCCCAACTCTGTGAAGCTTGGGGGGGGGAGGGGTCGCGGTGACCCCATGGCCAAGCAGGGAGTGAGGCCACTGAGTTAAACATGGTGGGTTACTTCCATGCCCCTGGCCTGATGATCGCTGTTTGCCCCCACCCTGACCAGTCACATTACTTCCTGAGGACTTGCCTTTGAGTGATCGATGGCGCTTGCACACTCAGTCACAGATGCGCGCACACACACACACACACACACACACACACACACACACACACACACAGCTGACACAAATCACGTCATTCTGACTCATTGTTTCAAAGTGATGACTGCCTTGGTCCATTTGGAAAACCCGGTAATTAAAAAAAAAGAACATCTACAACAACAGACTGAAAATTTATCGAGCACGGGGGCGTCAGCGTTTCTGGATTTTGCCTCACAATGAATTTAAGCGGCTGAAGATCAGGTTTACTCAGCGGTAAACCGTTACGGGACGGCGCAAAACCGGCGCCATGCGTTTCCTCATAGCAGGTACAGGTGTGTGTATTTGCTCGATCGGACATTACTGTCCCCAAAAAGTCACCTTCCGTGGAGAAAAAGCTGCCGTCATGCACCTGGACCAAATCCAGTGGATGCAGTTTAATAAGTCCAAAGTGCAAACCTCCCTAATGAACCATGAGCTCCGGCATGGCGGATGGAGAGGCGCGTCAGGTGACCCACATACCCTATACCCTCCCTGCAAACACCCCTCCTGAAAATTCCCCTCCCGTAGTTTTATTCCCCCTTTGCTAAGTTTACGTGCGTTACGGCTGGTGCTCATCTCACCGCTGTTCATCCAGTCATATATCCGAGGATGGCGTGGTCTTTTTCATTTAACGTTTAGGGTAAGTCGCCCATTGCACGCAAAAAGAAACAAAACAAAACAAAAAAAAATACATTTTGACACAGATATTGCTTTAATGACGTCCGCTTTTGATGAATAGGCTTTAATTTTAGCCATTTCATTTGTATCTGCTGCCACCTGAAATTCATATTTTAAAATACAGTTTATAATCGTAACAAATACTTGACCTGACTGGGGAAAAATAAGTAGTAAAAAATGCGTCTTCTGTGCGCGCAACACCTACATTGTAAAGGGGGGGGGGGGGCTGACTGGCCCAAACCAGACCATAGTACTAGTTTAGTACTAAACTAATAACGAAGAGAGATTACCGAACTCAAGTCCGGACCTTCAGCCCAGAAGAACTGCACAGTGTACATCTGAATTTGCACGGCTCTTTGAAACGCTGCAAAAGTGCCCCCACACTGAGTAAAGCATGCAAACCACTAATGTGTATTTTACCGGATCAGGGGTATAAAATTGAGCATCACGGAAAAAAGAGGCTGCACAATTCAGCAGGATTTCGGGTCTGGGAGACGCAACACATCAATCTGGCCAAACTGAAATCCACCTACATACACAGACCATATCTCACTATTTCACATGACAAGCCTTATGTTATGCAGTTAAGGCTCCTATAGTTAACAGATATACCTAGTTGTCTGAACTGTTCACTAGTACAGTGAGAGGAACAGCCATGATCGAAACACAAGCAAGCTTTATTTATATTTATATACTGACTAAATGTGAACCGACTGCCAATGGCAACCAACGAGAGGGGAAAATGTAATTTCAAGCGACTGTCTAACAAGATACTGTCACTGCATACTGTACACCAGCAAGAGTTGGCGAGAACACGCCAGGCGTGAAAATGCGCATAAAGTGTTAGGGGGCATCGCCCTAAAAACAAACTTGAAATCGCGATCGGCAGCACCGTGAAATGAATTAACCGTCTGCATTTTCCCAACACTGTTTCGTGTTCGCTAAGAATTGGTCCCCCCCTCCCCCTTTCTCATGCGGCTTCTGTAACAGTCTCACACTAAGGCGAGACTAGACAGACTGCACCGAGCTTGTTCGGTACATAAAAACTGAAGGAGGGTGAAAATGGAAAATACGGGAAATCTGACCTGCAGACTCTCGCCGATTCCTTCCCGGTACTGCTGTAGGGAATTCCCGGTGCGATTACCTAGTCCGGCACTCATGCACATGCGTCTGATTCGCTCGGCCGACAGTCCCCTTTCTTCCCCCCCACAAACTTGCCAGTCTCCAGCTATTGTCAGGCACATCCGAACCTGCTACATAGCAACGCCCGCCCACCACGCAATGCACCAGTATGCAACTGGTCAGTCTCAGATCCCACCTTCCAGCAATTGATCTTGTTGCCGGTCCGTCTTTGCCAGAGAAGGCGGATCCCCGGTGCGTAAATGGATGGAGCTTCTGGATGCCAACCGGGGGTGACGCTCCTGCACTACGTCATTTTCATGGATTTTTCATATAGGTAACGTGACGTAATGTGAACGGAGATTAGTTAATGGAATGTTATCAATCACACATTTCACAAAGAACTGCAAGTCATGTCTGCTTATACTTATGCTTCAAAATGGTAGATAAAGCAATAGCAGTCTACATTTGTGTGCTGGTACATTTGACAAGGAAATGTATACTAAAATTAAAATAACTGATTGATTGAGCTATAACAACAACAATAATATAACATTAGCAACAACAAAAGTTATTGTTGTTATTGCTATTATTATTATTATTATTAGTAGTAGTAGTAGTAGTAGTAGTAGTAGTAGTAGTAGTAGTAGTAGTCGTAGTAGTAGTGTTATGGTTATTCAGCACCCTTTGCTGGTGGTCTCAGATAGTTTGTCATGTGTATCGTGAAGGACCTTGATCTGATATGCTCTTGTCGTTCAACGGATTAGTAGGAGACTTACAGAAAAGACCATTAAGTTAAAAACACATTTCTATATATTGTGAAAGGATACAGTTTCTTCTTAGAGCATCCGTCCATTCGATTAACTGCTTACCGTATACAGAATCGGGGGGGGGGGTATCTGAGAACCGTTGCCAAGAAGGACAGCATACAAGGCAGCTGTTCGTACAGCCTAGTTGGGATGACAGTCCATCGCAGTTTAATGTTGCTTAATAGTACGACTACATTTAGGAACATAAAAATATTGTAGTTTTGTTCGGAAGTGTTTTTTCCCCTGATATTTTTCCAAATTCCCCCAGATGAGGGATAAGCTCTGCCTACAATGAGACTTTCCAGTTCAAAATTTAATAGGCCCTATCTTCATTACTATATTCATCACGTCATGTAGTAAAAATGCAATCACTAAACTCATCGCATTCGCTATGAAAAAAGTTGAATTTTCATTCTATTGTCCATTTTAGTATTTATATTTTTTTCAGGCTATTATTTAGTTAATTTTATTAGTGTGTTTGGTATTTCTGACTGGGAGAATAAATCGTGGTACATCGGAAGGCCCGCAAACCTCTCACCGCCTGAACTGCGCCCTCTCCTGGTCACAGGAGTGGTACTTCCGCGATTTGGGAAAGGGGGCACGCTGCAGAAGTGCGAACTCTGACTGGGACTGGGGAAGCGCAGCGCACCGACATGACCGATCTGTGCGCGTCCCTGGCGCTGCTGACTGCCGTGGTGCTGCTCAGCGAAGCGAGCCGCAGGGTGGCCGCTAAGCTGCTTGCGCACCGTGCCGGCTATGCCGTGGAGGTTATCTCCACGCTTCAGCTCTGCGCCTGCACACAGGAACTGAAGCTCCTCGGCGAGCTGGGCCGGACCGAGCCGCGGATCATGCTGACTCTCACCTACCTCATCTCGGTGGTACACGCACTGACTTTCAGCGGGGCGATATGCAACCCCTCTGGCGCACTTGAGAGCGTCTACCGGCGCAGCCTGAGCAGCAGCGGCGCCGTGTGGCGGATCGCCTGCCAGTTCCTGGCGGCTGCCGTGGCACGTTCTGCGGCGCCGTATCTATGGGCTCTGGGTCTGTACGACCTGCACGCCCGGCACAGATCGTTACGATTTCAGTGCATGAGTCCTATTAACTGCACGTTGCCCACCGCCGCGGCCGTGGAGTTGGGCTGCGCTTTCACCGTGCAGAGCGCTCTCACGTGCTTCAAGGGGACGGATGTGAAATACAGGGTCCATATAATAGCTGCGGTCATCACGACGCTCGTCTATGCAGGTTGGTATATACCGGTTAATACCTTTAATGAACATGTTATTGGTTTAACTTAGTTGTGCTGTAACTGTGTAACGCTAGTTTCGATGTAGGTCACAAAACAAATTTCAGTACATCTGTTTATTCCCCGTAAATGTTGGATTTAATTATGGAAAGGATGTCTTAGTGGCTGTGAAAGTAAGAGGTGAAATACTGTCCTCCTAAATCGCTCATGTTTATGTTTCTGTTTGCCGTATATTCAGGCTCAGTCCCGTCGCTGATGTGGGAAGCCAGCTGAAGTCATAGTGAAACTATTTAGCATATAGTCCTTTTATTTTCATGGTTATTGTCGGTATTATTTAACTTTTTTGGACTAAACCCGGTTCTATAATCTGGTTTAGAGGAAATATGAGTGGTCTCATAAAGCTATTTTCAGAGTAGATGATGACCCAGCTAAGTTCGAGTTACTATTTCAGTTCTTGAGGCCTGAATGTCATATTTTGTTGTTTGACTGGGGCTGAAGCTCAGTGTGAATTTCCCTGTGTTTGGACCTGTACAGGTGGTCGTTTCACCGGTGCTGTGTTCAACCCAGCACTGGCTTTCTCCACGCAGTTCGCTTGTGAAGGACACACCTTCATGGAATATTCCATTGTTTACTGGCTGGGACCAGTTTTGGGTAAGACTCCTGTCTCCAGGGTGTTGGGGCAGATAGCCACGACCCTGATTTTGCTGGGCTGCTCATTTGAAACCTTATTAATTAATTCTGTCAACAACTGTCCTAAGTGTTAGGCTATAGATCAGCCAGCTTCCCTGTAGGCTGCAGACCCACTAAAAAACTGGCCCAGACGAAGCATCTGGTGTCGTGTTCATTTTCTGACCAGGAGAAGATTTCACACCTCTGTGTCTTCACTCCCCCAGGCATGACCTTCTCTGTATTGCTCTCCGACAAGGTCATCCCGCTCTTGTCTGGAAGAACATTGCAGAAGGACAAGGAGTTTCCTCTGGCTGCGACTAAAAAGTTACAGTAAACATGCTCGGAGAGTCGGAAATCAGCCAGTAATTCTAGCAATGGTCAGAGACTCTGGGATAGTTACACTTTCACCACAGCATGAACAGAGACTCCAGTTGCAAGAGTAACTCCTGCATTGTGGGTTTAATGAAATCATCATCTGAGTTGCGCAGACGTACACATATACCATACATCGCCAATCTATCTGCACTGTTACACAGTCCATGTGCCAGATCTATGATTTCTGTGTATTCACTGGCTCAGGTGAAATGACCAATCACAGGGTTTTAGCCATGCAGGAAATGAAGAGACGCACATGACCATAATTACTGACTGCGATGGTGAGCCACCATAGTTTACCTTCATTAAGCACAGCAGGAATATCCTTTTTAGGAATACTTTTAAACTTGAAATTAGACTGAGCACAAGAACAAGTGTGAGAACTGTAAATGGGAACAATGATGGCACAATGTATCTGGAAAGTACCTCAGATCTAGCAGATAACTAAATGTGCACAGTACTTTAAAAAGAAGTCAGGCTGGAATGAATCATGTCAGTCTAGTAGCAATTTGTATGAATCACTTGTGTTGTCTGTAACGTGTACAGAGTAACATTCCAAAGTTGACCACCATTCCTGACATTAAACACTAATCTATGAATGATAGATGGGCCTGACCAGGAGGTTATTTCAGGATAATCTGCGTACATCCTGGTAAATTCTGACCCAAAGGGAAGTGATAAACAGTGCAGTGTTGTACTGTGCCAAGCCCAACCAGGCTAAGTAAAGGGCTTATAATAAGTTACTGTATGTGTTTATTCAGAAATCTAAACACACACACACCCAACACTTCTGTGATTACGTAGGAATGCTAATTAAGCTTTCTGGTTGTACTGGTCTCCAAAGTGGCAGACATGCTTGAATTTATGGAGAAATTCCCGGATTTGGAAAACCAGGACACCATGTTCCTGAACAGTGATAAATATACACTGTAGGTGGGAGAGAAAAACACATGACAACACACTCCACGGCAGATGAAAATGCCTGAAGACCAACAGAACTGCAGGAGTTAAAAATGGTTTAAAAAATGACAGAACTCTGCAAATGTCACCTTTCTGCTCCCTCAATCGCCCTTCCTATTCACTGTGTCACTGCTCAGGCCAAAATGCATCCAGCAGAAAAACAGTGATTCAGCTTTTTTTTTTCTTTCTTAAATCCTGCTCAGTAAAGCAATCTTCCTGACTAATTCAATATGCAACAGCTAAACCTCAGACACTGGGGACCCAGCATCATAGGAAATTTACTCTAACTACACGCTGTGTGAAGAAGTGCTTTCTCAAATTCATGTTAAAATGTTCTCCTGCTAATTTCCCCTTATGGCCACAAGTTCTAGTATTTAAACTAATATTGAAATAGCTATTTGGCTTCAAGCATCAAATGAGCGGAACCAAACGGGGCTGAATTCACACGGATTCAGAAAAGGTTCTTTCAAAGGTCCTGTGATACAGCCGTCCAGACTGCAGAGGGAAACGCTGTGTTTTACGATCCACACAGGCACTGCTGTGTGGGTTGGCCACTGCCAAATTAAATGGTATTCAGTTTTATTGTCTAGTGAATATGCATCTCCTCAGTGATTTAAGAATCGAACTTTGTGCTGCGGGTTCAAGATCTCTACCCAGAGGATACTCGATGCGCATCACCGGGCCCAGAGGTTACTCTGTGAACAGCTGTCGTGGGTACCCAGGATGCTACCTTCAGTGGGGTAGTGATTATCCAGGAAAGACAATTAGAGCACACAGAACATACCATATCAAATTCATAATTTCTGCTCTGTCAAGTCTGGTAGGACCATGAAAACTCCACCATGGTAATGCTGCGATCACACTGGCTCTGCAAATTACTGAATAAGGCACACCAGTGCCAAAACAGGGATCCAAATTGGATCCTGACTGGGCAGATGTCAGGAGGATGAAAGTAGGTGCAGGCCCAGGAAAACCCCAGCGAATCGCAGTCAAGCCTGGGCTCATCAGTAAGCTAACAACTGCTCAGCCTGTCAGGCGACATCATCAAGATGCTGCTCTGGGCGCAGCCGAGACACTCATCAGAAGTGCCTTGACACAGTATTCATTTACATGGGTGGCTACTCTGCTGGTACCTCAAGCTGGGCATCTTCTAAGATACAGGCAGCAGTCAAATGGATCATAGAAAAACTATTTTTATTGAGCCATTTGTCACAAACACACCAATCAGGTCAGTCTTCAGTTACAGTAAAAAAGAGCAACACCAAGGTAAGAGCTTCCTAATGAAGAACAATGTATTTTGCCATCTCTCTAATTAACCACATACAATTCACAGCTGGCAGTAGGAAGAAAAAAAAAAAAAAAAAAAAAATCAGGCCATCACCGAGACCCCACCTGGCCTCCATTTTTATTCAGCTGTCCAAGTGCTTCTGTTGGCACAAGAGGGTCGGCTCCATCTGCAAGAAGGGAATGGATTCGTTCAGCCAATTGGCAAGCGGCAGGTGCTACAGCAGCCTTGCGGTTTAGATTTCTCAGCTCAGGTGGATGACAGAGGCAGCCGATCAGCAAAGCAAAGCATCAGTAGATCGGTAGACCTCTTGCTAAATGTGTCAGAGTGCAGGTTTGTAAATCAATGTAGTCCTCAACCCTCCCATTCTGGGAAAAATGTTCTTGTTAAAATATATATTAAAAAAAAAAAAAAAAAAACAAAAAAACAACATTGCCCATCAATGGATCTCCATCCCCAAGTAATAAACCCTAAGTCATACCAGTGATCCACGTCAGCATCCTCAAACTGTCCAGCAACAGTTGAACCCGGATCCACTTCCATTCCATCTAGGGTAAGCAGAAGACAGCAACCACTTTCAGGTCTGTGTTCTCTAGCTAAACATATTCACCTGACCATCACCAAGCATCTGACAAGCATATACACTGCAAAGCATGCCTATGCCCCCTTGTGGTCTAAACAAATAACATTCTCTGTGTAGGGATTTAAAGAGAGACATCTGCATGCACATAAGCTACAAGCATATGGTAGATGAAAATGGAATACAAGGCAAAGAAAAACAGCAAGGTCAGTTCAGAGAAGTACCGTCGAAATCCGCGGTGGTGTTGTCGGTCCGCACGCCTGCCATGTGGTACTGCTGTGTGGCCGACGCGGACAGCATGCCCTCCAACCGGTCCAGTGTGGCTCGGCCCTCGGCAGTCAGCTGGGAAAGACCCTCCTCGTAGGTGTAGAAAGTTGGCACATCTCCATGGCTTTGCTCTGCAAGAGTGGCGGGCAGGTGAGCAGAGAGGAGCAGCGAAACTCCACTCCTGAGACCACAGCACAGCAGAACAAAAGACAGCAGAATAAAAGGCCAAAAGATAAAGGGCAAAGGACCAGTCTACTTCCATGGGATGGGGGAGGGGAAGAAGCAGGAGCTTACCAGCCTCCTCCACATCATACTCCTCCCCCTCAAAGTCGTCATCAGAGTCGTCATCCTCAGGGTCGGGGTGCAATGCCTGACACTCACACATGGCGTTAAACATCGGCTCCACTGGAGCAGGAAGCCGGACACACAGAGGGTCACCTCATTAACCATCACACAGCACGTTTGCAAGAATAACATGCTCAGGATGAAACGGAAGTTTTAACTCGACTGCCATTTTCTTCTTTCATGACTCACATGCAGCCTTGTCCATAGGCACAAAGCGGATTTCTGTGATCGGCCCAGAGTCGTCCTCACTGTTGTTGTCGTCTTCATCTTCATCCTCTTTTTTTTCAGCCTCCATTTCAGCTTCATCTAGAAAACAACCATAACATTACACTCTGCAAACTATTGACAGACAGTCAAATCCAGCCTAGAGCCTTCTATTCAGTGTGTACAGCACACAAGTTTGCAGGCACTGAAGCAAACGCACAGAGTCACTGGTATCGACATGATGTATAAAAAGACATGAGACACACGGGTGTCCTGGGAACCTCACCGCTGAGTTTGGCATTGACCATCACATACAAATGCTCCTGTGGATAGGCGCTTAGATCTCTGGAAATGGCGTGGAGGCTAATTGACGGGTACTCCAGGCAAAAACCCATTCCAGATCCGTCAAACCATGACAAGCGACTACAGAGGAAACAAACAGCTTCAATAACCACACACGCGATTAATTATTATGAACATTAAAATAAATTTTACAGCTAATGTGTGTATGTGTTTGATGAAAGAACACAAAACCATCACATGTTTCGCTAGATATGAAACAGGGATATGAAGAAGTAATACGTTTGCTGGGAAAGTCACAAGTACTCGACATTCAACATTACACGTCCCACGTGGAACTTGAACAAGCAACCTACAGCTTACAAATCCGTGTTGTTTATTTGTTGCTAATGTTAACATCTACGTAAAACGGGTTAAAATGACGTTGCTGGCCATAACAGCGTCAGTACCCTTTTAATTACCAAATGTAATGAGTACAGTCTATTTTTACGACCACGCCATCATAAAATGCTTTACGGCAATTAAATGACGATTTTTTTTTTTAAAGGAAACAGAGTTAAAATGCTAGATAACTTCATTTAAGAGCACAGGTCACCAATACAGTGCAAGCAACACATGAATGTTATACACAAACACACATACACCAGTGTCAGGCTCGGTCTCTAGCGTCACTTACGTTTCGGCGACGTAGAGCGTCCCTGAACCCAGCGGCCTCCCGTCCAGCACAGCCGCCGTCTCGGCCTGTTGGTGCCGGACACCCTCCGTCGGAGGTGGTACGTTTTTCAGCAGCACCATAGCCCTCAGACGAATCCCCAGCTGCGAAAACACAAGGACGGGACGGGATGGGACAGCGACCTGCTTCGCTTCACAGACCCGAGTGGCCGCGTACCGACCAGGCGGTTCCCTCAACGTCGGGCCGCCCCTGAAGCAGCGCGCTCGGCAGCGGTGCTATTCCTCCGCCTCTTTCTTTTTCAGTATTAAATTTGCCTGCCACCGCTTGCCGTTAGTTTAAAATGCCCGTAAGGCGCGAGCTCCGCCGGATACCGTTACGATGACCGCGCCACGAGATGGAAACATTTCGTTAAAAGCGTGAGGATGATACATCGTACTGCCCTCTGCAGACGCGGAGGTATAATGGCTGCGCGGTGACCCAGTGGGAAGGGGGCGGGGTATGTGGCCTGTTTGATTACTTTAATTCATACTTAAGAGTTCGACTTTGCCTGTTTGCTTTGGCTACATATCTAATCTCACAAAGTGAGCATAACTAGGATTCAGTGTATATTATTAACAGAGTCTGCGCAGTTATTTTCTATGCTCAAAATGCTACATTAGTATTAAATTCCCAAGTTAAATAGTTACAAAAACCCAACGTGACAGGAAGGTGGCGTGATTCTGTAGAAGGTCATATTTTAAATTTTCTTTATTATGACAAAATGTACAAGTCTTTTGTCCATATGAAAGAAATTTCAGCAGGTTTAACAAAATGGTCTTCTAGAAGTGCACGGGGATATGGACAGCAGTGGTTGTCTATCTTCACGTTCGTCACAGAGTTTGACTTTAATGTAACAGCATTACACAGACAAACAAATGGGCTTTGCTCACTTAAAGCATCCAACACACCGAGATTTATACAAAAACAATGTATGTTTTTAAGCTCACTTTGCTCAGGAAAATTAAGTACAAAATGGGAAAATTGTAACTGAAAGATGTAGTATAGGTAAGTCTGCAGAAATTGCATAAGTGTAACCTCGTTCATGCACTATGTTTTCTTAATTAATCTGGGGGACAAAGGGCATCCTGGGAAAAAGCCAGCACTCCCTCCCGGCAGACCTACAGAATGCTGCTGCACAGTGCTTTCTCATACCGACATGGAGTACAGGTCAGACTCTCAGTTAATCCACCTGACGGCAGAAACCGTTTTTTGGATTGCGTATCGGCTGGACCTCCATACACTAGTGTTTCTAAGTTACCGTCACTATACGACATGATATGGGCCACAACAGAGTTTCCCAGCCTCGGTGTTGCCCACCCCCCCGGCCACAAGCTGAGCAAGTCGCTTTGGTCCCACCTATGATGCAGTACGGGCTGCAGAGCATGATGGGTCGGGACTATGGGGCTTCGATCCTGCAAAGACTCGGGCAGAGGTACGTACTATCTGTAGTACGTGCACCATGCCGCTTTGTAGTTTGTTACAAAAAAATTGTGCAAATGTCACAGCTAATTACAAAACCTTATTAACAGCTGCAATCACAAAGAATTGCTAATATATATTTCGATTATTTAAAGGCATCTAAATATGTTACATCGTAAATTACAAATATACACACAATGTAGATAGATGTTAGGTTTATTTCCACTGTTCAACGTACAGACTCTACTCCATTTGGGGATGAGGGCGGTATGGAGGAGCTTAATCTCCCTCAATGCTGACACCTACAGGCACCATGAGGACATGACAGATAAAGAGGCCTTCCATGCACACCAGCCAGGTTTTATTTAACATTCCCCATGCTGCCTGCACCGGCAGCATTTACCGCACCAGCATGTCTGCCATAGCATTTGCAAGAGCTACGGTGGGTGGGGAGTAAAGGCTCAGGAAATTAATTCACAACGTTGAAGTTTGAGAGCAGAGGGTCCTGGGTTGTGTCCGCATGCCACTTTCCAGAACTGGACCCGTCCATTCATGCTTCATCCCGTGGGCACTCTTTGGTCCCTGTCCTTAGCTGAAAACTGAAGCCTGCCTGAACTGCAACAAAAACAGCTGGCATCACTCACACTCTCTCTCCTGCACATTTACCCTCCATCTCGAACCGGTCCAGCTTGCTTATACAGCCAGATCCTGCCTGACACACAGCAGGGCAGCTCAGTGTTTCTTGGAACCAGAACTTTTCACTTTCCGAACAGGATGCTAAATCTCATGTCAGACATGATAGCGTTTATAAAACAGGAGAGAACAATTAAAATGCATATTTTAAAAAAATCAGGAACACAGAGAACAAGTAAGAACGTATCGTTCAGTTGAGTTCAAGAAATAAATGTCCATCATTTCAAAGAGAAAGTAGATCCTACTGACCATGTTACCCCTTAGGCCTAAAAATGCCCAAAACTGCTTTTTCTCCAAGTGTAACTAGATTAGAACGGACCACAGGTCAGACCTTCAGTCGATCCTCATCACACCTGGAGTTGTTTACCTGTCCAAAACTTCTTTCCCATCCTTCCACAGATGGCAGTATATTCAGCAAAAACGAAACACACTCCTTTCACTAAACAGTTGGGCCAAAGCTGCTTTATAGATTAACCTCAAAATCAAACTGTCAATCCATTTGGGAAGCACAATTCATTCTAATGTGCCCTAATGTGATGAACGTGCTGACAATAAACTAACTGCTGCACCTGGGAAGGTTTCATGAAAATATATGCCTGCCTGATGTCAAGACACACCTAGAAATTTGTTTTAATCACATTAGTTTATGCATGGGTGACATATTCATGATGTTACTGGAAACACAAAGGACACCGGAGATGGTCAGCTAAGTACCAATCACTGCCTATGGACAGCTCAGTTCAAACTTGTGTTTTCTCAAGTACCATTTCAAGGCAAATCCTCAAATCACCCCCTCCAACTGGAGCTTCTGCTAATGTCCAGAAATCCAAGGATGAGGTGTCAGAGTCAAACTCTGTCAGTTGTGGCAGACCATACAGTGTTAAATGGATATCTAAAAGTTTCTGCGGGAAAACGATGCCCTAGTGATATATCAAGTTTATAGTTGACGGCCTCCGTGTTTGCATTAAGGGTGGGGTTCAGAGGTGTCCCACCCATCTTTGTGACGCTTTCCCTTGTTCAGAATGATGACACACATGTGGGGTCTGCCAAGGGAACCGCCCTTCCCGGCACTGCTCTCTTCTGGAACAATGGAATGCAGCCTTAAACGTCCCAGAACCACCCCACACATTTTGTTTGTTTTTACAGGTCCTCTTTTATATAAAACGTATAAATTCTACAGTCCGCCTACCTCTTACCAGGACCAACAGACACAGTTAGACGTGAGCCTAAAACACAACGTCAGCTTGGGTGACAGGAATACTAACGTTCCTCTGAAGAATTGTGGATCTTAGAAGATCTTTGAGTCTGTGGACTCAGAGGCTGGCCGCTGTGTGTGTGTGTGTGTGTGTGTGTGTGTGTGTGTGTGTGTGTGTGTGTGTGTGTGTGTGTGTGTGTG
>JAODLD010000042.1:2212540-2253618 GCA_026781065.1 Mormyrops boulengeri | reverse complement strand
GGGCGGCGGCGCGCCGGCCCCCCCCCCCCCCCCCCCCCCCCCCCACACAGGCTTTGCGGAAGCCCAGGAAGCTGCTGCAGAGCTAATTTTCTCTGGACTGATGAGAGGATGGCGGCCAACAGAGGTGGCAAAATCGGTTGAAATCCTGAAGGACGCATGTAACACTACAAAGGTAGTTTGTGTTACTGCAACAAATAATGTGATTCTCTAAAAACACTTTTTCGCACTGAAACATGTAAGGCAGAACCCACAAGGGAGGAAGAACAAAAATTACAGAAGCATCAAAAGGTAGAAGAGCATAAATTCTAAAGCTAACCCCAAACCCTGGCTTGAACCCAAACTAACCCTAACTAGGGCTGTGCAATTTGAAGATTTTAAATCATCTGCCTTTACAGAGAGATTGTTAGTATCTCACTACAGTGTGCATATTCTATTAGCTGCAGTTCTTTAACCACCTCAAAAGAAAACAACCGAAAGAGTATGGTGTGATTCTTTTCTTTTTGTTATCTTACAGAGCTATATTTTTTTAAATAAGGGAATTGGAAATCACCTAAAGAGAGCTAATCCGTACTTCTTAAATACCACAAAGAGCTACTACTCCCATGCCATCGCACAGTCGGAGTTCTCTCTTGTATCCCTGAGTGCATCGCTAAATGTGAGTCGCTTCACTAAAATATTCAGCTGCACAAATGAGTCCAGAGTACAATTACTTGCTGAGCTAGGCGACCCGTCTCCTAACCGAGAGTGGCTAACATTCTGTACAGGGCGTTAACACGGCCCAGCGTACGAATTAGCACTGGGTCGAATTAGGGCGAGGAGTAGAGAGTGTGAGGGGTGAGAGCAGCGGACAACTCTCCACACCGCCGTAACCTCGGGGTGTAGGAGACGTGTTGCAGCCGTGCTACAGGTAGCGCACACGAAACAGGGACCCACGGGCATCACTTACTGGACGTAAAGTGAGCTTAATCACTGACACGGGGCTCTCGTGATAAAGAACGTGCCGTGACAGTGTCACGCGGCCACCTGGAGCATACTGCAAGTGGTACAATCCGTTTACGCGGGATCTTAAAAGCAGCGCGGGATAAGTGGGTCATTTTTTTCAACAGCACAACGGCTCCACCCAGTCAGAACCTATGCCGATGACACTTAAAAACACACAGGCGGCCACACGGGCTCGGGGGGCGAGGGGTTAGCTCCCTCGGACAGCTGCCCGCTCCGAGCCATCCCCACACTGGTTCCGGAAGAGCCTCTGGCACCTGGGTTCACCTCCAGTGGCGGCCAGGATGCAGACGGCCTCCCCTCCAGCTCAGATGACTTCATTTCTATCGTTTACATGTGGGAGGTGGGCAGGACGCAGACGGCAGGCTTGCCATAAATCCACTGGTGAGATTTTAATGAGGCTTGGGAAGCAGATTAATTTTCCATTCAATATTTTTAACCAAGTAACAGAACCAACAGAACCAAACACGGAGATAGGCTGAAGGTTTTACACCTGAGAGGCGGGATCAGTAGCACATAAATCACTAATATTGGCTAATCCTCTGCAGCCACTGGATGACCTCACCGCTATTTAAATATGGAGACTTAACCAAAGCAGCCCCTATACTGGAAAGATGTGCCCATATAATGGAAAGAATTGAAACATTTAAAATTATTTTTAATTATGAATATTATTTTCCTCTGCGGCATGGTGATTCACTGGGCCGCACTGTAGGGTCTTGGGTTCCATTCTCGCCCCTGGCTATGTGTATGTGAGGTCTGCACATCCTTTATCCAGGTATTCCAGTTTCCTCCCACAATCTACAAGGAAACGGTCAGGCAGGTTGATGTCCCAAACCTGTGCTCCGCTTGTGTGTGTCCTGCAAAGCCGTGGGCCCCTTACTTCCTACGATAGGCTCCAGGCATACTGCGATACTCTACAGGATAAGCAGTATGGAAAATTAATGGATGTTCTGTTCCTCCTGTCAAAGAAAAGACCCCAGTGATGCTAGCAGGATATCCACGGTGAGGCAGAGGTGAGGCCTCCTGCTCCAGGCAGTGTCCAGAGCAGCAACGGAGGCGTTCAGGGGTAGGAATGCTGGAGGAGCGCCCCTGCAGTCTGGCAGGGTTCAGCAGGGGAGTTTGGCACTGCATTTCCGCCCCAGCTGGCAGCTTTTTCGCTGTGTTCCGTTTCTTGGTTTGGCGTCATTGTGAGAGAACCCGTAGCTTTTAGAGGGCTCTTAAATAAGCAATTCATGAAATGCAGAACCCACACTCTTAGAAAAACTGCTCTTTCAAAACTAGCAAGGCACTGAATAATACTGATATACTGGGACACTTTTTTGGTTCAGGGTTATATGACCATAAAACCCAACTGTGATGCCCTTTTATAACGTGGACCATGGGAGTACGGTATGGATGCTGATTAGGGACAAACTGCATTTTTAAATCAGCTTTGCTGATTGAGAGGAGACTAATACCAGACTACAGAAAAGTAATTAGTGATTAACCAATAATCAAGAATCCGCATCCATATTCCATGAGTGTTTATCCAGCTGTCTAATTAGTATGAGAGTAAAAATTGTAAACTTGGTTCTAGCTTTTGGGCCGCTAAACTGTTCTCATCATTCAAATGTGAGTTTTAGGCCAAAAAGCAGAATACTTCTGACCACGCTAAACAGCTGTGAGAGTCTACGTGAGAAAGCGAAAGATGTCAAGTACAGAAATTAAACACACAGTTAGAAAACAACGAGGAGAAAAATAAAACACAGCAGTAGCTTTAGGGCTAATTCCGCAGACGTGTGGCGTAATGAGTTTGAACGAGCAGAGTGCGTACGGTGTTACACGGCAAAGGGGGCTTGGCGCCCGGGGCCACGGAGCTGTGTCAGCCCCCCCGCCCCGTTTGTCTCACTTAATCTCCCATAATCCACTTAGCACCCTATCTGAGGAACACGGCAGGGATTCCTACAGTGCGACGCCGCCCGGGCCTGCCTGTCACCGGGCCTGTGGGGGGGCGCCCTGGCTTTGCCTCTGCTGACGAGTGACTCTGGACATTGAATAAAACCCCCTCAAACTGGGGTGTCAGACACCCCCCCCCCCCCACCTACTAGTGCCGGGGGCAATTCCAGCAAAACCATGAAAAAGAGGCATGGCAAGGGGTAAGTCGCTGTGACTCCGCAGACGACGGAATGCATATAAACAAGAGGACACAGGGATATAAATCAGGCATTTATTAAATAAAGTTTATCTGTTTTTCATGATTGTTCATCACTGCAATCTTAAAGATGCTCCAAACTTTACCCGGGCACTGGCCCCCAGGTTGTGTGGCCCATGACACTGCCGTCACACGCCGATCCCTAGCTGCACGGCTCCGTGTTTAATTACGCAGCGACGCGGGGGCGGAAGGCGAACGCCGGCCTCCTTTAGCTGCGCGCATCCCGGCACGAGGAAAATCACTGTGGCCTGCCGCTTTGCCTGTGGACGCTCCGGAATATCATAGGGGATGGTGTCACGTTAAAAGGACGGCCCACTAATGCTGACCTGCACTCCCAAAACAACCCCATCACTTGATTATCCAGGAGACTACCTGAGGGCCTTTGCACAACTGACATTAATTCGATTTCCGCTTGATCAACAGCTCCATTTGCAGTACCGCCACCACCCATCGCTACGGGACATCATCCCCATCGCCAGACACCACTTCAGACCTCCCTGGTCATATATAATGTAAAAAATAACCACGAGACCACGGACTGGAGCTGTGCCGTTGAGCATGCTGGGAAAACGGACGAGCTCTCACAGAGGATGCTACACATCTCCTTTTCCCTGTCATTCTCACACATGGCTATTTCAGAAGCAGCCTGTCAAATAAGTAGCATTGTTCTTGTGTTCTGACCACCCTGCCACCTGCTGCCAAAAAAAAGTACTGCGGCAACAGAAAGGGGCCTTCCATAAAAGGAACAGCGCTTCCCATCATGCCTTGGGGGAGTGCCGGATCATGCTCTGGCAGCAGGTGTCGAAGCGGCTGCCTCAGTAAACATGGCTGAACAGGCCTCGCTCAGAGTACACAGATTGGGCTTTAACGGCTAACCGTCAGCATACTGGATGATAAAGGGCTTAAGATGGACTGTGGGAATGGGCAAAGTCTGAGTCTCGACAGCAATGTCAGCACGTTAGCATGTCCGCTAAACTGATCTTCATCATCACCTCGGATTGTCGAGTATTTGATAGCCGATCATCTTTCGTAAGTTCATATAAAATTAGGCAACATATTATTTTTTTACCCGGTGGTCAAAAAATAAAAAACTAGATGACATCTCTGACTCACTTGACACACAAATTATTAGCAAAGCCTAAGCTGTATCGATCCACCTGTGCTACATCACACAGCAATCACCATAAAGCACCGCCACACACAACTCCTAGATGAGAGGGCTCCCGCCCGCAGCTCTCTGACGTCTCCATGCAAGACGCGTCTGCGTCTCCGAAAAAGCGTTACCTCCGTGCTTTTCCAACGTACCCATTTGCATGGGTAAAAAAAAAACCCACTTCAAAGGTCAGTACTCCCCGTGACATGCTTCCAATTATTCCGGTTAGCATAACAAGAACTAAAACCGTCCTTTGGGGTGAAGGGACATAATGTATCAAAGCCCCACCCCCTCCAAAACCTCTAGCACATGCGATTTCCTCGGAGACTCATAACTCTGGTGAGAAGGGACCAGTCAGCTCAGAGGTCTGGGTCATTACAAATAGACTTGTTCCAACAGCAATCCATCCATCGCCCATGTTCCAGAACACTCCGTAATGCACTCACCACAGGGAGATATTTACTGCCCCGCCTGGGCCACTGTCAGCCAGCCTGAAGGCCAGGTCGATATCTGTTATGTACAAATCGCTAGCGCTCTAGCATAAGCATTGGCAGTATTTATTTATTGTATTTATTTTATTAGTTTTTTCATTCAGAGTACTATTCTGAGTAAGCTCATTGCCACTGTTATATATTATACTTTAGTAATGAACAGATGCAAGTTTCTTTTTCATAAGCTGTAAGGTGGCATTTCAGAAGAATAAATTGACTTATTTGTGTAACTTGTTTAGGCGTCAGCTAGAGACATCAATCAAAATTTCACAAGTGTCGACACTTATTTCGGGACTGATAACTGAATCAAAGTGAGAGCAGGTGGTGGACGACCAGAACCCCCCCCCCGCCCCCCCCCCGGCGGGGGGCCCCCGGGGGGGGCGGGGGGGGCCCCCGGGGGGGGTGCAGACAGAAGCCCACCTCACCTGCTGCTCAGGCAGAACTCATCCTCACTCTCTTCCTCCTGGACTGTGCTGTCACTGTCCAGGTCGTTGATACCGCGCCGTTTCCTTCCCTGCTGTGTCATGGCTGGTCTGATGGGCCGCCGGTTCTCCTTACCCTCCTCCTGCAGGGTGACAGACCTGTCCCTGCCCTGGTGGCCCGTGATGTTGGCCATGTCCTTGCCCCGACCAGAACCTGTGGGAGGAGCCACAGTCCTGCAGTATGACCCTGATTGACATGCCTCTGTGACATAGTGTTTAACACAGAAGAGACCACGATTATTGTAATAAATTTCATTATAAAACTTCTCCTTTTTAAATGAAGTGGCATTTACAATTCTCACCTCCGCCTTCTGCTTCCATTATGTCCTCCTCGATGGCTTCATCTATAGCTTCATCAAACTCATCGAACCTAGAGCCAGACAGGATACCGTCAGACCAGCCAGGGGATGGCCTAACTGAAGCGCCCCCCCCCCACCGTTTTACCCACAGCCCAAAGCGCCCACCACCCTCCCCATAGCCCTGCCGACCCACCGCTCACCTGTAGCTAATACACTTCTTTGTTCTTGTAGATCTCCTCCCCATACTCCTGCTCTTTTTGGCGTCTTTTTTCGTTTCTTGGTTTTTCTTGTCTGCTTCAGCCTCCTGTTGAAAAGGCAAGAGGTCAGTGGTGAAAAACAAATTGATCCTTATCAGACGCCACACTGAGACTAAAGAGACAGAGACTGACGTAAGTGACCTGGCAGAGTTCTGGAATGTCAACCTTCAACTGACCTGAGGGATGTTCAAATCCTTGTCCGCTGTACTTACGGGAGGAGGAATGATGTTCTCAACACTGATCCCCACGTAAACCAGACGTTCTCGCCTGGTGACACAGCAAGCCAAAGATAGCGGGTAAGTGGAAGGTAACTTGCAACAACAACATATTAATGTTATCGGTTTCTGACATCACGACCCCATAAATGACAAATGTGCACAAAAACTGTCCAGTCATGTGCCTTCCCTTGGGCGGCATCTCACCGTCGTTCTGCCCGTTCCCGCTTCTTCAGGGCCGTGTCCAGGCTCTGGAGCTGGTCCTCCAGTTTCTCGCACAGAAATTTCTGAAGGGGGCCGAGGAACACAGACGACACTCAGAATATTCTGACAAGCACAAACCTGGGATGTCGATACTTCCCTTTTTAACCCTGGAGTGTGGTGACACTTACATGCTGGCATGGCGGGCAGAACCACTCTCCATCCGGGATGATCATGAGCGGAGGCCGCAGGCAGGCAGTGTGGTACCCGCTGTCGCACGAGTCACACAGCAAGATCTGTGGGTGACCGTACATGAAAGTATCGTAACTAGCTGGTTAACAATCCATCTCGTTAACATCACCTATTTAGTACTGCACAGTCAGGGGTCGCGAACACATACCCCACAGGCACTCACCAATTCAGGATGGTTCGGCAGGCCACAGTGTTTACAGGGGTCATCATTGGGGGTCTCATCTGATTTCGAGTCGGAGGCATTCCGGACCTTGCCCTTCTCCACTGTGTAGTCCTCGTCGCTCTCATCATCCTCACTCTCTTCTTCCTCCTCCTCCTCGCTGGACCCCTTCGTTCTGCGCAAGTTAATGCGGGTGCTTGACCACCTGGCGCCACGGTGCCGTCGCTTCCCCTGAAGTAACAAAACTGTTGGGTGAGCCTGAGATCCTCCCCCCCATGTCAGCACGTCCCCCAGCATAATAAACAGTAAATAATACCTTTGCCAGTTTTGTCTTTGTCTGGCTGTCCTGGTTACATTTTCTTGAGTTCTCCCGTTGCTTCTTCTGAGTAGGCTTTGCTTCCTCATCTTCATCCTGTTCTTCTTGGACCAATGCAGATGCCTGCCTCTTCTCCAGCTTCATGTCTTGAATTTCTGCCAGCTTAGCGGTAGGGCGACATATCCTTGGGGACCTTCTCAAACACCTCCCGTCCATGACCTGGGCGTCCGAGTCCACCTTCTTCTCCTCCTGCTGGATAGCCAGCTTCCTCCGATGTGCGGGAATCTTGATCTTTAGCCGTATGCCCTCCTTCTGGATTTCCGATGACACCTCTTCATCTTTGTCTTCCTTCATTACCGGGTCAGAGTCTTGCTGGGGGGCCAATGTTCCAGATTCATCCACCACCTTGCTCTTTTCTTGTGAATCCATTTTCTCAATCTTTTCCTCCTTGTCCTCTTGCTCATTCCCAACCCTTTTGCTCTCCTTCCCATTTTTCCCAGATGAGTATTTCCTTGATTTGCTCCCCTTCTCCTCATCACCTGCAATCTTGCGACCCTCTTTACTCTTGGCAGCTACCATCTTGACTTTTCCTTCGGCAGCCTCTCGCTTAACGGGCCTAGATTCAGTACTGGATGCTCCTTTGAGTTTAGTTCCATTTTTATCAGATCCATTGGAAGACTCTTGTTTGTCTTTATGCGAGGAGCCTACCTCAGTCTTCTTGGACAAACTTTGGGCTGCTGCCATGCTCATCTCATGGTTTCCTACTGGGTGGGTAGAGCCCTGAGTAATGGGGACTTTGTGCCCCTCTTCAGAAGAGGCTCTTGATTTCTTCTCATCAACCACCTCAGCTGCAGAGATGCGTCCCTTTTTACCCATGACTATGATCTTCCTATCCAATTCAGACAGTTTAATTCTCTCTGGCTCAACAGGCTTATCTTCCTCATTCCTCATCCTCATATTCAGTGCAGTTTTCACACCATCTCCCACAAGTCCGTTTTTTTTTTCTTTGGCAGCAATGCCACCCTGCTCCGTGTTCACGCTTGAGGCCCTCTTACCTGCCGGACCTTCCATGAAGTGGTCTTTGATTCTGCTGCTGTCGTGAGCATCCTTGGGGTTCTGTGACTCCCCATTGACAAGGTTGCCTCTAGCCTCCTTTTCCATGCCTCCCAATGTGCTAGGTTGTGCCCTACTCTTCTCTCCAGCTTTCTCTGCCTCGTCCCTCAGCAGTTCCTTTGCGGGAGCAACTGACGGGTTACGGACAATGATACTAGATCCATTGTCAAAGTCTTCTCTCAGTTTGAGCTCCCTCTTCTTTAATGGGATTTTGGCCTGCTGATCATTTTTGATGGCTCTTTCAACTTCCTCTGGTGTCTTCTCCCTCATTTCCTCCTGGGTCTTCAGCCTGGCGGGACCCTCAGTAGCCAGTGATATTTGGCTCTTGAGGTTTTCCAGCTCTTTTGGTTCTTCTTTGATGACAGCAGTGATAGTTCTGACCTTGTTGTCTATAACTGGCTTTTCCAATTTAAATGGTGACTCCAAAGTCATCCTATTCTCTTTATTCTCTAGCAGCGCTGGCTTGATCTCCTGCATGAAACATTTTCTGTCTCTTGTTCCAGATGATCCATCCTTATCTGAACGTTTTGTGGAGGGAGAACATAAGCTGTCCTTGACTAAAGCACTGCCGTCATCTTCTGAAGGTTCTTCAGATTTCATAGGCTTTTGTAGATTTCTAGATTGATCTAAGAGCCAAACAAGATATGTTAACACCTTCAGCAAACAAAAAAGTCCAAATTATGACTACAATATTACTGTATACTTTTAATTCCAATGAAAGAGGGTAAAGTATTAAGTCAGAACACCAACAAAGGTAAAAAGTGTACAGCATATTCCCAGATGACTACAACCACTATAGTGGTTTTAGTTGGAGATTAAAACACACTTAGAGGAAACAGACGGTGAGAGCACAAGAGTCTCTCAGAACGTGTGCAAGTTGAAGAGGAGCTGTGCGCACCTTCTGGCACCTCCTTCTTGACATCTTCATCCTCCTGACGTGGGCTGGTGCCAGTCGAGTCCTCCAGCGTCTCCTTCTTGGTCAGCAGCGCTGGGTCGATCTGGGCCTTCAGGAGCTCCAGGATCTCAGCCAGTTCATCTCTCGTTCTGGAGCACAAATGAAGATGGTCAAAACAGCGGTCACATTCCCAAAACACCGGTCACATTCCCAAAACACCCATTTACTGAGGAGGCATTTTAATCTCTTCCAGTAGCAACAGAGGGTAAGAGAACTTAAAGGCCACAGAGGAAAGCAAAACAAGTGACTATATCAAGAACTAAAAACACAGAGTCTGGTGACACAGATACCACTGCTTTCACAACACACCTGACAATGCACCTCCAGGAGGATCCGTCCAGGTCATCCTGCTCCTCCACATAGATCCTCACATTGTGATCCTGGTCCAGTTGGAACCAGTACATCAGGCCATCCTTATCTCGGCCTATGGGCTGAATTCGCATTTGATCTGGGTCCTCCTCGTTGACCACCGTCTTGAACTTGAGGTTGTCGTCAAACTGGCACTCACACAAGTACTGGAAAGAGACAGGTCATGCTAAGGGTCACATAAGAAGCACTTAAACACATGTATTAAGTATCAAAACATTACACTCCTAGAGCATTATGGGTGTTAACTGGGATTACAAGATACAGCAAACACTAGGTTAGATCTAAGAGAATGAGAGGGAAAAATCAGAGGCTGCTGGTCATACTTTGAGGATTCCTGCCTTGCTCTCCATGGACATCTCCATATAGCCCTTCTTCTCCAGCTCCCAAGCCCATGTGGTATTGAAGTCCTGACACATCTGGGTGGAACAAAAGGCAGCGTCAATCACATATCTTCTGGTCCCCCTATTAACTATACCAGTCTTTCTCAAACCAGCCCTCGAGGACCCCCAGACGGCCCACGTTTTTGCTCCCTCCCAGCTCCTAAGTCACCTTGATCAAATACTTTTCCCATCTGTCGGCTGATACGGATTTGCCGATCTTCCTCATCAGCTTCACGTGAAGCTCAACCAAAGGCTTGGGAACTGAAGAGACAAAGAGGAAGAGGAGGATGTGAGAAACTGTTCACACCCCATAACACATGTCACACCACGGGAAGAGAGAGATGTTTCTTTCATACTTCAGATGGGAGAAAAAAAAAACTAAACTATCCTTTCAACAACAAAAGTATTGTTAAATTAAAAAAAAATCCACCATGAAGTAACACAATTCTTCTCTGATAGCTTTTCCCGAAACTGAAATTTTTACAACAAAAACACACACAGACACATACACACACTCATGTACACAACTGCAATACTGAGTCAGTTCACAGGTACTCTGTAGCATTTACTGCTTGTAAATAAACAAGCTCTGTGATTAACGTTTTCGAATTAAGGCAACTTTGCTCTCAGGTTACAGCAACAAAATAAAAAAAAAAGATTAAATAATGAATGCAGTGATGCAGTGTATATAATAACAGCAACAACAACAGCAGCAGGAATAACAATAAAGATGAGAAAAATTATCATCATCATTACCCTCACATTTACATTAGTCAGCCTGCATGACAGAAAATACCTGTAACATTATGCGCGACCCTTGCGGGGGGCTGTATCAACCACTGCGCTGTGCGCATGCGTGCAGTAAGCAACGCACTAGCTGGCAGGAATATGGTCAAACTGCACAGACCCCGAGAGCATTTTCGAGCGCACTTCCAGCACGTCTCCCAGCGGCAGCGCCCCCAGTCAGGAGGAGCCTATACTGCGCTCACAACAACAACAACCTCATCATCATCATCATCATCATCAAGAGAAACCACAACAAAACACGGCCAGCCGGTTCAGCCATCCCGGGTGCAGTTTGAGCAGGGGCTAGCCGAGAGCGCAGCACGTCGACTGGAAAATCAGCCACGGCACGGCGGCTCGGCGCAACTACAGTGACAAATTACAGGAAAGCGCATGGCGTCAGCGGCGCAGGGTACGGTTCGATAGCACTAATGAGTGAAATAACGCTCGCGTTATACAAAACAGGTCAATCACAAACAGACAAGGAAAATTCGGGGCAAGCCCTCCAACAGCCACCCAATAACGCGGCTGCTAATGTCCGCTTCGCGGGACTAGCTAGGGAGACGTGGGGTGATGATGATGGTGGTAGTGGTGATGATGATGGAGAGACCCCGCTCCCTCCGCACACCGCGGCTCAGCCCCCGCGCCCCGTACCCGTTGCCGTATCTTGCAGATATCGCTCCATCTGTGGAATGGTCAGCTCTGGCAGGTCCAGTGCGGGCCCATACCGCTCCAGGAAAGAGCAGACCACGGCGAAGCTCGGGCACAAACCGGGGCAAGAACTCGCCGCTGCCGCCGGAGCAGCCATGTTTTTTTTTCTTTTTTTTTCCAACGGGCGGGGGGAGAGCGGAGGAAAGAGAGCTTGGAGGACTGAGGGCTTCCCACAATACCACGCGCGAGTATAACGTCATTAAAGCGCTGGGAACGCGGAGGGTAGGCGTGACATCCACCTGTCATTAGAAGTATGAACACCGAGGCAATATTTTGTGAAATAGTCACATAATGCAGGAGAGCAGAGCAAATATGTCAGTAGCACTGTCTGGCCATCTACAGTTTTCCGTCAAACTCAAATACAGGTGATACATATCAACTTACATGAATGTTTTTTTAGTGACGTTAAAATTAGACCGTTTAGTAAGACCAAAGGGCTTGCTCTCAGCGTTATTTGTGTAGGATGTTTTAGAAAATCAAATGTTTTACCATTGTGAAAGAAATTCGTTTTATTTATTTCTATAATTCAGAACGACGACAAATCCTCAGCTTGAATGTCACATAAACGTGCCTGTACCACTACAAACATCTACGCCCTTTTAATAAATGCATAATGCATATAAATACAGTCAACCAAATAAACCATAACTGAGCGGCTGACGTTGTGGTTAAGCTGTGGTTTGTTTTGTTAAAGTGCAAGGCAAAGGTGAAATCTGATTGGACAACATCGAACAGATTTGGGATGATTAAACTGTAATAAGCGGAGTAGGGATCTGATTGGACAGTTTTGAGCGGAATCGGGATCTAATTGGACAGTACCTGGTTCTGAAAACGTGACGTATTGGATATGCATCTGTTAGCTGTCTAAAAGTGCGCTATGATTTGGGGTGCGCCGCGGAACGGCAACATTTATCCTTGTTTTGGTACGCATTTCGCGTTCGTCGGCTGTCTTAGCAAACTAGTTTTTAAGTATTGTTTGAGTCGTGTATCATAAGCCTATTTCTGTAAATTACCGATAGCGAAAACCCATTACTATATATATATATTTTAAAGGAATTAATAGGAGTCGCTTTGGTTTAAGCATGTCCGCTAAGTAATAAAAATGAGTCTAGTGAAATAATCACTTTTAATGACCCATGAGACATTGCGAAGCCGGTTTGTTTTTGCAAAGTAACGTTTGCGGAAACGTAGCCAACTAAACTTGCATGCTAGTTTTAACCGCGGCGTGCAGAAACATTGTAACTGTTTAAACAACACATAAATCAGTAAATCGACACAGCATGCATACTGGTTCTGACAAAGAGCACATTCGATAACCATTCGGCCTTTCAGCGTTGTTTTTTATCGAAGTGGCGCGTTGGAGGGTCTGGATCGATGCCCTACAGTGGGTAGTCGGAATCACTTGCCTTGTACTTTTGGTTTCTTTAAATATAAACTGCGAGCAGCTGTAATAAAACCAAGCACGAATATATAACGCAGTTATTCACGACTCGTATTCCTCAATACCGTAATTAAATTGCATTTTTAGATGCATGTTGTGCCAGACTGCCCTGTTTATGTATGAGCTAAACAGGACATGCTGGAAGATGCTGGTTTTAAACAGCTACCCAGGAATTATGCTGAATATTTTAATATTTGGCAAACTTGACTTTTTTTTTTTTTTAAGGAAAGTGATGGCTTCCCCAGAGATTGCGTCCCTGTCCTGGGGTCACATGAAGGTTAAAGGATGCTCCTCCTCGTACAAAGACTGCAAAGTCTGGCCCGGGGGAAGTCGGGCCTGGGACTGGAGAGAGACTGGCACTGATGTAAGCAAGTGGGACTCCCACATTTACTTGTATAGTGTTGATATACTGATGTAGATCATTTTTTCTATTAGCATCAAAGCCTTTGCCAGGAGACTGGCCCACAGAGAGCCATCTAATTCTGGATATTTTCTTAGCATTACCCAGGAGTTCAGCCTTCTGACCTGGAGGAGGTGCTAAGGAAGGGGGTGGACACTTTGGTCATTGGGAGGGGCATGAGCGAAGCTCTGCAGGTAGGCCATCCTGATGGAAGTGTGTCACCACAGAACCTAACCTCATCTTACTGTACGCTGCAGGAAACAGATCCGTACAATCTCAAGTTGTACACTGTCCACAGATTACCAATACACATGCTCATTCGGCTTAACACATAGCAAGGTGACGGCAGATTTGTTACGGCAAAAAATGTAATACAGCCTGAAAAACATGTTGAGTACAGTATATATGCCAGGCTAGGTCATTACACTGCGGTAACTATAGGGGGCAGATGGGAGAAAAGTCAGATCACTATAGAGCTGATACAAGCTGCATTAACATTTGCTTTATTGTCTGAAATTATCAATAAAAAGCTAAAAGCTGTCAGGCATTCTGGATTAAAAAAACTGCTGAAAATAATGCCTTCACTAGGTACCTCCTACCACCGTAGACTACGTGAAGAAGCAGGGAGTAGACGTGGTGGTACTTCAGACTGAGAAGGCTGTGAGAGAATACAACTCCCTGGCCGGGAAGGGAGCCAAGGTGGGCGGGGTCTTCCATTCTACCTGCTGATGACATCACAGGCACAGCGATAGATCGGTCTCAGCAGGTGGGATTGTGTGCCAAAGCAGGCTTCCAGATCTGCCTTGATATTTAAGGTGAATTGGCAGGAAGTATATAAGAGTGTAAATGAATTTAACACTGGCTGATCTTTTGTTTTGGCTGTAAAAAAATAATAAACAAGAGGCTACTTTGATCTCCTTTGAGTTTGACTGAAGTAGAAGCTTTGCGTGGACCTTCTTTCAACCCCCCCAAAAAAAAACCACAAAAATAGAACTGCTACTAAATTTGCCCACTAATATGAAGAGAGACATTAATGAGGAATCTCTGAGAGACAGTCTCTGGGGAATGTTGTCAGCTGCATTAACTAGCAGCCCCACAATCGTCACTCCGTTGTTGCGTGTGAGTGGATTCCCCCAGCCTGTAGCTTTCCACGTCCAGCGGAGGTCAGCGGCGTGCCGGCTTGGGCATAATGAACACCTTAACGGCTTTGCTCAAGGGGATGGTGCCCTCGATGGCGCCCTCTGTGGACTGGAGGCCCTCCGTGCCCTCACCCCAGGGGCTCCTGCTGGAGCTGGGCCCTGAACTGGAACCGTATGCCAACAGCAGCTTGACCTCAATCTGGCACGGCTCTGGGTGACAGAGACAGGAAAGCATGTTGTCACGTCAGTCAGGGTCAGATGTCAAAAATTTGCTGATGGACTTGGCTTCAGAAAATACCTCACTGGTATTCCCAGGTAGCGTTGGAAGGATATTTGGTGTCAGTTGTGTAAGGAATGAAAGAGTCTCCATGTGCAGCAGAATGCAACACCGACTGGGAGACTGACCATTTCCAGCCTGACAAACACGGACCAGGATTCAGATGGTGCCTGGCACGTCACCCATAGATCTCTGGTTGCCTCTGTTCTCTGGAGCCCATTACATCCCCCTCAGCCAGGAGCCGTCTTAAAGTTCCTCTCCTCATTTACTACAGTACTATGTACACCAATCCACTGCTGGACTTTCCCTAATTCTAACAAGGTCTCAGGATGAAATGCTGGCAACCTAATGGATGCAAGATGGATCAAACCGACCACTGTAGAAACACAGGGTCTCAGATATGGAGGAGCACCAACCTATCCCCATACAGCTGCGTAGGACAGTGTGTCTGCATGTGTAAAGAGTGACTATGGTGGAGGAATTCCTACCTGTCCATGCGGAGTGGGACAGATACACCTGTGTGATGAGCCGGTGCCTTCCGGGACCTGGATTACGGAAGTCTGCGGGCTTGGGATGAATGATATGTGAATGTCCATCGGGATACAGCACCTGAGTAGGTGGGGCAACATTTAAATAATCAGAAGCAGACGTTCAACATCTAATGTGAAATCATTGACTGATCTGTTCTGGTCTCTACTAAACCAAGTTAGTAAAAAGATAAATGCCACACCTGAACCTTGACTGTGGTCTGGGGATCCTGTACGTGCTCCAAGGTGGCGTCGATGTCCAGGGCCACCACCAGCCCGGAGGTGAACCGCAGCGGGTTGTCTGACTCTCCAGTGGGCTCAATTATGGTTGCTGTCGCGCGGTGGATCTGACACACGCAAACACGCAAGTTACACATGCGTCAGACAACAGGTCGGGAGGAGCTTCATGCCTTTCCCCATCACACAATCACCTGCTCAGGCAGCTTGAGCTGCAGGAACCCGCTCTGTCTCAGAGTGGTCTGCAGGATCTTCATGAGGTCCGCAGGCTTGGAGGCCACAAGCCTAGGCATCAGCTCTAGCAGCTTTTCCACAAAACTGTCCTGGAGATGCGGCAGCTCTGCAATGAAGAGCCTGCAGGGAGCAAATGCCAATCGTGGAAGAATTCATGATTACCTTAATGGAGGGAAAGTTGGGAGATACCATTTACCTGGTCCAGAAAAGGGGAGATCCAGCACAGAAATCATTACCTCTGAAAAGTATCCACTTCTTGAAGAAACTTCTCACAGACACCTAGGAGAGGCTCCACTCTGAAAAGGATTAGAAATAAGTTTTAGAAATAAGTTACCTCACAAAAGTAATCCATTACAGACAAAGGTGGAAAGTGTTTGTTTCAACCAACCAGTTGAGTACTCTGTGACTGACTCTTCAAACTCAACTGGTTGGTTGAAGCAACCTTGGTCTGGATTTTCTGGACCTTAACTTTCCACCTCTGTAATTGATTACTTTTGTGAGTGAGTAACTTCCCCCACATTGGGTATGGTACATCATGGCAATTGTACCTACCCCTTGCGAGTGCGTGCCATGAGCACTAGCTGCAGAGCCTTGGCCTGCAGCCGCATGTGGTGGATGATGGCCACCTGCTGGCTCTCCAGGCCGCCGTAGAGGAACTCCAGCTTGTACGTCTCTTCCAGGATCTGGAGACATGGGGGGGGTGGGGGGGCGAGCTTAACATTTAGGCTGGGGGAGGGGCCTCTGTCAGTGGATTGGCTTCCTGATCGGTGCCCCATGTTAGCTCAGTGAGGTCATCCGTCTCTGCGTGCACATCCTCTCTTCCTACCTGTTTGGCAGCTGCGGTTGCCATAGCATTTTGTTTCAGGTAAAGCGGGACAGCCACGCTCCACAGCTTCTCCTGCAGAGCCTAGTGGAAGAGGAAGAGGGGATAAAAATAAAACGTGCAGGCGACACATGCAGGTGTGACAATCTATCCAGCAGCACTGCCAAGCAAGCCTGCGGGGAGAGTCCAGCTGTTGCCATACTTTCATGAGTAGCAGCTGACAGTGTAGGTAGGTGGCAGAGAAGTCAGCTGCCCCGGCCAGCTCCATCTGCAGCTCCCCCAGCCTCTGCAGGTCTCTGCAAGAACGTGCCATTGGAAGATGATGTCATCACACATCAGCCTGTAGTATGGAGAGCTGCAGTACATTTCACTAAAACATATCATTGATTCAAAACTGAAACATCATCCTTTAAGGTCGATCTACGCTAAGGGTTCCAATTTTACTGCAGGATGTAAGATGCTGGTGTGAATGAGGGTGACATGGCTCGTTAAGGCAGAGAAGGGGGGGCTGGCGAACCTGATGGTGAACTCTAGCAGAGCCTGGGCCCCCCGTGTATCCAGGTGCTGCAGGCCACACACCCTGGACAGGCTCTCCTTTAGGAAGCGCTGGGCCGACTCAACGCTGGACGCAGGGCCGCTCGGTTCCGCGCTGCCCGTCAACTTCCGGCCCGGCAGCTGTGAATGCAGCAGACACGTGGCGTTTTGTGTTTTTTTAAAAAAAAAAAACCTTCTGAAACAAACTACAGCAGAACACGTCCCACCAACACTTACATCTTCTAAGCATTTATGCACTATTTTTTTATGTCCACTGCTTTTGATGTAATGAACCAGCAAGGTATTGTGGGTAATCTCACCCTGAGCTGTGGCACCAGATGTGAGAGGCTGTCACGTAGGTAGGCGTAGTGTCTGAGGGTATGGTCTGAGAAGAGGGCCGTCATGGTGGGGCAGGACTGCGCCGCGTTGAACACCAGCACGAGCACTGCTATGTCTGATAGCTTGCGTTAAGGGTGGAACATGCTGAACGCACCGTGGGTCAGATGGGCACTGAGCGAGGAATTAGGTTCAGATACTGGGGGAGTAAGGATACAGGCTGGGTCGTCCATGTCAGGCTCGGGGGTGTCGAAGTATGGATGCGTATTCAGCAGCTCTGGGACGATGGGCAGCACCAGGGTTGGGTGTCGTGCCCCCAAGAACTTCAGACACCTGAGCGGGAGGGAAGCAGGGAGCATGTGGTTGGCATTTCAGATGTTCCATCTGACCTCATCACTGGCCTGACATCATTACAGTCTCCCTCTCCATCATGGCCCGTTAAAGTTATCCTCAGCCATGGCTGAGATCCTTGTGCAAAATAACAGAACAAAAGCTAATTTAAACTAACCAATAAGCAACATGGGAGTTTCACTGGCAGGTTCGATTGACAGAAACAGCATCACCCATGTGATCTGCTGATCTGAAAGCAGGCACATTTCTAAACAAACTGTTAAATGTTACGTCTTGTTTTGTTTGCAGCGCTCGCGGAGTTGCTGACTCAGTCTTGTTGTACTGTTGTGTATAATGACAATAAAGAATCTTGAGATAATGTAAAGTCAAGCCCACTGTATAGTCCTAGTCAAAAGCAGCACTATGTATAGTGTATTTATTTATTTATACATTATTGTCTTTTCATTTCTGCATATCCTGAAAAGTTTGACTTGACCTCAGGACATTTCACAGCAATGGTCACTGTTCAGACTTCCAAATGCCTACAAAATCCTGGAGGTCCCGGCTGGTCCACGCACTCACTTCCAGATGGAGTTGCGGTCGGTGGGGTACTTGGCCAGGTTCTTCAGCAGCTCCAGCAAAGCCAGCTGGATGCACTCCTTGGTGGAGACGTTGGTGCAGCATACCAGCTCGTGAAGAGCCTCTCTGATGTCCCGTGAGGAGTCCTGTCCATGACAGATGGAGGCAGTAGATCTTAACTGATTACCCATTAAGCTAACATTTACAAAACACCTATATGTAATACCACAGAACCTGCCCTTTTTTGTGTAATCACCCCCTGGTGGCATACCTCCAGCACAGCCAGGACCGTGTCCAGCTGGTCTTCCCTAAGGGTGATATGGGTGGAGATCTGCCGCAAGACGTGGATGGACTGCAGGCGCACCTCCTCAATCTCGTCGTTGAACATGTCCACCAGGAAGTCCAGGCACTTCTCCGCAAAGCTGGGCGAGGACTGGGCCAGAGCACACAGGGCTTCGACCGCCGCAATGCGGACCTCTACGCAAACACAAACAAGAGTACGGTTGCATCCCTGGATGGCTCCCTGCTAGACATCTGTAGTACTTCGGGGAACAGCCAGCAGGTGTCCGGCAGCCAGACTTTTAATGAGACACTTGAGGTTCGACCACACTCCCTTAAGACCGGACTAATGCCCGGTTCACACCAGGCGTGACATGAAAAAAATGACACAAATTTGTGAAATATTTGGACGTGAACGTGACGGATCAAAAGCTTTCACACCAACCACGATGCAACATTCTGACAACTGGTTGAGGAGAGTTTGCATGCTGAAAGAAATTGTCAATCTTGCAATAAGCACTGGCAGCAGTAACAACAAGTTTTTCTTGTTTCTTTTGAGCAAACAAGTGAAAAGAAAAAGGCAAATATACTGGATACATCCAGTTACAAAAAGCTTATACTTTATAATGTCCGATTCAGACGGTCAAAAAGAGGTTTAGATGTATCCATCCAATTTCAGTTAAATAACTACAAGGGGCATTCCAGAAAGCAGGTTAGCAGTATTTCAGGAAAAACAAAATTAATATTAAGCACATGAAAGCAACATCATCTATTATCAGTTAATTAACTACAGGAATAGAGAAAACAGAGTGTATTTATTATTTTTGATGGATTTTCATTGGATATTGATTGTATACAGATAGGTCTATAAATCAAGCAAAATAAAAATATGAGCTTTGGCCTAATATAATCCCAGAGGCATATTACGAAACATTTAAAAAAAATAAGGAAAAATTGACAAAGACAAGCAACCAGAACAGATGCAAACAGCTCAATATGCTCCTTGTCATCAGATAAGATACAGATTTTTTTTGATCCGAAGGTATTTGTTTTGAGAACGTTTTCATTTTCTAACGATAAAATATTAAAGTTAAATATTCATATTACTGTAAGGAGTGGGATATGAACTAGTATTGGGCAGGGCCGCCCATAAGTAGGGAGAAAGGGGAAGCTGCCCAGACACGGTATGATCAATCTACCAGCAAATCCCCCACCCCCAGTTCCTTAATTATTATTTATCGTCAGGGCTGGGCCTGCCCTAAATATCGGTATCTGCAATACCAACCTTAGATCGAATCGAAGTCGGATGAAAAAAAAAATATCGCCTATCATTACAGGGTTGAGTTAATCAAATTCCTATTCGAAAAAAGCTGATCGTGTGTAAAAACTCACATCCTATTGGTTGGTTGTTGGGTGTCGTGCCCCCAAGAACTTCAGACACCTGAGCGGGTGTCTGAATCTGAATCTGAAGAAATCAAACTATCTCCAAATAAATAAGATGTCGGATCATAATGCAAATTTGCTCCTTCAAATATTTTGCCATCACAGAAATATGTTAATTCGTTTCAGAATAATGTTGTTTGTTCTACCATGTGGAAAAAATCTGACTTCACTCAGTAAATGGCGTGTGCATCAGCACGCCTGGCACACGCCGCACAAAGATACTCACCGTACATCTCGTCCTCCAGGCCGTGCACGAACGCCCCACACGCCCCCGAGTCCATCAGGTTCACCGCCGTGGTGTCCACCTTCTCCTTGGGGGCGTCGTCTGCCCACTTTCTGCCCGAGGAGAACTCACCCGAGCTGTATAGCTCCTTGGCTCTCTCGTGGGCCGTCCGCTTCCTCTGTCGGAGGACCAGGGTCATTGCAGACATAGCGATCGTCACAACCCCCAGCATCCATTTTTTTTTTAAAGTTTTGCTGAAATATTTTGCCCCCTAAGAAGGACACTTACCCTGAGGTCTGACATCAGTTTCTTGTCCAGCGTCTGCTCCAAAAAATGTGGACTCACCTGCTGCATTGAACCCTGTGGATGACAAAGGTCAAAGGTCACCCCAGTCACACAGTACGGGTCGCACGTGTCAGTGCCTCGCCCCAAAACACAGCTCACCAGTATTTTGGCAGCCTGGACCCGGACTACCCAAGAACCATCGCTGACCATGTGACTGATCTTTCCAAATGAGTCGTCCACCAGTCGGATTTCTTCATTGGATGAGGGAATTGGGACGATGCTATGGATAAAAATAGAGGATTAAAACAGCGAGCCATGTTGAATTGTCCTAATTTTTCAAAGCAGAACTGGCATCTGTGGTATCTGGCATAGTGCGGCATGAGCTACCTCTCGGGGTAGAGCTGGCTCAGCACCCAAACCATCTGCACGGCCACAGAACGGACCTGCTCGTAGTCATCGGAGAGCAGCTTGCAGGCCTGGAGGACGAGGGCGGCACATCACAGCCATGTGAAACCAGAACCGACAATCTGACTACCCCAGTCTCATGCTACAGTTCACTGAATCATTAAATGTTTTCCTTTCTCCTCTGGGCAAAACCAAGCCACACAGGCCAAGTATAAACAACAGCGGAACAACCTGTCCTGTCCTAGAAACACGTCCAGACACTTTGCTTTTTTTTGTTTAATTAAAGCCATTTCTCCTTACCTGGCTGTACACGGTCTGCTGTAATTTCATCCCTCTCTCATGCAGCTGCAGCTGAAAGCACAGCAGTGTTACAGGCACGGCCGTATAAAGTCCGGAGTGGCTGGAAATCACACACTATGGCCTCAGCTCTCACTCTCACAGTAATGCTACTACACGGCATAACACAGACAATGGCTCACTCTGTGATTCTATAACTCTTTCTAGCATCACTCCTGTTTACTTATATTCACAATTTACTCCATCTCATGCTGCTTCAGACTGTAGACAGTCTAGCATAAAAAACGTGTAGAAATTTTTAGTATACATACTTGTAAATTGTTTCATGTTATTTCTGGGCACACCCACAAAGACAAATTCCCTTGTATGTTTAACACTGTTGGCCAACAAAGATCTTTTAGGATTCTGATATCTGGTTACAATCTGAGCATGACCGAACACCCTGGAGCTGTAGCTGAAGCACTGCCCCACCCAGAGGTCATACCATGGCCTTGATGGCTGCGGTGCGAACCCTAGGGTCCTGGTCCCCGAAGTAGTCACTGATGATGCCCTGCACATCCCTGGAGGCCACGCCCACCGCCCCGCCCTCACTCTCCCTAGCTGGGGGCTTCTCCACTGGACCCAGGCATCCCAGCAACTGAAGGCACTTGTTCCTCACCCCGAAGTATGTGTCAGCCAGATGCTGGAGAGACAGACGTTACAGGATGTAAAGTCAAGGCGATTGCCACGCCGAGGGAGGCAGGGGTTCAAGGGGGTGACACGGTGCCTCAGGCCCACCTTGCACGCCACATCGATCAGTCGGAGTCTGACGTTGACACCTTCGGGGAGCTGGGTCCCAATGACCAGCAGTGTGTCCAGCAGTTGTGCCAGCACCTGGTGGGATTCTGGGAGAAGTAGTCAAAGGAGAAAGGTTACCAAAAAAGGAAAAGAGTCAGCCGAAACTCCAACTTCAGCGAATGGCTACGAGAGGGGCTTACTTTCACTGTTAAGTGTGTTAATGACGTCATCGACGATGCAGTCGGAGGAGAAGCCCTGCGTTTTAGACAGCAGGCCGAGCAGGGAGGCGATCTTCAGCCTGACGGAGCTGTCCGTCTCCTAAAAGCCAGACAAACACCACTTAGCTCCAAAATCAAGATGATAAGGTTTAAAATGAAATATCGCACTGAAAATTGTCTTGTTTGCATCACAGAGAGGTTCCTTTCAGATTATCATCAGCAAAGATGAATTCTGAAGTTCATCTCTGCAGGTCACTCAACACATTGATTTGGGAATCTGACGTGGGTTCTAAACGCACAACCCTGTGGGTCTAAGACTCCTGCCAAATGCCATCACCTTGTAGTAATGCTCCAGCAGGATGCGCACCACGCCCTCCACGCTGTCTGCCTCCACGGGTTTGCGGGCGAACTGCAGCAGGTACTGCAGGGCGTCGGTGGGTGAGCTCGCCTTGCACAGGTCGATGTGCAGGGCCGCCGATTTGCTGGGCTTGCTGAGGCGGAGCTTCTTGGCGGGGGCTTCTTCGTGGGAGTGCTGCTGTGAATGCAGGCTCCGTCAAAACCCAACACACGCAGAGGATGGACCCAAGTCATTAAGTGGTCATGAAATGCATGGAAAGAGGGCATTACAAATACATTAATACTCCATTCAGGACGTTTGATTTTCATTTGTGTTCCACTGTTCTTATATGCGATGGCGAAACTTCCCCAGTTATTTGCAGTATTTACTAGTTAGAATTCCGTTGAATTATATTAAACTGGTATTTGGGCAGAAAATGCAAATTTTCTGATAATTGACAATATTTTCACCGTTCATTAACTAGAACATTATCACAGAATCAAACTACAAAGCAGCATATTCATAGTAGCAAAACAGGAGCAATATCGAAGAGTCAGAACTAAGCGCGAAGACCTCCGAGAGTTACAAAAGCCGCGGGTTTTCCTGCCGATTCCGTCCGACAAGGAGAGACCGATAACGTCCTCAGCCTGACATGACCATCGATAAGCTTCTCACTTACTCACTCTGAAATGGGGCGGAAATTCCGCTTCTCAAATATTAGCCCCCCACACAAGCCCATATCTCATCCTACTCGACAGTGAGTTACCTGAACAACTTTTGAGAATTCCTCGTACACCCGCTTTTTTAAATGTGCTGCCATTGCGCCGACCGCCTCAGTAGCTTAGCTAAGCTACGCTATATACAGCCGGGCCTCAAATGCCACTTAACTGTCGTTTGCAGCAGTCCGCACGGTTTGTTCTTCCTCGGTTGCCGTAGTTCCACCAAAAGGCATTTCAGGAGAAAATGCAATTATTCATTGTTTTCAAATGAATAACGAAGGAGGAAAAATGTGTTTTGTTTATGTGGCTATTGCAAAGAGCCATTTATTATTTATTTATAAAAGTGTATTAGTCTTCACCTTGCAATTCCGCCTAAAAAGGAGAATGTGGGAATTCCCCTAAATACTATTAGCATTAACTATAAATCATGAGGCATATGTTTAATTTATCTTTATTTGATGTAGAGCCTTTATTTACAGTTTGAGATACTGTATGCTTATTACAATAATTTGGACAACTGGCTCACTGATATGCAGCTATACCGATATATTTTCTGATGGACGTAGGTACACCATATTTGCCAGCACAAGTTTCCAAATCAACAGCTGACACAAATCTATGACTATAAATGTAGGTATTGAATGAATTGTCTTTCTCTTATATTAAATTCTAAAAAACACAAGGCAAATGATCCTTGTGGAATGTCCTTGTACCACAGAGCAACACTGTGTTTCACTGTAAAAATTTTAAGAAGATTATAAGACTTTAGATTTGAGTGTTATGGTTACAGCTTGATTGGCTTTAAATGATCAGTCACTTCCATGACCAGAATCTGGCATCCACAAAATTTCAGGGGAAGTGAACTAGTTACCACCATGTGAAAATTAATTTGTGGAAAAAGTCATAACTCTTAAAAACGAACCCCTTTTCTGCACTGTGGGGCTTAAAACTAATCTTGTAGCCTTTGGCCTCGATGTCCATTTTGATACAATCCAGAAGGTCTCCAACAGTGGGTGAGGCCTTCCATGGCCCAAATCTCACCACTGACTCCTTGTTGGCATCCAAATCGTTGATGGCGTTGTTGTACCTGGTCACATCCTCCTCCGTCCTCAGAATGCAGACGATGACGACAGAATGGCGGGAAGCCATGGCCTCGGCACGGGCGATCCTGATGATCACCTCCAGGTTCTCCTTGTAGTTAGGTACCCTGGCAAGGAACTGCTGCCTGGCCACCATCTCCCCAAAAAGCGGGGCAGACTCCTCCAGCTGCTTGACCAGGGGCTTCAAGTTATAGAAGAGGGCCTCCCTGTACACCTCCCACACGTTCTCTGAGGGCAGCGCCTCTGAGCGCAGGAACTCTAGGATCTGCCCAAAGTGAGTGCCATCCCTGTCGATGAAGTGGCGCCCCTCAGCGTCTGTGCGCAGCTTGGGCGAGCCGCTGAACATGTCCGCCAGCTTGGAGCCGGGACACTGCCGGACAGTGCTCAGCAACGTGCTGTACAGCCTCCCGCCGACATTCAGCTGTACGATCGGCGAATGCTGCGAATCAGAAGCAGCAGAGAGTGCTCAGTGGCAAATATCAAAGAGAATCGTATACCACATGTGAAGCAGACTGTCAAATACACCACTAATAAATGATCTCTGTACCTTTACGCAGATGCTTAAATAGCCATTCTGTCACCCTGAGTTGTTAGCATAACATATAATACAAGATGTAATTTGACTTAAATATTCCACTTAAGACCTAATGAAATAATGTCAAACGAAGGTCTTTTTTCAACTTACTAACAAATATATAGTGGAGTTAAATACGCCTGATTTATTTATATATTATATTGTTCTTCTTACATGTTATCTTCTGTCGTATTATCAACACTAATAATACGTTTAATATTTATAGAGCACAGAGCAGTGTTAGAAATTTTAATCCTGACGTTAATGCATCGATTATTAAAGTGCGCAAATAGTTTGACGGAATTTTAAGTGCTTTCCTAAGCTTTTGGTCGATGTCTACTGTCCATTGTATTCACATCACAGGCTTAATTTACCGGTTAAAATACCGATTGCAGTCCATACTTGAGGCTCCAGGAGACGCAGAGGGACGCGGGGTGGGCGACCTGGGTTTGGGAGGGGAACCTCCAACCCCGACCGCGACCAAGATTCATACATGTACTCATGGGCGTCGTTAGGTCCGATCACTCGGGGCTACAACCCCGAGTATTTTAGCCCCTCTTTCGAAAAATAAAGTAATGCCCCAGATAAACTTGACTTAGCCCCTGGTCCTTTCAATAGCTAGAAACTCCCCTGCATGTACTTATCTTCAAGATCGTAAAATTATCATCAGTATCGTATCTTCTTAAAATAAACCGTGTCGCACGGGCTTGCATTTCTCCGGGGGAGTTTAGATTCGCAATCCTCTTAGCCCCAAACTATGAAAATCAAAGTTCCCTACATAACACCACAGACGTGTCTAATTCACAAAATGAGAGCAGCGAAATCTTACCAGCTGAACGCTGGTAGCGGACTGTTTTCCGGAGGACTTGTAATCAGGAAGACTCATTCTTCTACTTTTCGACCAGAATACTTGTCCCTTCAGTGTACTTGTCGCCGGGAGGACAGGTGCTTTAGTTTGCCGGGTGTGGTTAACCAGCGAAAGCCACTCCTACGCTTGAGATAACATTTAAGTTTCAGCGAGAGCGTGACTTGAGCGGTGTGTGTAGCAAGGTATTCTGTAACATTTATTTTCTGCCCACAAAATAACATCCTGGGCGGCACGGAGAACTGTCAAAGCACACCTTACACGCGATACAACAAAGTAACAATTATCATACTGGATACATAAGAATAGGGCAAATTCAATTTAGTAAATATCAAAGAATAATCTTATTGTAAAGCTATTATTTCTGCCGACACGTTTACAAAAAATTAACAGTAATAGGAGTGGAGCTGAATACAGCAAGACATACTAGTAGGTGTATTCTCGCCTTTTACGTCAACATAACACTTTCTTACCATAACCCTCACTTGGACACAAGTAATGAAGGACTGACAAGTAAAACACTTTTAACAATTCTGTTAAAGTAGTCATAAATAAGTGTTCCAGTTTGTACCTTCAAGTCTGCCATTTGTACCCCAAGGTACAGAAATGGACTCTGAGGAACATCCTCAAGGTACAAACATCAATAATATACTGACAATGGTGCAAACATGTTACTCAAGAGTCCATTTCAGTTTCTTAAAAGGTACAATTATCCACAGCTTTGGGGTACAATTGGCAGATCCTTGAGGGTACAGCCCCAGTGACAAGCAAGGGTACAAATTGGTACTCATTTTTCCCCTGAGTGCAGATACCGGCTACTCAAAATATTCTACGAAACCAATCTGAATAAAATTTCAGTTGGGCAACTGGTGGAGTGAAAGTTTATGGTTCAACTTGACAGAAGAAACCATACAAGCAGCAATACCAACCGCCGCGTCAGCTGGTTCAACAGGGTTAAATTTGCGAAGGATATTACCATACAAGTTGGGATACCTATATATTTCAATCTGCCCCAATTAGCTGAAATGAAAATTCATAATGACCATCTGAAAACGTTCAATAAAACCAACACAACAGTCTTGGTTTTTATGAGTTTTATTGTACAGAAAATCCAAGTGTTTCCATCTTCGAGACAGCAAACACCTGCAAAACAAAGTTTGACACTTTAGAAATATGCTGGCACCCATCAGAACAGAAACACAGCTACACCTATAAATGGCTGTTTACACGTAGCGCTAATGGCAGCGAGCACTGTGACCCTTCTCAGACAAATGCCTCAATGTCATCAAGCATAGGCGACCCGGGACCGGGACCTGAACAGACGCACAGAACGTGCCCCTGATACAGAATCCTGGGCCCGGTTCCGTCCATTTCTGACTCGTCATCGTATCCTCAGTGAAGGGAAGTTTAAGTGACAATCAGCCCATCCAGGTAACCCATCCTCACACAGCACTCGTTTGGGTTCTCCTTACCCTTACGCGGTTGGTACTGGGCCTCCCTGGGGCATGACTGGGACCTCTGGCTTGGCCCCCTTCTGCTCTGACATGGGGGTGGTGGGGAGAACCTCGTCCTTGGGCTCCACGATGCTCACATGGTCAGGGAGGGGCTTCTTGGGGCCGATCTTGCCGCTGGGGTCCCAAGGCAGCATGATCTTCACCTTGATGCCCAGCACACCTGGAGAGAAGCACCACCTGGGTTAGACCGACTACAGTTTCACTCTGATGTCATCACCCAGAATGCACTGCAGGCCTTCTCAGACAAATGCCTCAATGTCATCAAGCGATGAGGAGACCCTGCCTCTGAGGTCTGGACACAGGGATACAGAACGTAGCCCTGAGCAGCACCTCAGGGACACGGCCCATCCTCTTCAGACTCGTCATCGCATCTTCATAGAAGGCCACAGCTGTCGCGACCAGGTCATCAGGTACTCACCCTGCCTGAGCAGGACGTGGCGGACGGCCGTGTCCACGTAATAGTTCACGGGGTCTCCACTGTGGATCATCAGCCCGTCGACGAACTTCATGGACTTGGCCCTCTGGCCCCTGAGCTTGCCAGACACAACCACCTCACAACCCTTGGCCCCACTCTCCATGATGAAGCGGAGGACGCCGTAGCAGGCCCTGAAACAGAGGTTTATTATTCTCAGCTGCCAAAATGTTTCTTTATATATCTCTATATTAAAATGTTTATTAGCTTTAAGCTATGGGCACTAATACTATCAAATTTCCCTACTTTTCAATGGAAGGAGCTTAGAGAAAATGACCCATGAAACCCATGAGACACCATACAGAAGATCCAGACTCATACCTAATGACCAACACGCTCATCGGCATCCAAAATTCCTCTCATGCAAACTACACATTTCACTGGAACAATTGGGGTCCATGATCTCACTGATGAGATCCATCACTAATGGGGTCTCAAACTAGCAACCAGCCGGACACTAGCCAAGCACCTCACACCACCTTCTGGCCCTAGAACCACAGGGCTGCTCTTAAGGCTACAAAGGCAGAACACACTCACCGTCGCACAGCCAGCCCCCCCAACAGCTTGTAGCGCAGAGACTCGGCCTGGGCGATGGCACACAGTCCCCTGGTGGCCACTTTCTCAGCATACAGCTGGAGAGAAGACGGCAAAACACAGTCACAGCACAGACAGGGCACAGAAGGTAAGGCACATAGCAGCAGAAAGGTCTGAATGGCAGGGGACTTCAGCAGATATACTTAACTGGGTTCAAAGGAACACAAAGTTGAAAATCTGATCGACACTCAGTTACAGGCACAGATGAGATTAAAGACTAAGTTTGCTGCCAACAACAATCATTTTTGCCAAGTGAGATATTCTGAGGTTGGGGTGTCTATCAGTAATTAGAGCATTATATTGATAAAGGCCACATCATAGCTATGAATTATTTATACCAGCTTATTTAAGCACAAACAGTCAACAGGTAGATGAAGCCATTAAGCCAGGTCACCGTCACTAACCTCAACGCTGTTCTCAGGGAAGCCAAATCTCTTCTGGACAACAGCGGTCAGCTCACGGATGCGACGCCCTTTTTCACCCAGGACATTCTGGGTCCTGAAGTATCAGTACATCCACAGAGCGCCAGTCACACAATGAACAGTCATGCCAGGCCATGAAACATAGTACCATTTAAACTGGTATATTTACTATCACACTAGGACATTCCTCACGGGACCTGTGATTAACCACTACTACACTCTATATATCTTTTAAAGAAATATTTCTTTAATTAAAAGGCTCTTAGGAGACTTGATGGCAGGTCCCCACCTTGTGGCTAGGATGATGATCTCTGTCCTGGTGGGGGTAACCCGCACTTCCACGCCGGAGTAGCCGTCCTCTGCCAGCTCCCGGGTCAGGAACTCGTTCAGCTCGGCTTTAAAGATGCCGTCGGACACGAACTGCGGAGGAAACGTGGTTAACGTCAGGGTGCCGTCCGACCCCATTTTTGTTGAAAGCTGCTAAGCATAGCGTCATCCATTACTGAAAAAATTGTAGGTTATAAAAACACGTGTATGAGGGACAGTGCTGCTCCTCCATTACAGCCTGCTGCGTTGCAGTACGGTTAATGCCGGGTCTGTTTCTCCGGCCCAGTTACAGACATTTACGAGGACACGAACTCATATCTTGCGCATACAAGTACTGCTGGTAAGGTTAATTACCTATTTAAATTTACCGCATCAAACTAGCCAAGCCGAATGACGCGTAGTTTAAACCCAAACCAAAAAGACTTTGACTTGCAGGAAGCCAAACCCCTGCCATGTTTGCGATGGCAGCAAGACGCCGCCGCTCCAATCCAATATAATCCTCTCTCTGGGTATGTCAGAGGGGACATGAAAACACTCGGGGGGACCCACAAGACTGCTTGTGACAAGAACACACTTCAATCGGATGCCATTTCTAGTTATTTTAGAATGCAGAATAAACTAAATATACGCTAACCTTTCTCTTCTTCGAGATCTGCACCGCCATCTTTCTTCGTGCCTGAGAAAGGAAAGGGCTGCCGCTTCCGGCGGAAGTAATTTTATATCCATCGTGACCTCCGCAAGGCGGTTTCCCTTTGCTTAATGGTAGTTGTAGTTGTTCAACGCACGTCGCAATTCATTCATCCATCTTCTAAACGCTTACCCTGGTACACCATGGAGGGGATAAACCATCGTCCCCGAAGGCACATACACTCATACATCATATTACCGTCAATACCCCGGGGTAATTCTTTAAGCTTGGTACTTGTGTATACAGTATGTATATATATATATATCCATTGAATTTTAACCTGTGTTTTTTGACAGTGAGAATAACTTTTTTATTTGGCTTAGTACAGTTATTAGTACTGCGTCAGAGTTGCCAACTTTGGTCAGCTCGCTGCCGTGAGATTTTCAATTTGAGACAAGTCTGCACATTTAATTTCGTGTATGTTATAGTTTTATTACCTTGCAAATAGTCTGTAGGGTTTACAAACTACCCCAACGCTCCTGACTGGCTAATTCTGGGTTTGTAATGGATTAATATAGATTTGCCGTAGGATTTCTAGCGTGAGAGTCTGAAAGCGTGAGTGTTACGCCAGATGCGTGAGAGCTGGCAGCCCTGGTACGTGCATTTTCGTGCATTTCTACAGAATAATGACACCACGTTAAAATCTGAAATAAAATTTTTTTAACTACTGCCCTGTCAAAGGGGCTGTTTTAGATCGACACAAAATTTAGTTTGTGATGATGAACATCAAATAATTGTGCGTGGTAGTTAAACAGTCCATCGTAGAGCAAGGTACATGATTTAACTGGGGTTTAGTGAAATATCCAGATGCATAAATTTATAACATTATAAGTTTATTTTGATAAAATATTAGATAACCAGTTAAGCAGATATATTATTACAAAGCTGCCAGATTAGTAGAAAAAATATTACTTATGAATTATGAATTAGATAGACTAGTCTAAAGTTACCTACAGGCTTTATGTATCATACAAAAGTTAACGCAGAGTCACACAAGAAGGCTGGGAAACCATGACACGGATTTTCCTTAAGGATGATTACTGTCGCTGTGGGGAGGTCATGTGACTTTACACAACTTCAGAGCCAGGATCCACAAATGTTATAGTGTGTGCTGTGAGTGGTTCCCAGACCTGAGGTTCTTCATATGGACATTGGGCTGCCTGACCGAGATATCTGAGGCGCCTCCTAATGATGTCGCTGCTATCCGGCTTGTCAGAAATAGCATAAATGCCCACAGAGCCATCCTGGAATCCCACATAGACACATAGTTCCTCTGAGAGCCTCATGGTGGAGGGGAATGAACCAAGGCGGAGCCTCCCCACCTTCTTTCCATTGGACATGTCAGCCACAAAGAGTGTTGGCTTTGAATGGAGGTCGCAGACACACTCATTGGGTTCAGGCACACAAATGTACGCAATGTAGCGTCCAGCAACGTCCATGCTAACCAGCAATAGTGCGCTCTCAGCCTCTAACAAACACAGTCTCCCATTTTGGGTGTCCAGGATGTTAATGGTCATACCAGTAGTGGACAGAACAACATACTTTCCATCTGAGGAGAACTGAAATAAGTCTGGCTGGGCCAGAAGAGTGTGAGGTACCTGAACATGCTGGAAGATGGTTTCTTCTGTGACCTTCCAAGTAAACAGGCAGCCAGATCTGCTGAGCACCAGCACATAGTCAGGATGGTGCAGCAGAGGTTGAAAGGCTACTACGGCTACCTTGCTGGAGCAGGAGAACTTTTTGTTGGTACAGCCAGACCACAGGCTGATGGCCAGGAGGTCGTGCTTGTGAAGGCCCAGGAGAAAGGTGCTCTCGGCTGAGATGGCGGCGTTTCTCAGCTGCAGGTGAATGTTGCATACAATGTAGCCGCTGTTCAGCTTCCAAACCCGAGAAAGGCCTCTCTGGCACAGTGACACTGCAAAGTTGCTGTTGGGTGTGATGAGCAGATTGGAAATGGGATTGCTGCTGCATATGCGATGGAGATTCTGCCCCGTGTTTGTCCGCCAGACATAGATGTCCACTTCGGATGCAGAGACAAGATGCTCGCAGTCTGGAGAGAGGGCAAACGTCTTTACACGTCCCTCATGCTCGAAGCATGCCCCAGCTCTCCCGCTTAGCATGTCCCACCTCCACACCAGCTCAGTGCCATCTGCAGTATAAAAGTGACCTCCAGTTGGTTCCAGGTGGATCTTTTTCACCTTTATACCAGTTCTGGAGATCGCAGACGCCCGCCAGATCAAGTCCAAGCTCCAAGCAGTGAGTACTCCATTAGCAGTAATGGCTAAAATGGTTGACTCCTGTTTGAGGAACTTAGCCACTTGGGTGTCACCAACATCTAGACTCACAACGCACTGACCAGTGGTCGTCTTCCACACCAGTAGGAATGGACAATCCTCCAGGGAAGCAATGATAAGATGGCCCCCTTTGACTAGCATGGCTCGAGTGAAAGTCTTGCCTGCAGGTACGCTAAACTGCTCTTCCATTGTCCAGTCACTAGTGTCCCACAGCCAGACTAGGTGTTTCTTACAAATGACCAAGGCTCTGTTTTCATGTGAGTGTTCAGTATTTAAGACATCATCTTGGTCCTCAGTAAAACAGCAAGATTTCTTAAGCTTGGGATCAGATATGGTTTTCATATCCCATACAAAAACACTCCCAAAACTGTCCACACACACAAGTTCATTCTCATTATGAAAGTGAACAGAAATAACAGAGCCTCCCTCTGGATTGAACCATGTGGAAAGTTGATGTTTACTTTGAACATCAAACAGCAAGACCTTGCCTTCATCCTGTCCACATAGGATGAGAAGGCCATTAGGGGAACATGACATGCAGGTCACTCTAGACTGGCAGCATAGTGGGGGGAGTCCTGCTCCTGTCTTTATATCGAACATACTAACATGACTAGCGTCTTTGTACCACACAAACATTATACTGTCCAGCACAAAGAAGCCTTCAACTTGTAGTCTAGTGCCTCGGCCCGAGTGTGAGTCAGGAAGGCTGCTCTCAGAGTTTACTTCACAAATGCATGAGGGACCAGGAAAGTGACACAAGAAGAGCCTCCCACATTGTGTTGACAGCAGCAGAAAATCCTGTGCACTTTTGCCACCTGAAAATTCCAAGTTTGATAAGTGAATGTGCTGGAAGCCTCCTGGGATATGCTCATTCCAAGCCCAAAGGGACCCATTCTGGAGAATTATCAGTAATGTGTTGCACTGAACATCTAACACCTGCACGACGGGGGAAGGGTCCACATCCGACAGCATCCAGCGCATTGAGGGCACTGTGGTGACGGAGGAATGAACCACAGACAAGCCATTGTATTTCCTGCCTTCCTCAAAAACTTGTTTTATGTAGCATTCAAGACTAGGTACAACGTCAAGAAATGAGAGAAGCTTAGCCTGGATCACCATGGGCAAGTCTTCAGGGGAGTCTTGGAGCAGGCAGGCTGAGTCTTTAAAAATGCTAGCAAGAAGCCGAAGCTCTTGGTGGAAGACAAGTAAGGAAGCGTCTTGTAGCTCTGAGACTAATACTTCCAGCCGACCTGCCTTCAGCATCGCCTCATGGAACCCAAAAGACATCACAATCCTTCCCAACTCCTCCAACCTCCCGCCTGCTTTCATCTGGAAGGGGAGCTCCAGAATCTTCCTCAAGTTTACTTGCACAAAGCGTGATAAGGGAGACTCAATGAGCCAAGGCTGCCCTGGGTGTTGCCTGTCAATGTAAACTTTCTCTGGTATTATTTGAGGAGCAGGCTGGGAGTTTGAATGCTTGATGGTATCCCTGCTGACAATTAGTGACTTAGCTCTACCATATGCCCAGCGTCCACTGAAGTAGTCTGCTAACACGGTGTGGACTTCTTGGGTTATTTCATCTGAACTCATGTAGAGCTTGTTCACGACTAGTGGGAAATGTCTGCTGGCCCAGAAGAGCACCTTGCATCCAGCCACATACCTCATCAGGAGAAACCCCCTCAGGTCAATGAGCAGGCCCTCTACTGCTGTCTCTGGGACCCTGAATTTATATGGTGGGGTTTCATCACATGGCAGGTATTGAGAAAGCACTCTGTTGTCTGCAGATAGGACATCAGTCAATTCAGCCTCTGTGAGACCCAGCCTGGATGCTGTGAGATAGCACATCGCTCTGGAGACTAACTCTGTCCCATGTTTCTTTTCAAGCCGGCCTAGGAATATACCAATGTTGTTGTGGACTCCTGTGGTTATGGAATGCTCAGTGACCTCTGTCTCGGATCCCCACTCACACGCTTGCCTGTGGAGTAATTCAACATACATCATGAGAGGACAGTCTTCCAAGGCTTGACCCACATATACCTGCTGTCCTGATGTGATCCTCCTGTTGCAGGTGAACAGGAGGTTAGTGAGCATCTGGGTGAGTTTCCTCTTCTGTTTCAGGCCAAGCTCCAAGAACAGAGAAGATTTTGAGTACAGAGCCATGAGGGTCTGAAGGGTTGCTGACTTTTTAGGTGTTGTGGAAATGAGGAGTTTGACGTTGGGAGGTAAAGACTGTGGAAGCCATGTGAGATTGCAGGACCCGTCTTCCTCATGACCCATTTGGTCCAGCCCATCAAGGATGATGACTAGAGGATGTTTTGATGTGGAAATCCTAATCAGGAGGTCTGTAAAGTATTCAACCAGTTGACTGAGTGACTGGAATGCTTGGAGGTAAGGCTGATCTAGGCATCCTGCTGTGATTTGGTGACACACACTGATGAGCAGCTCTTTCAGAGTGCCGTGGTTGCCCCTCACAAAATAAACCACCACCAAAGGGTGTTTTCCGTCCATCCAAGTTTTCACCTGCAAAGAAACATATCTGATGAAAATAGTGTTTAACTACTGAATATAGTATAGTGTAGGGCCGCCACTAACTATCTTTCTAGGGATTAATCTAGTTACTATTTTACCGATTGGTCGATTAATCTAACTGATTAATCTTCCTCCAGAAAATCAGATTGACCATTTAATTGACATTTTCGCCCACAATTCGATAAGCAGATTAGTAGTATGCCTGTAATTTTAATTAATGAGTATTGTGATGCCCAAAAGTTAGCAATCTGTATAAATTCATCGTATCCTTATGCTTATTAAATTTGGTTTAGCATAGCAGCCATAACATCTTTTAAAAGAGGAGATACTGTGGTTAATCTAGGTAAAAAGATGGTGGTGCGGCGATACTTCTTGCATATTAAAGTCCGACACATTTTTTGGTAAAAATAGTTTTCATTTTTATTTCAGTTATTTTCTTTTATTTAATGTCCATTTTCATTTCAATTTTAGCTTAAAATAACTCTCCTCCCAATGAGTCCAATGCGCATGAACACACACACACACACACCCACCGGCACCGTCAATCAATGTAGAATAAGCCCAGATTTTAGCCTAAACATTTTCACAAACACTTATTCAATGGAAATTTTAAGGTAGCAGGCAGGCAGACAGTTTTATGGCTTTAATGATGAGTGTACATAGGAGCTACAAGAACAAAAAATATTTAAAAGCTCTCCATTCTAATGGTAGTTAAACATGAATAGACAACACTTCTGCGGGTTTCGCCAACTCTGGCGATCCATCATCCAGAATAGCGACTGTGTGTTTTCTCTTCAGGCGATCATGCATAGCGCTAGCGCTGCCGTGGTGTTGCCATTGAAACTTTGCACAGTTTTAACCTCCTTTTTGTAATCTGTAATCTGTAACTTTGAGCTACTCCCAAAATTTTGTAGTAATATTGAAGGAAAACATTTGTTATAATGAATTGAACTTTTTTTAATGAAAAAAATGGTACGTTGATTTAAAATATCGATATTGATGCATTTTCAGCGTCTATGTCATCGGCTATATCGACTAATCACGGCAGCCCTAGTACAGTGCAATCAGTGTATGTTCTAGAACAACTCTACCGATAAAACATGCATGCAGTCTAACATCTATGACATTTATATCATCTGAAATTATCAGGAAACTGGGAAATAGTCATTGACTTACTTGTGTGGCACAGTGAGCCAGAAGCACGGTTTTGCCTGCACAGGGTCGCCCACTGAGGATGAGCGGGTACTTCGTATCGCTCTGCTCTAGATATGATTTTACATCTTGGACCTCCGGACTTTCCACCCTGTACAGACGAGAGTAGACATTGCAGAGATCCCACTGCTGGAGGAGGTCCTGGAAGAGGGGGTCGTTGGCGTGTGCCTCGTCCCTAACAAGAGTGCGGTCGATGATGTCCCGCAGGTTAGTGTGGAGCTGTTGGCACAGGACCTCGATGTACTGCTTCCTGGCCTCTGTGTCCTCCTCATCTGGGCTGGATGTGTAGATGAGGATCTGCCGGGGGGCAGCCAGGCTTGGTAGTAACTGCTCCCGAAGATAGATCAAGGGGTTGTTGAGAGAGGCCTGCTCCGGGGGGTCTGACACCAGGTCCGGCTCAGCTTCTCCGGTTGCCTCTCCTTGGTCGTTCATGTCAGCGATCTTGTGGACATAACAGAAGCACCTCTCGACATCTTCAAGGGGACGATCCTCCAGTGCAAATCTTAGTTCACTCTCTAGAGCTTGGGGTGGGGGGGGTGTTAAAACCGTTAATGGACACCATCCAAGCTCTAATATATGACTGATAGGAATAAACACTGATTCTCAGCACATACCAATTTAGCATGAAAAACAAGCAAAAACATTAGTCTGCGTTAATCATCAGAAGCCCTGACAGAGCAGCACAGTGACGGATTTCCCCTCACCTGAGGTGAAGTACTTCCGTGCCTTTCCAGAGGTCAGAATCCCTTCCTGAACGCATCGTGTCACAGCTGCCTGAAGGATCGTCCTGACATCCTCATAGGCCGCCTCTCTCTCCTCATGTCCTTCACCTGTCTGAGGAATGTCATGCATGAACTGAGCTGAAGAACTGCCTGCTAAGATGGTGTCACCGTGAAGATGTTTCGGTGTCTTTAAGGTGATGCTGATATGTAAGCCTACCTGTAGGAAGAAGGAGGCGGGGATGGCATTGTCATCCCTGCGGTACCAACGCGCTAGAGTTTTTGTGCACAGCGCCATCTGCTGACATGTCCATAGCACTGCCTGAAACTCTGAGACCTCTATCTGCGTGGGTAGGCATGCACTGCCATACCGCTGCCCCAGCAGGGCCTGCCCCCCTCCCCCCCAAAAGAGGAGCATGTTACTTGACTTTGTTAATGAGATTAAATTAAAATTCATTATTGAATACATGATACATTGAAAATATGGAAATGGAATCACCACAAAGAAGGGGCCGGCGGATGAGACCCGGCACTCCTCCAGAAGCTGCTGTCGGACCCCGGGCCCTGGAGGCCCTTGGCATCCAGGGCTCTCGTAAGGGTCGATCACCTGGGGGGGGGGGGGGGGGTCATCTCAATCTCAGCATGTATGTCAGCCCTCCATATCCATGGAATCTGAATACGCGGATTCAACCAACCGTGGATCGAAATGTACAGCATGTACAGACTTTTTCTTGTTATCATTTCTTAAACAATACAGTAAAACAACTATTCACATTGAATTAAGTATTATTAGTAGTCTGAAGATGATTTGAAGTGTATGGGAGGTTATATGCAAACATTTTAGCATTTTTTAGAAGGGAGCATCTGTGGGTTTTGGTGGCCATGGGGGCCTGGAACCAACCTCCTGTGGATATGGAGGGCTGACTGTATAATACAAACCACTTTTGGCATTATTTGGAGCCTAGTGCTCTGCTGGAAGGGAAATTCAATTTGCTTTGTACTATTTATGTTTACATTGTACTATTTATGTATTTATTGTCTTACAGCAAGCACCTTAATTTGTATTTGTATTTGTGTAAATGCAGAATAAGATTTCCATTGCATGGTGTGACTAGCTGTTTACTGTGCATTTGACAATAATCTCTCGTGAATCTTTGTCTGATTATGAACGAGTCACTGTGGACACAATCATCAAACCTTTAATCTCAGCGGGGACCAAAACGATGGTTATGAGAAATGCATTTATTTTTTTGGAAGCGTATCATGTAAATGTGTGGTTATCTCTTTGTTATGGTAGGATAGGGTGACCTCCTGAAAAAATAAACAATGCAGTCATGTGACCATTATTCGGGATATCTCTCTGACTGTGAGCATGGCCGATCTGCCAGACCTTCCAGGCAAACACTTTTCTTAATTTTTTGCGAACTGAAACATAAATTATGCATGCTGCAGAAACAAAGGGAGCATTCAAAGCACATCATCCACAGCAGGCAAATGTTTTCCCCAAGCCCTGGGGTTGGATATGAGAGCAAATTCACTGCAGCGAGCCCCACCCACCCCTAAACCGCATACACAGCTTTTAACTTTCCCGGTGGAGGGGTAAGACCCCCTCGCTGGTGCTGGGGGCCGTGTGTGTGCATGTTTGTGGGGTCTTACCCTGAAGTCCACCCGGTGGGCTCGGAGGCAGTGGTCTCTTAGTCTCGGGAAGACAGACTCCCGCAGAACTTTTCTCTCCAGCTCGGAATCTGAACACACACCCACGTTACCTTCAGATGGCCACTCGCACGCATTCACATTAGCATTAGCTATACCGCTACTGCAAAGCTGGGAGTCTCACATAGTCCACTTTGAAGCACCTTCTTTTAGGAAAAGTCGACTGTTTTCAGTGTACTAGTAATGGAACAGGAGCTCAAACCCGCTCCTTTCACCATGAACATGTTTCTGCCGCAGTAATGCTCCCTCCCCACCCACGGACTTGGACGTACGTACCTTCTGGGTTTGCGCACAGGTATATTTTAACACAGGACTTCTGGGAAATTCTTGCAGCGTTTTCCATCGGGGCAACAAAAGGCAGCGTAAGTAGAAGTCCTGTCTGAGACAGAAGCGTGCGATGAAGCCGCAGACAGGGCTGGACGTGCTGCTGCTCTTGGCATCCTGACAGGAAGCCCTCAGAGATATCAAGGCCCAGAACGCCCAACATGGGCTGCGGCTCCTCCCACTAAGTGACAGAGGACTAAGACAGGCCACGCAGCCCCAACAGTTTAGCTTGGGCTGTTAAATGATAAGTAGAATTTCAGGTTCGTCATTTACCTCACTCAAAAGGTTTATAATCTGGCCCCCCCACCCCCTAGTGCAGTGACTGTTTAAGACCAATAGGCGGCCCCCAAACCTCTGGAGCCTCATGAAAATTTGGGGTTTGAATGGTGGTAAACGCTGCCGCTGCCTACTTAAGTCCCATAGTGCATTATGCTGTTTCTTATATTTTTTCTTAATGTGAAAACAAACAAAAAATAAAACCTTGGACGTCCACATCAGAAGATGGTGTGGAGATTGAATAAAATGCAATAACACTTTTTTCCATTTGTTTTATTAACATTTGTACACAATAAATACAAACTTTTTACAGCCAATAAAATGCAGAATTTTTCACCACTGCTCTGATACTGTCATTGCTTGAAAGTGAAGGTCCGTCTTACTACGTCTTTTAGCAGCTCTCGAGTAAAGAAAAAGGAAATAAAATCAAAGCCAAGTGTGTGGTCGGCTGGGATACGGAAGAGCTTGTAACTGTCCAGAGTAAATAAAGGGAAAAATCAGGGATTCTGGAAAGAAGGGGCTGCTGTAAACGATAAACTTCAAAACAAGTTTGATAACATTTTACAGATCTCAGTGAGATCAACAAGAAAGAGAGAGAGGAGAGGTAAATAGACAGCACAGATAATATATTCTCCCTTCTGATCTACTTTCAAAATCTACACTGATTATTTTATACTGAAATGCACATTCTCTCCACATAATGTTATTTTACATTTCCTCTTTTCGTCTTCCGGTAACACCATGCAACAGCACCTCACCAAACCATGGGCCATTTTCGTACTGTGGGGGAACCCACCCCCCTCCATTCATGCTCCACAGACACAACTCCAACTTGCAAATGCGGCCAACATGGGCGGAGGGCTGCACAGCCACCCCAGTGCGCGATGTGGACAGGTCGGGCTCCCAAACAAGTGCTGAGGATTCTCCTCGTGGGCCATTTCCCCGTTCAGGCCCGGCCCAGCCTCGCCGTTTCAGTCAGGGTGTAGGATGTCATCAGTTACCAGTTCCACCCCCCTCCTTTATCCGTGCACCGTGACCACGCAGCTCGTAGCAAAACAGTCACCAAAGAATTACAGGAAAACAAAAACAACAATCAAACCAAAAATGGCGTCAAGGCCTCTCACACTGTGTCAGCTTTCATGGACAACTAGAATGAAACGCTATGGAGCGACGTGAAAATGGGGGGAAGGGGCTGCTCTGGGATTAAAGTGTCAAAATGGAGGGGGGGGAATCACGGAACTGTCACAGAGACTATAGGATGCTACGGTTCATGCTTAGGGGGAAAAACATCTTTAAAGAAAACAAAACAAAAACAAAAACACCTGTGACAGCCCGACACCCCAGTCGGTCCCTTTCAAAAGCTCCTGCTGCAAAAGGCTTTAAAAAATTAAAACACTATCATAAAAAAACGAGTACAAAAGTAATACAACTGCTGTGTTGTAGAAAAAAGGAAAAGAGAGGCCAGAACATTTTGGATCAGCTCACACTGACAACCCCGCAGGGCAGTTCAGACGCTGCAGGACTCCTGTCCAGCGGGGGAAGCTCTCCTCATTCTCAAGCAGGGGACGCAGTTCTGCGCTCCTGTGGCCTGTATGCCACGCGGGCCTCCTGTCCAGTCGGGGGGAGTTTTCCTCACTTTCAGGCAGGGATTGCCACTTTGTGCTCCCGCCGTATGAATGCCACGCGGAGCTCCTGTTTGGTCCTCGGCGGTGTCACGTGACAGGTCGACGTGAGATAATGCACTTGCGATAATGCTCAGATATCGGGTGGCGTAGAGAAAAAAAAAAGAGTAAAGCAAAAAAAACACCACAGGGTCACACTGGGAAGTGGGATACGGGCAGCCACCCATCGCACCCGCTAAACCACTATAGCATTTTTTGTTCTCATGAGGACTAAATATTAGTAATACAGAGCCACGTCTTCATAATAAAAGCTGGAAAGACTTATATTTGTCATATTAGTATCGTTGGAAATTGCCACTTTCCCTTATCTATGAGATAAAGAGTCACACTGGATTCCTGGGGGAGGGGGGGCATCTGGGGAAAGGCAATTCGCGGAGGGGGGCCAGCCCCCTCCGCTTCCGCTCTGCACGACTCCCACGGTCCACGAAACACCAAAGTATCGAGTCGTACTGCTGTGTGGAGACACCCGAGATGACACTCCTATGGCAACAGTAATGTACTGTACTAATGCACATTAAACACGTATATGACCTGACTACATATGACGGGGCCAGAGGACCACGCCCACAGTGGGGGGGGCGGGCGGGGGGGGGGGGGGGGGGG
>JAODLD010000042.1:2192652-2205291 GCA_026781065.1 Mormyrops boulengeri | reverse complement strand
CCCCACTCGCGGGGCCGCCCCCTCCCCACCCCGCGGTCGCACCCCCCAACCCCGGGCCGGCCCGGCGTGGGGCGCCGCCCCCCCCCCCGGCCCCCCCACCGGGGGGGGGGGGGCCGCCCACCGAGAGAGGGGCATCGTGGGTAGTGAGCGAGGGCAGCATGGCCCAGCGCTCATTCTCCAGCTCCTCCATCACCTGATTCATGGCGCTCTTCAGCCAGGTGTCCACAGATACGCCGGCCTGCCGCAGGAGGTCTAGACGGGCCTCGGCCTTCAGCTTGATGGTCTGCGGGCCAGAGACACGGCATCACGCACACGCCTTAAACATGCCAGCTTGGGTCCGGGGGACCTACTTTAATGGCCCTTATTAATGGAGGATGATTAAGGGGAAAGTCAGTAATGCCCCAGAATCTGAGTGCTATCTCTACCCATTAAAACTTAATGGGAAGTTAAATATTAAACACTGGCAAACCAACAGCAGAACCAGGGCCTCCGGCAGGGGGTGCCAGAGACCCCCCTCACCAGCATATGATTCGGGTAGGAGAGCTGACGCGGAGTAGAGGAGCAGACTGACAGGGGGGTCTAAGTGGATCAGTGCAGAGGGGGAAATATGCGAGGCTGAGCACATTTCCAGAAAGCACACGTCCCGAAACATACGCAAACACGCGTTTGCATTTCTGTGGGTGTGGACACTTCCTTCTGACTGTAATGTAATTAATCATTTGCAACAGCACCTACCCCCCCCACCCCTCCACCACTGAAATCAGAGACAGATCAAAAAGAACTGAAGACCCAGGAGCAGCAGTATCTTAAAAAACCTCATGTTACTCAGCAATTACTGTGTTTAAGATAGGATTTTATCATTTACATTTTATTGATTAGTAGAAGCTTTTCTTCAAAGCAACGCATGTTTTGAGGAAGCAGGGTGAGCCAGTGACTGGAGAAACTGGAGGTTAAAGGTCTCGCTCAGGGGCCCCAACGGTGACATCACTCTGCTGACCATGGCATTTGAACTGGTGACCTTCTGATCACAGGTACAGCGTCCTAGCCTGCTGAACCACACAGTGCGCACACATACATACGAGCGCACACCTACATACATAAGCATGCACTCCCCTTACCTCTGCTTTACGGACACTCTCTCTTGCCTCCTCAATTTTCAGCTCCAGGTCACTGCGGCCCTGCTCCGAGGAAAGCGCTCCCTGCGTCTCATACTCCTCTAGCGCCTGGAACAGCACCGGGAAAATTAAGAGAAAATGAAGTGCAGGGCAGGGCACCTGGGGGCAACATTCAAACCACCAACATGAGGCAAGGCTGGTTTAAAGAACATCTGCAATCATTTTAGTTACATCAGATTTATGAGCGAGCCTAACGCCGCCGGCTGCAGCCCCTCATCTGTCTGATCCCAAACAAACCCCAGGTCAAAATCGTCCTGGCCCTGAGGTGCCTGACGTGTCCCTGCTGTCACATGCCACCACTGGATGGTCCCTAGACCTTGGCTATTATAGACCATTAAGCTTCCTGTTCCAGGAAGGTTCCACAACTACAAAAATACAGGGGATTAGTCAGGCTCTCCAGAAGGTTCTGTCAGTGGTGAGACAGAGGCTGTGTCCTTTGCAAAGAGGCAGGGAGAGGCGGCTATCCGGGGCTTGACAAGGCTCGCTGCACTATATGCTAAAATGAAATCACAAAAGAGCATCACGGTATAAAGCTCTCTAGGGGGAGGGGGAAGATTTGACACCCACCCTCTGGCTGTGGATGATGTTCTTGTGCTCACGAGCCACGCGGGTTGCCCATTTGCGTGCTTCTTTGTTCAGGCTGTGCTCCTCCGTGGTCCCCGTCTCAGATTCCAGCTGCCGGCTCTGCAACACAGAAGAGCTCATCAGATAATGGCCCCCCTAGTCCTCTAGAGGGGGAAGCACACCAGACTCCACAGTGGCGAGAGAGGGAAGAGAGGGAAGAGGTGTGATGACTGTCTCCATGCTAAATAGATCCATACCAGGAATAAGCCCAATCTGGGTCCAGCAAAGAAGGTAACTTTAACAAACAAGAGATTTATAGGCCCATACTACCAAACATACATTAACCAGTCTCACAAACTCTACTGGGGTGTCTCTGACTGTAAGTTACTATCACATACCTGCATCTAAAATGAAGAGTAGAAGCTGACCGTCCCCAGTACATCCCAGATGGGATTAAGGCATTAAATATCACTGTCAGTTCAAACTGGGCAGAAGGCAGGGAACGTCCGCTAATCTACTTAAGGGAAAGAGCGACTCTCAGAGAGGTGTGGCTAAGCTCACATTTTCCATTTAACTGAACACACCGGCTTGGCACAGCAGCATTCACCTGACCCGAACTACCAGGCCCAAAAAAGGCCTCCTATTTAAAGAGGCAATGGGATAGGAAATAGAGGATGACACGAGTGGAGGTAAATACGTCTCGTTTCTATTGACAGAGAGAGGGGAGCCAGGCAATCAGTACTTTACTTCATTTTATGACGGTAATTCCAGTTAGAAGGAAGCATTTTGGGAGGAACCATCCAACACAGGGACAAGCTGAGTCTGGAGGGCAAGCAGCAACTTGGAGCTGTAATAGGATGCTCTGGAGGACAGTCACCCCACCACCGGGGGGAGCAAACCACCAATACAGGGAGAAAAAGGACACCAAACTGACAGGGGTTCGAAGGTCAGCATTTACGTCAGGAAATGACAAGTTCCGGAACCTTTTTTATTGGCCTGAGAGCCAGTGAAGAGTGTCCATTTCCCAACGAGCCACTTGTTCAAAGAGACAGGTGGTGGAGAATCCTCCGGAAGAGCGTGGAGGATGTAGTCCAGGCCCCGGAATGGACCAGCTTTTCCAGCTGTACACGTGCATGGGGGGGACTCTCAGATGTGGGGCCCGTCACAATGCAGCCCTTTCATTGGAGGCCCGGCACCACATCCAACACCGGCCCTCGGCCCTCAGCCCCCCCCATCCCCCAACACAGGGCTGCTCCTGGGGCTGGCCTGGGAGCCCCGCCCCGGATATCCCTGGGTGAATACCAAATCACTAATATTTTATTAAGAACAGACCAGAGCCTGTTCCATTTTCAGAGAATGGGGGGCTCTGAAGCGGCATTGTGAATTCAGCACGTGGCTGGATGCAGAGTGAGCATTTTGCTTGGGGGGTGAGCGCAGAGCCAGAGTGTTCAGGATCAGCCTCTCCACACAGAGCCTGATCTAAGCCCATACCCCCTCCCCACCGCCCCAGCCAGGCAGTGCAGGCCGGGCACCAAGCTCCCACACATTTCCCAGCATGCACTGCCAGCTTCAGGAACCATCCGCCGTATCAGAGTTCCAGGCAGCCTAGGTCTGTGAAAACTTCATTTATGTGTCCCCTACTGATCAGTGTGAAAAGGCCCCCACCCCCAACCCCTGGGCAAGCTGGGGCAGAGCCTATTGCTGCATGACAGAGCAGCCAGCCAGCCAATCGGATCAGCTATCCTCTGTGCTGCCCCTAGAAACTCAACGGCCGACTCAGACAAGCCGAAAGCCACCAAAATTGCCCGTTAGCATAACAAAGCTTTGATTACAAGACCTCGATCTCTGTATCAGAGCCAGGAGGCAGGCTCCTGTGATGAGAAAATCTGAGAATCTTACACGTGGCCAGCAAGGCCAACGGCAGAAACAGTGCGGTAAAAACATTCCACACTCTGAATGAGGTGGAATCCACCTCCTGGGGCTTAAATGCTGCCAGGTGTCTTCAGCTGAGCAGTGCATTCTGGGTAATGAGCATTTCCCTGGAAGGCCAATGCCAACTTATGGAGATAAAAAAGGTGTTTCAGTGTCTTGGTTCCTCACTCCCCTGGAATATCCCATAATCCTCAGGCTGCCTGTCTGTTCCTTCACAGGTGACCCACTGACAGTCCACATAGCAGCTACCCCCTTATCTCCCCAGTACAGCCTCCTGCTGTGCCCCACCAGCTACACCACCAATGCATGATGGGTAATGGGTGTCACCTGAGGTGCAATGGACAGCCTGCTGGAGGAGAGAGAGTGTGGGCTGGGTCTGACATGCCAGGGCTGTTGCTTTGTTACTGTACAGTATAGAAAGGCAGGATTCATATTGAGCATGTACCCCACACCCACATGTAAGAGCCTGCATATGGACACACCCAGTGACCCCCGATCCCCCAACGCATGCGATGGAGATGGACAGATGGGAGGCGCATCAGGGTTGGGGGTGGGGGGTGGGGGGGCAGCGTGGGGTTGTTCAGCAAGGCTGGGCTCTACCTGGGCCAGGGTCATTCGCATCGCACTGACTGGCGACGGCTCGATGTCCACCAGCTGCTGGACCGCGCTTAAACTCTGAGCAGACAGACAGACGGACAGAGACAGACAGAGCGCATACAGGAAGAAAGAGACGGTCCGGGGAAGAGAGCGGTTTAGGGTTAGTGCTACAGAGGAGGGTGTCAGCCAGCAGGTCAGTGCGTGTGCACGCGTGTGTGTGTGCGTGTTGGGGTGAACGAGTGCGTCAGGCGTTCCAAGGCGTGTGAGCGTGACGAGCGGGCCATCAAGCGGTGCTGTTCCTTAGCGTGAGGGAAGCGTGCTCGGGCCAGATGGGATAAACGTGTAAAGCAGGGCGCACACAAAACGCACACAACACGCCGGGGGGAGGGGGAGGGGGGTCTTTGGTTGCTACGGAAACAGAGTCATGACTACAAGACATCTGTCAGTGCCTGGGAGCAATTTTTGTTTTTTCCCCCCAGAGGGCCCGGTGAATATTTCATAAGACGCTGGATGCAAAATGCCAAAATTACGCAGTCGCTACTGCGTCACGCATTCACTAACGACACACCCCCGTGACTATGGGGGCACCTTACCACTGTGGGGGGGGGCACTTACAGATAACAATGAGTTTTAATTATGACAGTCTTAGACTGCATTGCAGCAGGCTCTTTCAGCATCAGTGAAGTGTTCTGGAATATTCCACAGGCACTGTATAGGATATTCTATAGCAGAGCGCAGTGTTGACTAACTGAGGGGTACATAAATATGAGTGGTTAAGCTAAGAGGCTGATTAGTTAGTAAGTTAAGTTAGTTCGGTTTAGTAAGGAGGAGGGGGGTGGGGCGAGCCAACTACCCACCGTGTCGCTGTCGCTGGGCTGAAACTGGAAAGCTGGTGCCTTGTGGAAGATGGGGTTCTCCTGCATGAAGAGCTGCTGGTTGAAATCCTGCATCACCTGAGCGGGTAAAATGGAAAGAAGAGGGGATTAGAGGCACTGGGACGGGGGGAGTTGGCGGGGGGGGTTGGAGGCACAGGGACGTTGGGGAGGTTTGGGGAGTCTACAGCACTGTTACGGGGAGGGGAAAGAGCTGAAGAGATGGAAGCTACATTCCAACAGACCCAGGAATCTGGAAGGACGAGGCCCACAAACAATAAAAGGCAGATTGACAAAAAAACAAGATCATCAAAAACACAACATCAAAGCACTCTGTAGCTTGGAAAGGGGGAAGCTGGGACATGGGGGGAGACCTGTGACCTTCAGCTGAGAGATACCCGACCGGGGTGGGGGGGGGGATGAGAGACAGAGAGAGAGAGAGGAGAGAGAGAGCAGGAAAGAGGGAACAAGGGCCGACATGACGGACGTAGATACCAGCTGCGTACGGCCCTTTCCCCAAGGCTGTGTGCCAGGATGCCGAATTTGCAGACTGACAGGGGAGCGGCTCCGTCTCCTAGGAGACTGTGCCAGGGTAAAGTACTCTCACCCGGCTGGACTTCTCCAGGAGGAACTGGAAGGTGGTGTGCACGGCTTGGAAGGCCTCCAGCTCCATCCGGCAGAAGGACATCAGGTATTCCTTCACGTGGTCATAGAAGCTACCATCTAGGGTCTGAGGGGAGGGGGGAAGCGGGAAAAACCATCAGGAGAAAAAGGGGGTAAATTGTGGCAGGTCCACATGGAAAAGTTTCATGGTAAAGTCATAATATTACATATACATTTAATCCTGAGCTGTCAGCCAGAGGGAGGCTGAAGGGTTAAAGGGAGAATGAGGGAAACGGGTAGGGGGAGGGCCATGCTGCCGCGTCGGACAAACCTGCAGGAGAGGAGGTTTATTTTGCCTTGCTGTTTTTCTGGCCTGGAAAGGAATGTTCAAACCGCGCTAGCTGGGTTCAGATTCCCAGACCCTGACGCACGGAGAGGAGCAAGCGTCCTTACAAAAAGCTCACAGAGAACACGCAGGGAGCTGGTGGAGTGACGTCAGCGCCGGGCCCGCAGGTCGGCTTCGATGGGCCCGGCCGTACTGTCGGCTGCAGGTGCGGGTCACCGGGGAGGCATGGCAGTGCACGCCAGCTCACCTAATGTGACCCATCCCGAAAGCACACATCCAGGACACAAGGCTGCTGAGTTTACAAAAGCAGCCGGAGAACCGCAGATCACCAGCTGCCCAGGGGGAACCGCGACAGAACACCAAGCTCACAGAGTGCCAGGCGACTTACGGCCCTGTCTGACTCACTCCACGTTCCAAGAAGGCTGCCCCCCCCATCCTGGAGACGGATGCTTTATGAGTCAGCAACAAGGTATGAAAAACATTGCTTCCTCTTGATAGGCCCCCCCTGGCCTCTGCTCCATGCTCCGCTAAGTGATTTCTTACTTCCTGTCTCCGGGGGCCTGGCGACCCAGTACTTCCTGGGTTTGTTCCAGCTGGGAGCGGGATGGTTACGGCCATGGGCACCTGCACTGTCACTGGGAGGCGACGTTGGGTCACGCGCACCCTGTGAGTGAGTGTGTCTGGACACAGTTGACGTGAATCACTACCAACTTATATAACCTGAGAACATATGAATGACGTTTGGCAAACACTGCTGCCACAGAAGCATGGAGGTCTGTCCCAGTTCACGATGACAGAGGTCTGCACTGGTCTATAATACCATCCCAGCCATCATGTCTTTCAAATTTGAAAGAACGTTGAGAAACCTCTGACCTATATCTGTGGGTGAACCCAGACTAATGCAGCTAAAAGACCATGAGACTCAAGGCTGGAGCAAACTCTCGGCCATGTCGAATGCACAGGGACGGAGTATAAACCTGAGTGATTGATCACGCTTAAGTTAAACTCCCAGCAGCCAGGTATTTCCAACACTGCACAGAGCTTAAAATTAAACTTATCAGACAGCAGCTTGCATGTGCGCAGAGAGCAAGCATTTCCCAAAAACAGGAAGCCCCGGGTCCTGCTCGGAAGACACAGCCCATCATCAGATCCAGCGCTGGAATGTGCACATCTGACAGGATTTTATGACGATCTGGCACAGGCGCATTTTGCGTATGATGCGACTGGCTAGCAGTTCATAAAGTCGACAGGAGGGGGCGCTTTGAAGCATTTTAAAATCCTCCAGTGTTGATTTTCCCTGTGCAGGAAGAGAAGGGGGGGAAAAGTGATTCCAGACTCCCCCTGCCTGGGGACTTCTGCAGGTCCCGGCACAGCGTCGCAAGGCCATTACCGTAGCAACTTCCCAGCCAATCAGAACAGAGTAATGAGGCAGAGGGTCGGGACCACACGTTGGAATGGGCTTTCTGCCCTGCGGCCCAGGAGCGAAAGAACCAACAATTACAGACAATAGTTCACCACGAGCAGGCCGTTTTTTAGTTTCTGACGAGGCTGCCTGGGGGAGCAAGCATTCCCTCTGGTCTGCCTGGTGGGGGCAGCACCCCCTGATCGGCATCCTCCTGGTGCCTCAGGGACAGGCAGTGAGTGACGACCCACACAGGGAGAGGATCGTGGGTGGGAACGTAGCTCTCCCTAAGCAAACATGTGTGAGTGTGTGTCTGCACCCCCTCACGTACCTTGATGCAGCCCGTCAGATCCATCTGGTAGTAGCGCTCCTGGTGGGCATTGGCCGCTGCCAGTGTGAGGAGGTACTCGTTCCGCGCATGTGTGGCTTTCGAGTTGCAGTCGTTCCTCTTGGCTTTTAACTGCGACAGACGAATAGGCCAAATCACTTGGGACAGGTCATGTGACTGTCGGGGGTCATGTGATTAAATGCCCCCCCCAAGGCATGAGGCTATACTTTGTCAGATACAGCATATGACAGGCAAAATAATCACATTATAAGGCAGATTAGATCCAGGTCGGTGTTGAGGTTAGTGTGTATTGACAGAGTGCCTTTAAGGGGGAAGCTTGTGGCTTACCTTCACGCTGGCTTTCTGTAAACTTATTCTGGACTGGAAGAGACTCAGCTTGGACCTGAGAAGGTGGGGGGGGGAGCAGGATGAGAATCAGAAATGCAACGCTGTGCTCCCTGCAGTTACCTGGGTGACTAATCATGTAAAAGTACTTCCTGCTAGTCAGAGAGGCAGCTAAGTTACAGAAAATGTGTGTGCATTTGAGAGTGTGTCCTCCAGCTCACAGAGCCTTACAGAAAAGCCCCACCCTCCAGGCAGCATGGCCTGCCCTCTAAGGCTATTATAACTTATGCGTAAACGGTGGATGGGACATGGGGTGCATGTTAAACATATCCTGTGTGTGAGAGAGAATCTCCCCCCCACAGAGACAACATGTGTAAGGGGTGGGTGAGGCTTAATGAGTACCGTTTACTGGACACCAATGAGTCCTAAACAAGTAGTGTTTAGGACCGCCTCCAGGGGGCAGTGCTTCTGCCAAAAACCCACCCACCCCACCCTGTTAAGGTGGCCGGCTCTCTAATGACTCTGCACACTGACGTGGGTGCAGAGCTGCCCGCATGCATCTGGAAAGTGCAGAGGGGTCAGGTTCTGCTCCCAGGCCGCGGTCAAGCAGGACAGGGTGACCCCCCTCTGCCGGCGGGGTACATACTTGGCCTCGATGTCGGCCTTCTCTCTCACAGCCTGGGCCATCTGCTCTAGTTCAAAGTACTTCTTCTTGGACTTGGCCAAGTCCTTTACGGTGTCCTGCAGCTCGGTCTGGATGCGGGTCAGGTGGTCCATACACTGGGGGGGGGGGAACAGCACGGATGGAGTGAGCAAATAACAACAACAGACTGTATAGGAGAAGAACATTGTGAATATTATTTCTGTAAACATTTTTAAATTTGTTTTGAATGTGCATCCATCAATTTTCTATACCTATCTGTCCTATGCAGGGTCAGGGAGGCTCAGAGCAGCAGGGAATAACCCAGGATGCAGCTCCAGCCCATCATCAGGCAGGTGTTATAATGGAAAATATTTGACGTATTTCATATTTATTCAGTAATTAAACAGTAATAGAGTAAATCACCATTTGAGTGCCAAATGTCATCTTGCCTGAATTACTTTCCAGAATGTTCTTTGTATTCAGAAAAGACTGCGGACGATGGTCCTGTCACCCCTCCTGCTCCCCCTCACTGCATCCCGCCACCCCCGGCGAGAGCGGCAGCCCCGGCCCGGCGCCCTCAGAGCTCGCCTGTGCAGCATGTCAGACCCCTCACACACCTTCTTTAGCTGCTGCTCTTTGTACAACTTGACGGCCTTAGCCGGGTCCGAGATCTCGCTCTTGTAGGCGTCGCAGATGTTGATGCGCGACTGCGTCACCTGCACTGTGCCCTCCAGGTAGGCCTGCCACACCGCGTACACGTTCCTGGGGGGGCACAGGAGAAGAGGCCGTTGGGGCTGGGAGGGAACTCGGGGGAAGCTGGTCTAAGTCCAGAGGCTAATGGGTAGGAACCAGAGCACCTGTAGTCGGCACGCTCATCCGCCTTGATGCCGGGCCAGTCCCTCTTTAAGTACTGGCCAGCCAGCTTCTGCAGAGCCTGTGGGGGGGGCAAGAGACCGGAGCATAAATCTGAGGGGCCCTCAAAAGGCCGACCGCCACTGAAAGAGGCCATAAATCCGCATATGTGTTTCCCACGCTGCCCAGGGCCAGCAGCTGTTAGTCAGTATGCAGGAGCATGAATGTGGGAGCAAACAAACGCACGTGAAAAGATGGGAAGCATCCCCAGCAGGTAGGGAGTCTATACCATGTGTGGGGTGCTACAGAAGCTGCCGGAAGCCGTGTCTTATGCATCATGGGCGATGCTGGCCCACTGCATGCCTGCCTCCCCAGAACAAACCCAACAGTGGCCCCGGCCCCAGTGGACAGCAGGCAGAGGGCATTAAAGACCCCCAGTATGTTTTGCTTAATAGCACACCGTAACTGGCCAGACCCCAGGCCATGTAGGCAACCACAGTGAAGATGGGCACAGGACTGGAGGGGCACAGGATGGTGTAGTAATCAGGGAGCTGGACACAGGAGAATATACCCGCTTCCAAGCCTCGCAGTTCTGTTTTTTTTTGGAATTGTGGGTCTGTGAGCTCATATGGAACCTATGGTGTAACAGAAAAGGAATGGAACCACACCTATGGTGGTCACATGGCACAGCTGCAGCCAGCCAATGAAGGCGAAGGATACATGGCAGCTGACCAATGGGCATCAAGCACTACAGCTGACTGCACTATAGCTGTGTGACCCACAGCTGACACTACAAGCAGAGAGGGGAAGTGGACTGAATGAAAGAGAAAACCTGTTTGACTGTGAAAACAGGAGTGGTGTCTGCAAAGACTGGCATAAAGCCTCCTCTTTTGGGAGGAGCTGCCATTAAGGGGGCTGGGGGGGGTCTTCTGAGAGAGGCCATTCAGCTGTATGAATGGCACGTTGATCAGCTGAGGTTATGGTCCAATGTTTACTTTGCATACGGAGAGCCTTAAAATACCCCCAGACGGGCACAGGAAGGGGCATCTCCAAATCGACCTCCGGAGGCACAAGCAGACCATGTGATGCTGCCTCCCCCAGGACAGACGGAAGCTGCCCCCCCGCACCCCAGTGAGGAATGGGACTCACCAAGTTGCTGTGTAGATTTTCCTGTACCTCAGCCCCTCTGCCTCCCCACCACCTCTGCTCTGCTGGTTTAACCTTTGACCCTGCCGAGTGACCAGAGGGGCTCAGACGACTGGCGGGGACAAGCTCAGTCTGCCTCAGAGGAACAAGGTGCCTCTAAGGGGGCTGATGGCTGACGCCAACCTGAAACCAGAGCTAAGCCACAGGAGCAGGTGTTTTGGATTTGGGGGGGAAGAGTACCCTTAAAAACTAACCATGGTGAAAGCGATGGAAAGGTGATTTCAATGACCTTACTGACATAGTTTGTATCAGAAATCCTACAGGAACCTGAAACAATCGGGAGTCAGATGTCACCTCAGCTGTGGGCATTCTCTGTAGTCCAGCACAGCAGAACACAGCAATCAGACAGATGAGCAAGGGTAGCGCCCCCTCCAAACATGGCATAGTCTGCACACAGCCCACAGGGCGGTAACAGTGAGCAACTAAGCAGGCACACAAGCTATTAATAATGGTGTTGTGATATCCGTGCTGTCTAACATGAAGTGAGGTCGTCTCACACCATGCACAGGAAGTGTGGTTGTCTTACACCTTGCACGAGAAATGTGGTCAATTCACACTTCAAAGCACTGCAGATGTGCAGAGCTGCTGAAGGTACCAGAGGCTATAAATGAAAGTCACGCAGAGAGATCATGTTTATGTTAAAGGAGACCCTTTGTCTGCATTTTCAGAGCGAGCATCCGATGGGCAGCTAACCCGAAGTCCCACCGCAGCAGATCCGCAGCCTCCACTTTGCCAGTTTGCTGCCCAGTCCCAACACAGCAGCGCAGGACGGAGCAAACAGGAAGCGATGTATTCACCGCTGTGGGCCGTTTCCTGTTTGTGCCGGGCCAGCCAGACGGGGACCGAAACGCAGGATATCCTGGGCAGACGGACCACACCCTGGGTAGCCGGGCATGGCTGGCAAAAGGAGTCCGAGGAGGCTGTGGAAATGCTGAGCGAGCGAGCGAGCAAACATCAGAACCTTGGTGCGTGGCCTCAGGGGACTGCGATGCTTGGCATGACGGCTCCGGGGACACAGTCGTACATGTGCTGGACTCTTCTCACTGCAGACCCGGTGCATCCGCATCTCCAAGCGTTCGTGGTAAAAATGGAAACTTTGTGCTGAGGCATGTGCACTCTGTCCCATGAGAGGGCCGTCTGACCACCAACAGTCACCAACACAAGACAGAAACATAAGGCTGGTCAGGAATGGAGAGAGAAAACGGAGCGACTGTTTCAAATTAGCTGGCATGTTCTGAGCCCTGTCTGCCTGCCAGGATGCCGTGCCTCAGCTCCCTCCGCTCACTAGACCGCCGTCGCAATGATGCAAGGAGAACGAGCCAAGACCCCGTGATTTTCAGCAGAGATGCCGGATCGGCAGGGAGAACAGCGGGAGTGCCCCTAGCTGCCTCGGAGCGCCGCCCTGGAGGGCAGGACAGGCACTTGGGGCCATGACCGCTGAGGCCTTTCGTGAGGCCTGGCCCAGCCAGTAAGACTGCGTCAGCTTTGAGGCGCTGGGGGAAGGTTTTGCCCGGAAAGGGGACGTGAGTTCAGCGCCGCTTATGAATTACACAACGTTCCCAACCATCGCCCCCGGGGCTCTCTGAAATGGCGTGCAGCATGCACACGGGGCCTAGTGTAGGAGCAGGAATTCATAGCCCTGTTTATCGGGTGGCGGGGGGGGGGGGGGCCAAAGGGAAGGTGGGCAAAAGGGGGGGGGGTGGCCCGGGGGTGGGGGGGGACAAACCAGGGCGGGGCCCCCCCCCCCGGCCGCGGGCGGGGGGGGCGCCGGGGG
>JAODLD010000042.1:2181819-2192552 GCA_026781065.1 Mormyrops boulengeri | reverse complement strand
GTTTGTTACTTTTTTTGTTCGTGGTTGTTTTTTTTTTTGTTTTGTTTTTTTTATGTGGTTTTTTTTTTTTTTTTTTTTTTTTTTTGGGGTGTTTTGGGGGGGGGGGGGGGGGGGGGGGAAAAAGGAAAGTGAGGAAAAAGATGAGAGGATGGCCAGAGAGTGAGGGAGAACAAACGAGAGCGAGCCCCCCACCCCCGGCACTGGGCTGTCTTACAGCACGGCTGTGCCCGCCCCCCCCTTCAGAATCACCCACGCCACAAGACTGCCATTCAGCCAGGGGGACCGAACGAAGATTCCACATCCTGGCTTGACTCCCTCGCCCAATCCACTAGACAGACAATGAGTGTGGTGGTGGGGTTCAGAGTATGGCAGGACTGCCAATGAGGCATGAAGTCAGATGTATGACAGTAGGTCCTGAGTTTGACCCCTAACTGAAAGTCAGCTTCCTGTTTATGTTCTGGCACATGCCCCCCCCCCCCCCCAGGGGGTTGTGGACTGAGGTTGGCACACAGGGTGTGGACAGTGTGGTTTTATTGGGGGGGGGGGGAGGCAGGCTCAGTGCTCGCCATATGCTCTGTATTTGGAAACTAGAGGGTATCTTATCTAATTCAGTATTTCTTAAACTGGTCCACAAGGACCCCCAAATACAGGCGCTCTTCTACTCACGAACGAGATACGAACATTTCAAATTGCGAACGGCCGTTTGAAATGCAAGTAGTTATTCATCATCATTTTAAGGGCATACGCAAGTACTAAGAACAAGGATGCCAGGAGTATGTGCGCTACACTGCTGCACGATGGGAGTAGCGGCCAGAAGTCGTACTAGGCGGAACTGGAGTGCAGAAAAAAAAATTATGTTGCGGACTGGAAACGATAGCCCAACGAACACAATTTAGACTTACAGTCCTCTTCGTTCGTATGTCTGAAAGTTCGTAAGTTGAACATTCATAAGTACAGGAGTGTCTGTAGTTCCATGTTTTTGCTCCCTCCCAGCTCCCAGTAGGGCAGTTAGAGGTCGAACTTAGGACCTACTCATACGTGTGACAAGCAAGCTGGGAGGGAGCAAAAATGTGGACTGTCTGGCAGAGAACCGGAAGAGAGCAATGTGGCCCATCTGTGGGTCCCCGAGGACTGGTTTGTGGAACACTGCTTTAATTTCACTGCACAACAAAAAAGGTTGAGACCTGACTGGGGTCTGTCCTCAGTAAAGCCGCTGGCCAATTGTTATCCTGAAGAACACACGTGCCTCCAGTCAGGACACGTGTGCCACGTCTTTCTGAGCAGAGTGTGTGCTTTCTGGAAGCAGTTGTGTCGTAACTCGGCAATAACAGGGGTGGGGTGAGGGGCAAAGGTGGCAGTTCAAGCTACCAACCACGCACCTGGGAATGTTATTGCATTAACAACTGGGATACATCTCAGGGACAAGGCGATCCACAGTCACGTCTTGGGAAATTACATATTCACAAAAGGGAACAAAATACATCAGTTTCTACTAAATATCAGAAGCCCAAACTGTTATGACAGAGAAGAGGAAAAAAAAATAAAATAACATGCCCTTCCCACCCCCTCACTTCCCCAGTCCCTAAAACGACCCCTTCCTCCCAAAGCCACTAGCACACCGACGAATTAGCAGCCACTGTGCACAGACTCCACCTCCACCACCATGCCAATCTCACCCCCCCCCCACAACACAGAGCAGCTCACTTCCATTGACCCCTCCCCCAACACCCCCATGAATGAGCTCTGGTCACATGTCCCCATGAGGAAGTAGAATTCCCAATCCTAAAACAAAGACCCTTCTCCCTCCTGCCCCCATTACCACTGCAAATACCCTAAGGCATCGTGCAAGAACACAACACCAACCTGTCCCACCCCACCCCCTCACCCGCAACTACAAACTGCCCCATGTGCCTAGAGGGACATGTTCAGCAGCTACGATGTAAACCAGACTAGAAACACAAACCTAAAGCAACATCCTTTCTAAGCTAGCAGAGGGGAAAGTGCTTAAATACAGACTTATAACCTGTAGATGGGGCACTCACAAGTAGGGCCACGGAAAGCAAAGCACAAGTCCAAGTCCAAGTCCAAGTCCAAGTCCAAGTCCAAGTCCAAGTCCAAGTCCAAGCCCAAGTCCAAGCCCAAGTCCAAGCCCAAGTCCAAGCCCAAGTCCAAGTCCAAGTCCAAGCCCAAGCCCAAGACAGCCCCCCGCAATCCGGAGGAAGTTCTGCTGGAGATGAATCACATAAGACCTTCTAACTGACCGGTACAGGGTGAGTACCTGTCCTCTCACAGAATCCCTCCACCATGACCCAGAGCGGCACAACAAAGCAGGAAGCAGGTGCAGAAATGTCAGCGGAGTGAATCTGGGTCTGAGCCCAGCGTTGCACACCTCTGATGCTGAGTCTGAGCATCTTTTTACTAACTGCCTCCACCCCACTCCACCCCCCACACGCACACAGGGTGCGAGACTGCACAACATACAGCTTTTAATATTCATGAGTGTGAGAATGCACCCGTGTATACAGTGACACATGCAGACACCCACAGCTTGTGTCAAACGAAAGCCACACAACTTAACACACACTCAGATCTACAAGAAGACACACAGAGGAACAGTAGCAGCGCTCACCGTGTGTGTGTGTGTGTGTGCGTGAGAGATGCATCAGCAGGCCTGCTGTAATTGCATGATTGATACCCCCTTTTTAATCATATCTAATGCAATTACTGGGCATGGCTGGGCTGCTCAATTTGTTCTGGACAGGTGGCCTGGCTGTCACCGGCGGATACGGCGCACGCCCGCGTCCACAATGCCGCTACACATGATTATGCAAATGTAGGGATCACCGCCCCACTTTCCCAGGAGGGGGAGCTGGCGATGGGGGCGGGGCCATTGTTCCCTAGTCATGTGGAAAAAACAAGCTTGTGATGGGAGCCCCCCCACCCCCCAACTGGGGGTTCAGGATGTTGCAACCTTCAAGGTCAAAGGCCGCCGGTATAAGGGCTCCTACATAGTAGCGGGCTGGTGCGGTGTGGCACATGAGCGCACCTAAATCCCCCCACCCCCTCGGCTGTCCCATAGGCTCTCTATCGCCGCCCTGGCCTGTAGGCCTGGCAGCACGCCCCCGTGTCACATGGGATGAGGGAGCGGTGACCCAAAACAAAGGGCATGTGTCGGTGCATGCGTGCATCCCTGTTCCGTCACCCTGTCATGTCAACTGGGCACGCTGGCCCTGCTGACTCGGCATCAGGGCCACCGCTCCCCCAGCGAAGGGCTTGTTATCACAGCTGCTGGGGGGGAGGGGGGGTGCTGATTACCTGTGCTACCAGCTGGAGCTGCCTACACCCTAAATATCCTAAACCCCCAGACGTGTCATCAGCACAAACACCACCCTGAGCCATGACATGTTAGTCAGGCGTCCCATCTTTGAAGCAGTGAATGTTAGCAGATATATATTTGTCCGAAATTGTCCTTTTTAGAAGGTTCTGTTTGTGTACTGGGTACTTTTAAAATGCGTTTATACTATGCTTACTTGTCTGCTCTATATGTGCTGTCTTCCCACTTTGTCTTATTTTTCAGTGCATCTTTGTCTGCCTGCCGTTTACATATGTCACTGCTGTACGCCGCAGAATCACTCTCTGGGATCAGTAAAGTTAATCTTAAATGCTTCCACTTCACCAGAACGACCCGCCCAATAGTCAGGCCATGCCAGTCTGAGGCGTCTACACCTTGGCAGATGGCTGGATATGGCACCCACTCCGCATCATTCCACACGGATGTTCCCAAACACATCCCCGTACATCATAAAGGTCGAAGGTCGCAGACGGTAACTAGTCAGTGTAAGTCAGAGGGGGTATTCCCCAGCTCACGGATGCTGTAAAGTCATCCTGTTACACTGGCAGGACAGACTGTGCTCAGAGTCTGTTACCCGGGGTGGGAGAGCGTTAGCAGGAGAACAAGCTCCTCCCCCTCCTCCCAGTCTCAGTCTCTCTCTCTCTTGTAAGCATTTACATGACGGGGCCATGATCTCCCAGCACCAGGTCCCAGTTTATGCACTATCAGCACTTTCTGTTACAAAACACCTCCTGGGCCCAGGGAGTAAATGCCCCTTACCGACATTAAGAGCTGCCATTCCACCACAAGAGGGCACTTTTCCTTGCAGGCAGGTCTTACATGGCGCCCCGCTGCATCACATATCTAGTACTAAAACAAAGATGGAACCAACATCTCAGCTCTGAATAAGCACTGGGCGGTTCAACACCATGCATTAAGTGACAATCTATTACTCTGACAGTGGGTGGGGAGGTGAAGGAGGAGGGCTGTTGCCAAGCAACCCACCCTAAAATAGGTGCAAAGACAGAAGGAAATGTCAGGACTTTACCACCTAAAACAGAGACGATGCAGCAACAATTCTGGATACCCAGGAGAGTGAAAGCCAGGAAAGAGAGAGAAAGAAAAAACAGGGAAGCAACAACAAGCCCTTCCTAATATGTGGGCTCCTGGGCCAGCATTAGCATAGGCTAACAACAGCAAAGAAAGCATTAACTGGACCTAATGGAGGTGGAGCCCTCGAGGGCATTATCCTCAAAGGGGGCGGGGCCCTGGTTGGCATTATCCTTGGAGGAGGCGGGGCCCTGGCAGGCCTAAGTTGTGGAGAAGGTGGGGTCCCAGCAGGCCAGAGTGTCGGAGGAAGCGGGGCCCCCATGGGCCTTAGCGTCGGAGGAGGCGTGGCCCAAAATGGGCATCAGACTCTGTGGACCCTGCAATCCCCTCTTGAAACCCCTGTATTTAAGACATAGAATATCCCAAGGAGAAATGGCGTCTCCACCCCCGTGGGCTGCCTACAGCTGACTAGGGCCCCTGGGACAGAGCCTTGCTTTGGCAGTCCCCAGGGCTAGAGCCCGGGGCCCGCGGAAGCCCCAAGAACAAGGGTGGCTCTGTTTGCTGGGACGCAGTAAAACAATGTTTGTTTGTGTGGACAGCTGTGTGGCAGCAAGCTCAGGAGCGAGAGAGGGAGAACGAGAGAAAGAGCTGGGGAAGGGGCGGCCCAAGGAGGACAAAAGTGAGTGGGGGCCGGGGGGGCAGTAAAATGGCCGCGTACAACAGGATGAGTTACGGCTGCACGAGACAGGAATGGACAACATAGTTTTCAGTCCCAGACGCCCTACTGCACATTGCCACCTGCACTGGGGCTCCAGCTACGTCAGCATGACCAACAGGTGGCGCAATGCCTATGCTGGCTCAGGCCGCAAACACAGGAAGCATGAAGGGGGACCCGGCTTTCAATATCAAAATAAATTGGAGGAATTCAGCAGCTTAACCACCAGGGAACTAGTCTCGCTTGGTGGATTACCAGGTAATCATTTTACACATCTATAGCACTATGAGATGAACAGTGTGTGTTTTTTTTAACCTGACGTTTTAATGAATAGTCCAGGCTTAGTATGCTCTACGAAACCATTAACCACTGTACCACCTGCTGTCCAGAACCTGGAACTACATATAGCAGGATTCTGTCAGTGCTTAATTAATGTCCATGGTCTCATATGTCACAATGGTCCTGGTTTCCCCCACCCATAAAGAGAGTGGGAGAGAGGAAGATATGCCCCCCCCACCCCCGCCAGCTTCTGCTGCTAAACAGAAACACTGTTCTCCAAATTTCAAATAAATTTACACATGGAAATGAGGCACCGCTCCCACCGGGAGTGAGGGGTGGGGGGGCGAGCAGAGAAAAGGTCTCTTATGAGCATCCCGCAATGCCCAGCCACAGCAATGAGGGAATTAGGGGGGCTGGAGCTGTGGCTGGTGAGGGAGGGGCTTACGCTGGAAACGAGTTCACCGCGGCAGGGATATAGATGCGCTGAGGCACACACACAAACACACATGCATGCGTTATGAAGTAGAAGGATCCCGGCTGCTCAATCCAGGATGATCTGCCACCGTGACAGCAAGGAGGGGGGTGTGTACCGCCTAAGCTGCCTCGACTGTGAGGAGGGGGGTGTGTCCTGCCTAAGTCGCCGTGACTACGAGGAGGGAGGCGTGGCCCTGCCTACTCCGCCGCGACTGCAAGGAGGGGGGCATATCCCACCTAAGCTGCATGGCCCGCGGCCTACGCCACAGTGACTGCGGGGGGGGGGGGGGTGGTTCGGCCTACACCACTTGGTCTGCTGTTGCCTCCAATCTTTCAGGCAGGGCTATGGGACACTGGGCACATTACACGGGAGATCTGGACGGCTGACAGACTCAAGTTGCCAAAATAGGCGCGAAGCGGGATCTCTGGTTACACAGCAACAAATGGCGCTGAGAGAAGCGTGCGTGCGCTCGCCTGGGGTGTCCCGCAGGCGGCAGCGCGGAGCCCAGAAACAGACGGCAGGTGGCGAGAGTGACCCAGTGTGTGGTCCAGCCCTCCACCCCACAGGGGCACATTCCTACCTGTGTGTACTCCCTCTCGATGGCGGCCTTCTTCTGACTGTAGGTCCTGCAGGAGGGAGAGAAAGAAGACAATAAGGTTCAGGTTACAGGAAAACAAATGCTCAATATTTAAGGTTCAGCAGGGACAGGCTAATTATTCAGTGATACTTTCTGTCTGTCTGGCCCTTTATGCCTGTCCAGAACGCCACAGAGAGGGGGAGCGAGTCACTCCAAAAAAAATCTGTTACGTCATTGTTTTTGTCCCGTGAACTCATGTACTCAATGTTCTGATCAGGAGAACACATGTACGGAACCATCAAAAGAGATTTTTAAAAATGAGAAGCACAGGGGGTGGAATCAGGGGCAAGTTCCCATCCAGTAAGAGAAGGCCCATCCTGCAAAAACCCAACACCATAGGAGGACGAGAGACTGGGAGTGGGGCTAGTCTACAAAAATGTTGTTGTGACCTTAAATAAGGCCACGAACAGGCATAAGACCCTCTGGGCAGAGCCTGCACCCTGAAGATTACACAGATGTACATGCAGAGGAAGCGAGAGGCAAAATGACACCAGACATTCCACCCAAGAGCCTCCACTCTGCTGATTGGAGGACAGAGAGCACACCCACTACCACCTGGGGACCCCCCCTCTAGAGGGAGACAGAGAACACAGAGAGGGATAGTGAAATGGGGGGGGGGGGGGGAGGAAAGGAAAGAGAGAGTGAGGCAGACAGAATGGCCGAGAGAGAGAGAGATAGAAGTCGCAGGGAATTTCCCCTGTTGTCTGAACAGTTATCAACAAGCCTGGATACACAAATAAATACCACTTAGCTCTGCCTCAAGGCTACACAAAAAGGATGGAAAAACACTCAGAATGTACACAACACCCACGAGATGCACTGACGTTCTATTCCAGCAAGCCAAGTCACGCGCCTTAAAACAGAGAGCTGCCTGGCTTGACTGCACTAGGGCAAACGACCGCTGTCCCTGATATCGCTCTCTGTCGATGAGGGGATGCATCTTAGCTGTCCAAGCCCTGCTTCCTCAAATGGGGAGCTGTCATAAAGACATAGTAACAGCCGTCACGTGGGACAGGGTCAGGGGCCAACTCGTGTGGGCTTCATTAGACACATGACCACATCGAACAGCCCTCTCTCCAGAGCTCTACAAACATTTGTGGTGAGAAAAAAAAGTAAGATGTTCATTTATTTCTTTTGGGTGAACTTTAAAACCCCAGCAACTATGTATGAGAACTTTTCAGAAGAATGATGCCAAACAATGACCTACAAGAACAACAACTGTGTTTGCTCATGACAGGGTGAGAGTGAGAGAGAGATGACGAGTATGGTAGGAAACTGAGAGAGTTTCCCTCAGACAGTCACAAACACTGGAGCTGAGACGCATATGAAGCGCTTGTAGGTCCTCGAGCAGGAAACATGTCATTTGGGACATCATAGCGATGTGCATCACGGTTATTTGTTATTCTGGTGAGCGAATTTCTCAGCTAATCCTGAAATTTTGCATGCGGTGGGAGGGACGTGGACTTATCACTATGGAGACAGACAGCAGGGCTGTGACTGGCAGCCGGACCATGGAGGTGGATTAATGAAGAGGCCAGAGCGAAGGTAGGCAGGCAGGAAGTGACACGCCAGGTGACACGGGATGGCTCTTACTGGAATGACATTTAAACATGTCATTATTCAGATTTTCCCACCACAAAAACTCAAGGACCTGTGCAAGGAGCCCATGACAGCATGTGACATCCACCCATAGGGGGCGTGCCTGTGCGGTTCCTTGCTGGCATGGCTGTTGGCGTCACACCACGCGGCTCTTTATGAACATGTTATCACCGCCACTACCAAAGTAATGCTGTCCCGGCTCCGGTGCAAGATTAAACTGCTTAGTCCCAGTTTTCCCAGACGAGATACTAGACACGTCACCTGTTGCACCAAAGTGAAGGACGACCGTCTCTATGTGCCCGATGTAACGGTGGCTGTCACAAGGCCACATTTCCATTTTCTGTGCCTAGTCGATGCTCAGCGGACAAAGCAAGATTTTCACCAACCTCCAGGCTTCTGCATCGAAATGATGGTGATCCACATCCGGCCCTGATTTCCAATCTGACCATCAAATGCTGGCCTCTTGGGAAAAAAAACACGAGGATTGGACGGACGCTTTGAGGTGCATTGGGGGAAAGAAGGCTCCGCTGAAGCTCACTGGACCCACCCGTAACCATTCCTGGCACAGGTTGTCTCAGAGTGGCCAGAACACTCAACACCATCCGTACAATCAACGCTGATCCCGAAGAGATGGGGGTTTCGCTCCCCTGAGCCCGAGGTCAAGTGGGGCTTAAGAGGTGCGGGGGGCTACGCTCTCAGCCTGAGCACACTGCGGGTGTGCATACATGCAGCTGCAGCAGACGAGGGGCCTGATCACATTCAAAGACAAAGGGGTCCACCTAGGAAGGACGCTTCGGTCCCTCACTCTCCTCCCTTTCTATCTGTCACTCCCTCGTCTCCCCCCAGCGGCGGGGGGGGGGGAATAAATCCTCCCTTTGATCTCTGCAGACCCCCGTTCCATCCCCTGACCGCTACACTCCTTTCAACAATGGCTGCTTTTCCAGTCATGGGGAGGTCAGATCTCTGTGGCTGGGATGGTCTTCCCTCCGGTCCAAAGTGAATGACAGCGCTGCAGCCGGCCTTCAAGAGTGTAATTAAATGATCTGAGATCTGGTTACGCTCATCACAGCTCATCGTGAATCCCAGCGGCCTTTACGGGACTCATCGGTATGTCTGTGGGATTCTCACAAAGGAGCCCCGCTAAGTACGAGTTAAATTGTTGTTTTAACTGAAAGCCAAGAGAATGCCGAGCGATGCGGATTTTTTTACGGATGATAGGCGAGTCCGTTCACTTTTTCTGTCACCATAAGATAGTATCTATGAGCCTCAGGGACCGAAGCAGAGTCCAAGTACAGGGCACTCAGGCAAAACAGGAAACCCAAAAGCCGTCGCAACACAGAACCCGGAGGTGCGGACGAAGCTGAACCACACAGCCATGCATTTTATTGTCCCAAACAGGAAAGAGTCACAGTCAGCTGACCCACTCAAAATAGGCAGCCCTGGGCAGGATGAGACGGGTCGGGCCACCACGGGGTGGGGGGTCCAGTCACAAAATAACAGGGTACACAGAAGAAACCGGGCTCCACCCACAGCTCTAGAAGGATGACATCAGCACCTCGACAGGACACCCAGAGGTGTAAGTGACGGATCACCCCCCCAGGGAAAGTCCCTTTTTCAGGCAATGTGACTGAACCACCGCACCAGCAGGAACCGGCTGAGGCGAGCTCACCTTGATAGGGTGTAGTCTGACTGTCCCTAGTGACCTCTACATAATCAGGAACAACCTCTTATCGGCGATGACCGTTAATCACTGCCTAAGCTGCTGGCCACTAGCTCCTTGTTTCCGCAGCAGTTTCAGCCACCTGAGCGTGTAAACAGCCAGATGCGTAGACTCTCAATGTCCTTCATCCCGCCCATCCCTTCTGTCACGTGTTTGGTGAGGTCACACCCGGCCGGCGACCCCAACCGCGACTCACACGCCAATGCGGCAGGAACGCCATGCGCCACCTGCTGCCGAAGGCACCCGGAAACGTGGCCCTTGGCTGACCTGCATTCGGCCAAATGTGCCTTTCCCACTTTAATGAGCGTGAGGGATTAATTAGGGTTAATGAGAGCTGATCTGCTTTGTGGATTACGATTTCAGATATTCAGGGTTTGGAGGGCGAGCCAAACTGAAAAGCTCCACGTTGCCTTGTGGAGGAAAACGGCAGCACTAGACTGAGCCAAGGGGCGCGAGACACTGGATGGAGGGCAAACATGAATGTGGGGTTAAAACGCTGGCAAATGGACCACAGCCACAGACTCGGCCGCTGGCAGAGGACACGTCCCCTATGGGCGATTGGCGTGACGTGTGGATGTCACATGCTGTCGCTTTGTCAGATCTGGCGTTGCTGGACTCTTAAACACCCCCATACACCCTCAACTACACAGGGAGCCATTAAACCAGTTCTTCAGCACACATTGAGCACCACCTTCTCTGGAACACCACATGGGGGGGAAGGGGGGGTTACCCCCAGAGGAGAGAGGAAATGAAAGTAGAAAGAGGAGGCGTTAGGCCACTGGCTCTGTGACGTGCCCATGTTTGTGTTGGGCCGATTACCTCATGTCCTCCAGAAGATCACACTCGCTTTGGTGTTTGATGTGCAGCCGGGTCAGCTGCTCCACATGAATGTTCTTCAGCTCCTGAGTCACCTTTACCTGTGGGGGG
>JAODLD010000042.1:2139770-2176772 GCA_026781065.1 Mormyrops boulengeri | reverse complement strand
GATATTGCTAACAATGGCAATTAACCGGGCTAGAATTGGATTTCATGATTAGTCGGATTATTTGTCGGATTTACGGAGTTACATGAATGTTCAAGATGTTCAATAAACATGTTAAGTGCATATATATTCCCTTTTTTTCTTGAGTCTGTTTGCTCATGCAAAATGAAATGCGATTAATATAGATTAAAAAGGAATGATATTTAATCGTGATTAATCGAAATTAATCCACAGCAACCCTGTAATTAATCTGATAAAAAATTTTAATCGTTTGACAGCACTAGTTCTTATGCAAACCAATTTTTAACTAACAAACTGCATTTGAACTTCAGCTGTAACTCTGCTTTCCCATTTCCACACGAAAACGAAGTGGTCCCTCTCCTTTTCCACGTAGATCCATACACACACTTCCACGATGGGCGCCTCTTGGATCGTAACCAAAGCGTGTTTGTGCAAATTCAATTTTTAATTCAATTCAAGTCAATTCAATTCAATTCAATTTTATTTATATACTGCATTGTCACAAAGCACTTTACATTTAACCGGCCCGAACCCCCACCAAGCAAGCCTGAGGCAACAATGGCAAGGAAAAACTCCCTCTAACAAAACACAACAGTGTTTTAGGGTTTATTTTGTTTTTTAAACCCACAAATCTCCAAGGGAACAAAGGCGTAAAAATAAAACAGAGAAAAGTGATTAAAATGTCCTTGGATTTATTAAAAACAAAAACTAAAGTGACAAGTGACATTTGAGTGGGTCTCCTCCCTCACACACCTGGAATTACTTCTGACAGCTGGAGGAGCTAATTGTCACCCACATGCAGCTAATTGCATTTTTTTTTTAAATAACTGCAACCAATGCAGTTACTCTGACAGGCTGCTGATGTGGACTGCATGATCTGTGAAGCTGACACTCTCTGGCACACTCCATTCCATGTGAGGAGCGATTGTTCCCATAACATCCCGGGAGTGATCCAGACACATCTCATCCTTACCGAACAGGCTGCATTGTCACACCATTAATCTTCATTGCATACATCTAGAGCTGGACATAAAGCTTGCCCACTTGCCTGAGGCGAGTTATTTAGATGATGGACGAGCACAAAAAATGTAACACTTATCCCACTGGCTTGTAAAGTTTTTTTTTTGTTTTGTTTTACTGAACTAGCCCAGTTGGCTAGTAGCAAAAATTCTCAAGTTCCACTCCTGCGTGCATCCCGCCAGTCTGTGGCGAATATCCACAGACTTTGGTTAACATTTTGATGGTCAAAATGATGCCTCATGAACCATTTACTGTATTTTCTGATCCCACTAGATGGTGCTCTCTGTTCAAAAAAGGGCTCAAAGCATGTTCCAAAATAAAGCAAGGGCACCATATAGTGGGGTCAGAAAACACAGCTTATGGTTCATGAAGCATAGTTTTGGCCATCACTAGTTAACACAGTGCACCCTCGTGATTGCATCCAGTACTGCACCTTCTAAACCCATTAAGCCTTCGTTACTTTACTACATTTAGTCTGCATCCACCACTGGACTTGACAGCAGGACCAGCAGGTGGTGTAGTGGTTAACCACCAGCTCAAAAATCCTGCCATATCAAGTTCTTGAAGAGCTCAGGACGATCATGGTGTCTCAAAGACCCTTTCCCCCGTTACTGTTCCAGGTCGTGTAACCGAAGATGGCCACTGGTGCCAATAGTTCCAACGTGAGCTTCCCGTGTGACTTCAACGAGCACTTCAAGTACATCCTGCTGCCAGTGAGCTACAGCCTGGTGTTTGTGGTTGGCCTGGTGCTTAACTGCGCCGTCATGTATGCCATCATGTTCCAGACCCGGCGCTGGAGGGCTGTCACCGTCTACATGCTCAACTTGACAGTGTGCGACACGCTCTATGTGCTCACGCTACCCTTCCTCATCTACTACTATGCCGATGAGAACGACTGGCCATTTGGGGAACTGCTCTGCAAGCTGGTGCGCTTTCTTTTCTACACCAACCTGTACGGCAGCATCCTCTTCCTGTCCTGCATCAGCCTGCAGCGCTTCCTGGGTGTGTGCCACCCGGTGCGTTCCCTGGGCTGGGCGGGCAGCCGCAGCGCACGTCGCATCTCCGCTGCCATCTGGCTAGCTGTGGTGTCCTTTCAGGCGCCCATCCTGTACTTCTCTCGCACGAGACAGACGGGTACCGGATGCGTGTGCCACGACACCACCAGCCATGAGCTCTTCCGCCACTTCCTTGCGTACAGTGGGGTCGTGTCGATGTTGTTATTCTGCGTGCCCTTTGCTGTAGTGGTCGCCTGCTACGGGCTCATGCTCCACAAGCTGCTGGAGGCGCCGCCAGTCCCTGGCTCAGCAGCGGCACGCTCCAAGCAGAGGTCAGTGAGGATGATTGCTGTGGTGCTGATGGCCTTCTTGCTCTGCTTCCTGCCCTTCCACGTGACACGTAGCGTGTACTACAGTTTCCGCTACCTGGAACAGGCAGTTGGCTGCAAGCTGCTGGCCGCCTCCAACGCTGCTTACAAGGCCACGCGGCCGCTGGCCAGCGCCAACAGCTGCCTCGACCCCATCCTTTACTTCATGGCGGGGCGTGGCTTCCGCTGGAGCATCACCGGCCAGAGGAATGTCAGGCAACCCCCTGCGGCAGCCAAGGCTACTCTGCCCGCTGATAAGGTCTGACTGGCTAAGCTGGATCTCAGAAGCTGTGCATTCTGGGGAAAAAAGGGACTAGCACTAATATACTGACAGGAGGATCTAGGAGGCCAGATGTAGAAGATTTAAAAAGGTACTTATGAGGCACCAGAGACAAGTTAACCCTCCAGTTCATGCTGCCTGAACTCAGTGTGGTTGACTGCAATCTGGAAGTCAGGCAGAAGGAACAAGAGGTTTGCGTGGAATAGAGACTGAATATTTCAGGGCCAGAGAACAAATATTTGCCTTTCCTTGTTCTATATCCTGTTATCCTCTTTGTGTCCTATGTGGCCAACATGTTAGTGTGAGGAAAGATTTCTTCAATTTGTTTCTTGTGCATTCAGCATTATTCATGTTGTCTAGTATCTCTAAAACACTGCAGACAAAACATTTTCCTAATTGAGTGGGTGTGAATTCACGAAACGTAAACACAATGATTATTAAAGCATGACTGTGTCCTCGTCATCGGTTGTGCAACAGACTTTCAAAGAGCCACCTTGTGCTTTGTCAGTGTGGCAGTCAAGTGTGAATGCCAGTAGAGGGCGCCACTGTCCAACTACTGTAACCAATCTTGTTTGGTAGCGGAGAGGAATAGAGATATATGGATATGAAAGAACGTAAGCTGCAGCTTCCCATGTATGGAGGAAAAAGGGGAAGATTTAAGCAGCCAGATATGGGAGAATTCACACTGGAGTCTGAGGCATCGAGCTATCCCTTTAAACGGCCCTTTCTCCAAAACATCCCAGAATTCCCCTCAGAATTCCCACATCGCGCTCCCTAACAGTGCAAGCTGAGTCAACATTTGGGGCTCCCTGGGGACTGTTCGTTAGACTCGGACCAACCAATGAGAAAACTGATGTGAATCATAGATCCAAGATGGAGGCATATTTAAATAAATTGGTTCTTTATTTAGAGTACAAATTTCAAGAATCTGCAATAAAATAAATAATACCTGCCAGGTCATACAGACAAATGTTTCTTAAACCATGACAGTTAACACGGGTCAGAAGACACATATGGACATGTCCTGAGGGAGGACATTTAAGGACACAGATGTAAAAGGAAGTGAAAAACATATAAAATACAAAAAGAAAAACACACCCTCTCTCTGTGTGTATAAATGTCATGTAAACTGCCATAACCAAACTGTAATGCCATGGTAAGGTGGCAATTTATGCCACTGACTGAAGCAGACAAAATTTACAGTAAGTAGTAAAAACACTGAGAGCTGTACTTCAATGTAGACTGCCTTGATGACTGAATACAATACCAACAGCGCAGATCTTTGGAAGATCATGCAAGATATTTATGTTAAAGCTTATTCCACCGCAAAGATGAATTAGCCTGGTGGGTCCTGGAGAGGTGGCCATCTTCCCCTAGGACGGTAGTTTGCTTATACATGTATATCAGCGGGTTTTCCCGCAGTTCTCTGACCTCACGCTCGGCTCCTGACGCATGTCCCATGCAGGTGGGGCAGGCACCATGGTTTGCCGGGCCAAGCCGCACGCACTAGTCCCTGTGGCCGCCCTCTGGAAGAGAGTTCCAAACCAAACCGACCAGGTGCCTCATGCATTAAAGAGAAAATGTGGCAGGATAAAACATTGCCCCCTGGTGGTCACAAATGCTGTATACTCTTACGCTACACAATTATACTATGATTGCACATAAACAGCTTATTATAAAAAACTTTGACGCAGGAGGCCTCCTTTAATACTAGACAAAACTGAACTGTTAAGAACTGAAGCAGTGAAGAATCTGCTGAGTACATTTCTATGAAGGCTTTTGTCAAAGTTCAGGAAAAAAAAAATTGATTGTTTGCATAAGCCAAAACCAGAAAGGGCGGAGCAGGAGCAGATCGCAGGGCAGGCACGGTGAGAGACATCATCCAATCAGGAGAGTCAGCCACTGCACAGAAACTGCAGCCACTACAAGTTCTTACTCCCTCCCAGAACCCATTAAAAAAAATTAAAAGAACCTGAACCAAAATTAGACTGTGGACGGAGGAATCCCCGCCTGGGTCACACCATGTCCTGCTCGGACAGCCAGTACTGGTGGCTTGATTTAAAAGGAGATGAAGACATTCTGTGCCTGATATTTACACTCATGTACAGTACTGTCATTGCTTATTGCTCATGTTAAAAGGTGGAGGCAAGTGTGGCGCTCACCGCGCGGAACATGCAGCTCAAGAAAGGCGTGTTTTAGCCTCTGCAGCCGAAGAATCTCATAGTTTGCATCTGTCCAGATACCACTTATGACAAACCTGCTCTCTCGAATGTCCCACCCCCAAGCTGGGGAGTCTAGCTGGTCTGTGAGGTGTACAGAACACATGGGGGTTCCCTTCTGGAAACACAACTGTAGAGGTCATTATTACAGTCCCCATCTTCCTAATTAGAAATTTAAAACTGGTCATTATGTGATAACTGGTTATTTTGTGATAAATGCACTTAAAACTCTGCAGTGTCCAACCAGCCCTCACTGCCATCGGGGTCTTGGGTACTCTATCCAGAGGTGAGTCATCTCCCAGAACGCCGTTCTTCTTAGCAGTTTACCTATGGAAGAAGAAATAATCTTAATGGTTAATGGTGATGAATAATGGCTTTGATTGACTGATCCCTCCTCTTCCCTGACCCAAAAATAAAGGGAGAGAGAAAAGAAATTAGACGCAATAAACATGAGCATTTGGGAGAGAGCTGCTGTTAGTCATGAGTATCATGGAATAATTAGTGACTAAACCTGAACCAGTGGTTTGGAAGTGAAATAATGAGTGGTTAGTGAGAGCTAGAGGGACAGAGGCAGGTAATGAGGGACAGGGGGACAGAGGCAGGAAGTGAGAGACAGGGGGACAGTGGCGGGTAGTGAGAGACAGGGGCACAGAGGCGGGAAGTGAGAGACAGGGGGACAGAGGCGGGTAGTGAGAGACAGAGGGACAGAGGCGGGTAGTGAGAGACAAAGTCGGATATTGAGAGAAAGGTGGGAAGTGAAAGACAGGGACAGAAACTGGCAGTGACATATGTATAGTGAGGGAGAAAGGAACAGAGGCAGATAGTGAGAGACAAAGAAAGATAGTGAGGGACAGAAACTGGCAATGAGGGAGAGAGATGGACAGTGAGGGACAGAGAGATATGCCCAGGCCCACTAATGTCCCACTGTGTTTCCTGCGTTTTTATTCCGTGACACCCAGGGCACTCCACCTCCACCACAAATACCAGCACCAGCACCAGCACCAGCACCAGAACAGCATAAAATGCTGTTTACCTTTTAAAAGACCAGATTAGTCTCCCCCAGTGTTATGATCAGTTTCCCCCTCTGGAAGAGTGAGACATGTGTTGGTTACAATCTGCTTTTCTGTGTCTGTCTGTTAAAGTCTCTGAACAGTGTGTGGGGCTCTCATGTGGGACTTCCTGAAGCTTCTGGCTCAGCAAATCTGCTCACCTCCTGCTTGCTCTTCGTCCGCTGGCTGATGGAGGAGGTAGAGGAGTGAACTCCAAGCAGGGATGTCTCTTCTGCAGGCTCCATGCGTGCCGTGTCCACTGAGTCATTGTCACTCAGTTCCGGGCTGTTTGCATCCAGGGGATCTGGGATCTGAGCCACCTGGAACCTGGGGGGTGGCAAGTTTGACTGACATGGGGGTGGAGCTTCCGTGAGGCTGGGGGTGGGGGTGTAAATCTGACCCACCCCAAGGAGGACTAGGTAAACATGCAGTAACCCTAATACATTCATATGTGCACATGCCCGTCCTCACCTGCCCACAGATAGAATGGTGACCTCCCCGGGCAGTGGTGCCTGGACAGGTTTGTTGGCCTCGGCCTTCTGCTTGTGGGCGTGGTCTTGGCCATGTTTATGGGTAGAAGGAGTCAGCAAAAGCTCGGGCCATTTTTTTTGGCTGCAGCGAGAGCAGCACGACGTGCCGGAGTGGAGGGCCAGACCGTTGATGGTGTGAGGATGGCGCTGGTGTGGGCACAGGCGAGGCAGCGAGCGGAACTGGACCAGGGGAGGCAGAGCTGGCAACCTGGGAAGGAAGGTGGCCTGTCACCAACAGGGGGCAGCAGAATGTACAGCTCAGCACTTTTACACGGTGTGAATTACATAGAAAGGTCCAGAAATAGGCCACTTCCCAGCCCAATTGTTATAAACGAAATAGCAGAGCCCCTTCTGGGGTGTCTACCCATGGGGGATGCACTTCCTGATAACTTGCCTTTCCAAAAACATTTAAATATTGGCAATTTTACATGTCTTTCCTGTCGGGCATGACAAGACAACAGGCAGTGCAAGTCACGTAAGGACACCATCAGAAAAGTTGTGTCAGGGGTGGGGGGTTGAGGCAAGTTCACTTTGGGCCACCCTGGGACTGTGCACACAGGGAGCTGGAAGTGGGACGGGCCTTCAGAGATGATCTCGCTGTGCCAGATCAGCCTCCCGACAAAGCGGAGAATGGCCCGTAACCATGGAGACGTCTGCTTTGTGAGCTGTTAATCCATGGGGGGGGGGGGGGTTGCTGCAGTAGGAAGATCAGGTGACACTGCAGCCGAGCACCTGGACCTACAAGGCCACAGTGGCTGTGACTCAACGCTCATCACTTACACCACGGCTGGAGCGAAATTCAAGGAGCTGATGGCAATCACCTCCAGGGGTCAGGTGACCCTACATCCCCACCCAGTGGTCTGACGTGGTCACTGCGTTAATGCCTCATTTAGGGTCACATGAGGACACGTGTAAATAAAGCTGGACATTAGAATGAGCGAGGAAGAGGAGCAGAGCCTATGGCGGCGGTGTCGGGGTGGGTGAGTTTCTCACTTGAGGGCTGAGGTCTTGTTGATGGCTGCCTGCTGGCTTTCATACTCCAGGAGAAGCTCCTCCAGAGCAGCTGCATTCTCTGTTGGGGGGAGAGACCACCATTAAAGTGTGCCCCCCTCCTAAAGAATCTGAAGCGACGTTCTACAGGACCCCTGCGGTACCTTTCTTCTCTGTGATGAGGCGCACCAGGACGCTGATGGTGTCTTCGTTGGGATCATCCACGATGTACGGGCCAGAACTCGCTGCAGGGAGACAGGGACAGGCTGCTAGACCAAAACTGGGAGAAGAAACCTTTCGCGAGCTTGGTTTAAATACTGAGGGGCTCAATTTTGTTTTTGTTTTTTTCCCCCAGAATGAGAACAACCAAGAAAGGGAGTGTTAGGGTTTAAAATGTGATTAGTCTCATAGAAGTCTTGTATAACATGCTTTTTGGGGGAAAAAAAATGTCCAACCAAATACTTTCCCTGAGTTTATAATCTCTCACCCACCCTATAAAGACAATGAGTCTCCTTCAAATAGGTCTGGGGGCTACTTCTGCATGCAGTAAGCAAGTGAACAATGAGTGGGGCCAAAGGCATCAGAACACCAGTATCAATGGCAAAAAGGCCTTTCCCATGATCGAAGAGCAGATGGGAACAAGAGAGGCGCCTCTCAGTGGAGGACGCCCTTTAGCCCGTTAGCATGTCTGCCTCAAGTGCGAAATTGTAGTTTTAATTGATCCAGGGCTTTTGTCATTTGCAGTCTCTCTTTTGCTTGTCCTCACCCCTTAATTTCTTTCGTACTCACACACACACAGAAACACGCAAACACACACACACACAAGCTAAAGTAACCCAAGGCGGTCGCTGCTGTACTGGCTTTTATACTCCTCTGCAGTCAGACACTCAGGCTCTGTAACAGTGAGTGGCTCAGCTGGATCAGTGTATGGGGTCCAATGTCGGCTCTGCCGCCAACTGCTAACCTCCAAAGAGCAGGGCTTGGATCAGTGCCCCCGAGCCCACAAGAATGCTAACAGGCTGATGGCTAACTGGTGCCGTGTCTGGTCGATAAAGTACAACTGGCTCCGAGTATCGCCCACATGACAGTGACAGAGCTTACTGTTCCACTGCTGAGGAGAGTGAATGTGGCCATTGGGGTGCGGGGAGTGGGGGTCACCAGAGGTGGGGGAAATGGCAAAGAACAAAGGAAGAATGCTGAAGTGGCCATATGGCAAATAAAGGTCCACTTATCTAAACCAGGCCTGGAGGGAACCTGGATGGGCTGGAGAGAGCCTGACAGTGCCAGAGTGGGCAGGACAGGGCCAGACAGAGCCAGAGTGGACTGGACAGGGCCAGACAGAGCCAAACAGAGCCAAAGTGTACTGGACAGGGCCGAACACAGCCAGAGTGAGCCGGATAGGGTTGGACAGAGCCAGATAGGGCCAGAGTGGACCAGACAGAGCCGAAGTGGGCTGACAGAGCCATAATAGGCTGGACAGACTCAGAATGGACTGAACAGGTCTGTTGTGATGCAGCTGCAGATCTACCATCCAGGGATTGCAGTGAGGACACAAACTAAAAGGCAAAGCACATATGAGCTGAGGGTGATCATTACACACAAGTGACGGCCGTGTCATCAGGGAAATGGACTCTGGATGTTCAGGTTTCAGGTCCCAGGAGATGTGCTGCTGCTGTATCCTACCAAGAGGCACTTAGCCTGCCGTGTGCTGCTGCTATAAAAGGGTAACCGCTGTAACTCGCTGTAGACAAAAGCAAAGCTATTTTTAAAATGCACAATTAAACGATAAGAGCGCAACCCTGGGTCTGTGTCAATGCGTTGCCATCGCTGTCCAGAGTGACTCACCCCACACCGTGCTGCAGCAAGCTGCAATTTAATTGGGCCACTGTGTTATCTGCACTGTACCGGGGGGAGGCATACTCTCCAGTGCTCCCCCATCCCATAATGCATGCAGGGAGATCAATGGGGTCCAAGCCCCAAAAAGGCTCCTAATGGGGCTGGTCCCTATTCAGATGGACAAAGGACTGGGCTTGGATCCCAAAGCCTAACTGATGAGGACCACTCTGAACTTCCAGGCAGGACAGGCACACTCCGGCAGTCTCACTGCCCTGGCCTCACTCCCCTGAGCTTTTCAAACCCGGAACCTCAGATCCGCAGCAATGGAAAGGAGCACCCTCCAGCTACGGGATGCGTGCATGAATTATTGCTGTAGGAAAAGACAAGGCCCCGCACAGGCCTAGGTTACAGCAGGTCATCAATCAAAGTAACCGAACGTTTATTAAAACGAAAGCCTTTCTTTCATGCCGGTATCTCGAACAGGGAAAGTGTGGGAAAAGTGCATTATTTAAGACACAAGTACAGAAAGGGGAGGAACATTCCGTTCAGCAGCTAGGCTGACGTTAATCGCATGCAGGTACAGCCTGACGCAGCGAGGACAGGCGTGAGCGTGCCCCCACCCCCCCATCTCACATAGGCCTATTCTGTGCGAGTGCCAAGCTACAGAGTTTCCCATGACACTGGAGCCGCTGCCACCGCCTCCCTCCCACTCTCTTCCGATGGCGTAAGGTGTCACCTGACCCCGGGCGTCTGCGGGGGAAAGCGCGGCGAAACCATCCATACCTGGCAGCGGTGCCTCATGAAATAATCACTAATAGGGGCGGTGTGTGTGGTTCGGGAGGTTAGGATGCTGGGTCTGTATTATAAAAAATGTCTGCTAACTGTAACATCAGGGAGGGCCAGGAACACGGTCCCCTAAATGTCGAAGGATATAAGAGAAGCCATATGTATCCTTATGTTGTGTGGGCTGTGCCAAGTCAGGGATGTAGCTGGGATATGGTACAGGGCTTACCCTCCTTATGGGGCGTGCCCACCTCTGCGGCTCCGCCCTCTTTGTCTCCCGTGCAGTTGTAGCCCTTCTTCTTCAGGATGTTGCAGATGAGGATGCCCAGCAGCCCCGTGACACAGAAGACCGGCACCAGTGCGAACACGGCGTACTCCGCTGTCTCATCTGTGCCACGCACATTGGTGGTGTTGACATAGGGGGTGCTCTTGCTCACGCTGCGGGCCACACGCACCAGCGGATCCAGCGGTGCTGACCGGATAAGAGAGGACACGGTCTTCTCAGTCTCAGTGGCTGTCTTGGCATAGCCTGAGGCTCCTGCTTTTACTATCTTTACTATTTACTGAGAATCTCTGCCATACAATGTAGATCTATGTCCCCCTAACTGCAGATCTATGTGCCCCCTGACTGCAGATCTACACCCCAAACTCCTTCACCCTGCATCAGCAGCAGTCTTTTTCATGTGAATTTGCTATCTGTTAGTTTGGTATTTTCGTGGCCAACTCGTCATATTCAGTACAGTTTGTGGACATTGACATGGCTGAATCTGGCCCAACAGCGCCCCTCAGACCAGATTTCCCTGCTTTGATAACAGGATGTGACCTGGTGGCAGATGAAAAGAAGGGGCCGCATTAAAGCCCTTTGATGTCCCATGAAGACGTAACACACACTCACATGTCACACAGGCTTCGAAGCCTCCGGGCGTCGCTTCGGTGGGGCTGGAGAACCTGCAAGACAGCAGCCAGAGTGAAAACTGCGCCGGTTTCTCCGCAGTGACGGTCAGCAGACACCCCCGCCTGAAAGAGGTCCAAGGAGGAACATGCACGGAGCTTTGATGAGAGCCAGTGCAGGCCTGCAGCTGCCACAGACCTGCCCTCCCCCACCCTAATGGACCTGTCCCACATCTTTACACCTCGTCTGAAAGCCCATAGGACTGGTCATATGACTTGCCATTCAGGGCATCCCACTCCTTATATTTGCTTGGGCATCATCCCTGTCTTTACAGGCCCGGCTTTAAATAGTTAATGGGTATCGTCAGTCTGCCTGCAGCTACAAGTCCTTCCTAGTGCCAGTGCTACGATTTGGTGCGTGTGAAGGATCTGTCCTCCAGGGCCATATCCATCTATGTGTCTATTTTTCAAATAACCGGTGGACAAGGCGGCTGTTTGTGACAGTGCCATAATTCCCGAAACCTTACCTTTGACGTGTATTTTGTACATAATTGCTGTGCGGTCACTCTGTTGTTGCGTGTGACATTTGACTACACTGACGTCAGGCACTGAGATGCATCCTGTCACCTTTACTGGCCCGACTGGATGGGACATTAAGAGACGGGACGAGACAGGACAGATAGGTGTCCTACTGCTGATGTGGACACGATACTCAGGCAAGAAAGCCACGCTGGCCCGTGAGACCCCGTGCATGTTTTTTTTTTTTGTGTCCGAGGGGCTGCATGCATCATATTTAACAACGGAAGGAGTGATTCAATTCCTGCCCTACGGTGGTGAAAGCGCAGTTTCGGAAAAATGCTGTAAACCGACCTAAAACATGGTCTCACCCGCGTAAACAGCGCCCACAGAGGGTGTCGCTGCGGGCCCGGCCCGGCCAGACGAGCACGCGGTTCAGGGCACTGCATGAGCGGTGGGGCCGGCATGACTCCATGTCATAGCCGTCCGAGAAGGTGCCCGCGGGGCAGGCCTGGCATCGCAGGACCCCATCCACCTCCACAGCTCTCCCACAAGGCTGCAGGTAAAAGATGATTCAACTGCACCTTTCGATCAATTTTGTCAGGCGCTACTTCAGGGCTCAGCATTCTGAAAATATTACTTTGGCTGCAACTTTGCAGTGATGCCAACATCGACAATTGTTAAGACTCAAGTGGATGAGCTACATTCAAGGTCAGACACATCCAGATTGTTAAGGGGGGAGCAGGGATGGAGGGGCTGTTTATCACAGGGCAAAAATGAGGGGAGGGGAAATTCTCTCACCTGGCTGGGCTCCTGCCCGCGTGGACAGTGCAGACAGACACACCCCTGGCTGGTCAGGACCTGCCCCCCCCCACAATGCGATGCTGCCTGAGAGTCCTCGGGGCTGAGCAGCTGAGGGGAGAGAGAGAGGGCTCTCAGAACGGAAGACAGATCCGCGCCAAATCTTCTTCGGCCTCTCAGACAAACTACCCATTACACGTTTTCATTAGTACGGAGGTGAGCGGGGTCTTTTGAGGCTCTCTTAGCAAGTCGGTAAACCAAGGTTAACCAGAGCGTGTTATCCTAACCAACCACACCAGTAACTTTGGCTCCCATGCAAATGCACAGTCTGAGTGGTGGTGAATACTACCACTGTTTCTACTGAGTTATATTTTCTGGGGAGGGGTGGATGGAGTGTTACATTACAGGGTACAACAGCAGAAATCCTGGAACTCTGCGGTAGTCATTGAACAGGGCGCCCCCTGCTGCCCCGTTTCTGCACATGCATGCCGAAAGCCCAGGATGAATGAATATATCAATGTCAAGCCTTAAAAGTCAGTGCCAGTGTGGAGTTGTTACTCCTCTAGCTCACTGAAGTAATAATAAAAGAGAAGAAAAAAGATGAAAGGTGTACAGCTTAAATACTCTGTGGCCGTCAGCAGGATTTGTAATTAGAAGATGGATGGATGAAGCTTAAATATGAAGCCTTTCAGACTGATTCTGAAAATGGCTTGACGGACTTACAGCAAGGAGCACAAAGACTGCACTGTAAAGGCGGTTCCTCATCATCTTCAAGGTGATCTTCTATGAACATAAGACCTGAGAAGACAGAGGGTCATAGGAGATTAGCCCACAGTGGTCATCAGGGAATGAGACAGAATTCATCAACCGGGATGAGATCGTTAAAACTCAAGGCTGTCACTCAGATGGGGACCGACTTACGATTTACAGGTGAACCAGAAGGAAGACGGTCTTGTACTAAGAGGCCGTAACTAACTAGCCAATAACCAGGTGACCGTGTCAAACATTGACTTGACACTAAACCAGGATGTCAACACCTGGGATTTAGGGTCTCAAATTCTGCCTAAACACAGATTACACCTTCAAATGATAATCAATTATAATGCATGCGACTACATGCCATTTCAAATGTACTGGCGTTTCATCTAAACTTTCAGCCAGAGGGAAAATGAAAGGTTACCATTTTGTAAAAATAACGATCCTTCGATGGATTTGCAAAGTGAATTGTACGCACTTGTACACATCACGGTCAGATGCAGAAACACAAATTCCCACGAACCCCCCCCTCCAACCCTCTACCTCTGCCGTGTCAGCTAATAATATCCACCTTGAAGTAGTGAGAAACAATTTTGAAAAGCAGTGAGTAAAATTTCGAGTGTGTTGGGGAGTGCCTGTTGGCACACGACAGGAGGGACGGGTCTGGCTTCCCGCAGATTGCCTTGGGCCCCTTGGGGCCCGGTCTCGAATGGGGGCCCCGGAGCAGAGATGACAGTTATGTGGTACAAGAGATTAGAATGAAAGCACGGACCAGACAAACACCATTATATTTTTAAATATACCAAAAGAAAATCATTAAAATTGAGCATGAAGGGGAGAGGATCAGTGTTAAAATTTGGATGTGATTTTATTTGAGGAAATCTGTGCAGGGATGGACGCTGCACATTTTTTTCTGAATTCCCCTCTGGATTTGGGGGCACTTCATCATGTTCACCTCCTCGGCACCCGAGGCCCCCACATCACCCCCTGCTCCCACCTGTAGAGGTGCTGGATGGACCATATTGTGGTCAACACCGCGAAGCTCGCCACGCACAGCCAGATCCTTGCCACAGACATTATCACGTGACAGGAGATTTTGCAAACAAAAAAACAAAAACAAAAAAGCCATCTGAAACCCAACTGCAGCATAAATTGACTTTGATTCGATAAACTGGACATAGACGTCATATTTAAGAAAGAAGGAACACTGGCTGTGCAACACCAGAAAGACAGGTGAGATTCTCAGTTAAACATGAAAGACACATGGACACCTCACACCCGAGTTCAGAGTGGAGGGAAGGAGATGCTGAAACAGGAATGAAACAAAATATGAGACTCCCCCCAACATGAAATGAATAAACACAGGATGCGTGGTTAAAATTGCAAATGCAGACTCACCCCAGGGCTGCAGGCTCAGAGCGGATCCTCACGGCCGAGATGCAGGTCAATCACAGAGCACTCTGAGATCTACACCCTACCTGTCTGAGGCCAGCTGTCTTATACCAAAGAAAACTCCGCCCCCCAGCACCCTGGCTCCGCCCACAACTGCCCTCCATTCAGCCTCATGAAATGGCTTGGATGATGCCACAAGTGAGCTTCTGGACAGCTCTGGCCAGTAATCACAGATACAGAATGCTGGGGAAACGCTGCCTCGTGTGGCTGGCTCTGTGTCCCCACGTCCCACGCAAATCCGTAGGACACAAGCTGTCTCGTTTTTGGCCGGCCGGTTGATAGAATCCTGGGCCCTCCCTTCATCACTTTTTTGCATAAGGGTTTGCCACAAACCCTTAAGGAGCACAGCAATGTGTTTTGCTGTGTGGTTGAGGACAGCACTCCTGTTATCCGCTGAGGTCACCTGTTGCTCACCCACTCAAATATGCCCCACACCCAACAGATAAGCACCAGTCCCAAAATATCTTGTTCACCTCAGGATTCCTTGCTACAGTGTCTCAGATATTGTTTTTTTTGTGAACCACAGCCAGTTCAGATCTCCTGGCGTCTAATTTTCATGTAGGGGCCAACTTAACATCTACTTAAACAGTGACATTCCTTGGGCAAGCATTTTGTGTTTCTGGCCAAACATAAACGTGCTCCCTGTGAAAAATGATGGGGTGTTTCCGAATAATGTGCAGTTTGTGTAATTTCAGGGAATGAAAAAAATCACCCCCCCACCATTCAACCTGCACTTAGAAAGAAGCCAAGGCCTCCCCCACCCCCAATCCACACCGGATCGCGTGCAGAGGTGCTTAAATATAGATCCTCGTGGAAGTGATCCCCCCCCCCGGTAAAGTCCCATAAAGCCAAATGGAAATATAATTACAGTTTTGTTTCTTGGTGCCTGTAGCTTAATTGTGTGGCTTTGGTGGAGGGGAGGGGCTTAAGCTCATGAGGAGCACGCAGCCAGCTACAATCACACGCTCCTTTTCGCCAAGTGTCAAGTAACAAATTGGACAAGGTTTGGCTCAGGAGCACTCCAAGTGACAGGACACGGTCTGGCAGTGTTCCCGGGATCCGTAAGCCGACTTGCCCTCCCCTGGATGGTTCCGTTTTCCCGCATTTCCGTGGAGCGAATGTCAGTGGCTGCCCTCCGGACCCAGTCAGTGCAGAAACGGGCCGAGGAAGCGCAGAACCAGTGCGATTCTGTGCCGACTAAGATTACCGCATTCTTACTGCCATACAGGTTTATGAGAGAAGCTAAATAATATCCCCTCGGGTCAACGTGTTTGTACAAGGTCACAGACATGAAATTTACACAATAAACAGACAAAGTAATGTGTATAAGGTAACAGCAGCGGTGCCGTCTGAGTCAGAACTCTCCTCCGATGGCTTTGGGTCTGAAACCTGTTTACAAAAAGACTACCATGGCCCTCCGGGGACAAAGCGCTATGCTACTCATCTTCAAGTGGCGTTTTTAGGCTATAAAGGGGGCACAGGGCTTCCCCCTCACAGCAGGGCAAAGCTTGACATGGGTGAGTGGCCAGCGTGTCAGGATTACCTGCACAGATAGGTTTGCCCTCAATGTATTTCTGTGCAGAGATCTCCAGTAATTGTAGTTTACATGTAGCAGGCCTTGCTAATCTGCAGCACACCAGGGCCTTGCAAAGACAAGCAAATGAAGGGACGGCACGTGGAAGTTTCTGAGTCAGCAGGGGCACCTCTGTGTGCTTATGAGGCAAGTTGCCCTAGACGGAGGCGTTAAGTGACAGACACAGAGTCAGTCATCCTTGGCAGTCAGAGAATGACCTGAGCTGAACAGAGCAGCCTTTCATTTCATCCATAAGGATGACCCATCACACATGGTGGGGTGGGGGGTGGGTCTATCTAGTTCGCTGAGACACACAAAGCTCACTGTAAACTCCACACGGGAGACAATAGACTCAGTGACTCAGTAAAGACCAGCGTGTGACAGTGACCACTGACAAACACGGGCCCTGGCCAAAGCCGTGGCCCCGAGCCCGCCCTCGATCAGACACAGCGCTCTGTCTGTGGCTCAGCACAGCAGCGTGACCAGATTTTCCGTGTAATTTAACGCCCCCGTCAACCCTTTCAACCAGTGCCATCTCTATGAAAAGTTTAAAAATAGCAACGGGTTCCAGGCCCCACCCCCTGCACTCGGCCCCCGGCCGAGCTGACAATGCCGAAATTACCGTTTATTGTTTTTTGTACGCTCGCCGGCCGGCGGGCTGGCCCTCCACGCCCCCTATGCAAACTGGAAGGAAACTGCTTAGGAAAAATAACGACACAAAAGAAAGAGGAGAGAAGTCTCATAAAGGGTGTTTTTACTGGAACCAAACCGGATATGGGGGCTGGAGACGTGAAGGCAACCGCTGCCGTTTGGTCTGCAGGGAGGGGGGGTGTTTGAAGATTCTATGGTGTTTTTAACAAACAACAAATCAGCCCAAAGCGAGCGACAGCCTTTATTGTCCCACTAATATTCTGTCTGTGATTGACGTCTGGGTTTCATTAAGAACTTCACTTCACAGTGGCTGTAGAAAGTAGCAGAAAGAGATGGAAGAGCAGTGGCCCTTGGAAGCTTTATAGCTTTATGACATTTTCCAGACCGGTGGGATAGTGATGGGGAGGCGCCTGTGCATCATTTGACCACCTGGATAGTGAATATGCCGGCTGCTATAATTATCGCAGCCAGGTGACTTGGCGGTTAAGGACGCAGGTTGCGCCATTGTTCCCCGTGCTACTTTAGGCCGGCATGGCCCCAGCTGACCCGACTTCAGCCCTTACCTCTGATGTCATCGCCTGCTTAAAACCCTAACAGAAAAAAGAGGTCATCTCTAAGGCTGGGTTTGGCGCTGCTAGGGAAACGTGTTCCTTGGCTCCCTCCGAAGGTAAGTGGGCCCCCAGGGACACACTGGGGAGTGTTTTACACGCACCCACGCGCGTAAGGTGAGAACTGCCGTCCGGCCAGACAAACACAGGCCATGATAAAGTATAGCTTGGTGGAGAGTTTTGTGCATATTTTTAACCCATAAGTGCCTCCCTCTGTTTCGGTAAGCTCATCATACCGACGGGCCAGGCAGCGGTGGGAGAGGGAGGTATCGGACCGGGACACAGAGCGGGATGCCTTTCCATCCCGGCCCTTTTACTGAGTGACCACTCTCTCCTCCTGATGGTCCCTCTGTAATTATCCTTGCTGGAAGAAAACGGCCCACTGCCACTGTCATGCACTAATTAATGGACACCAGTTGCCATGGACATGACCCATCTTGGTGCAGGGCCTCATCCTGGGAATGTCAGAGCTGGAGTGTGGGGGGGATTCCTTTCACGTTCGAACACCCCTGCCTGTGTAACCCCCCCTGCCCCACCTTGAATACCAGCACCCCATAATTACAGCTGCAAATCCAAACTGCTGCATCCCCTGCAGCTGCTATTTCTGGTCCCATGCGGCTTGTGTTGCAAAATGCAGACGCATGTGAGGGCCTCAGGCAAGATGGATTGCGCCGGCCGGGCCCCATACACCGCAGGCACGTGCAGATTAGAAGGACAGCGGCGGGAGACCGGCGGGCCAAAGCGATGTCCATATTGCGGTCCAGCTGGATGGGAATAGAACTTTCCGGTTTGATTTTCGGTTCAAAACCTCAGCCGAGGCCGTCCTACACACAGCAGACCGGCAGCCAGCTTCGGTGGCGGCCTTTCAATCACATGAGACGGGGCCCGACGTTTCCAAAGGGCTGACATCACCAAAACAGAGTACAGGGTTTCCAGGGGATGGTTTCTAGGGGACACCCAGGTCCCCCGAGCGTGCGGGTCCCTGGTGAACACGCCACATGGCGGAGCCACGGCTGCATGTAACCGACGGCAACCTCAGCATCCCCTTGCAGCTCGTCGCCAAAGACCCGGAGCACCCAGCTGAGGGAAAAGTGAGCAGTTTGACTCCTGCATCCCCTGGGGGATTGACCTGGTGATGTCGTCCCCTCGGATCAAGCAACGGGCCTGTAATTAAGACATGAGCCTCTGACATGAAGACTGCGGCTTTCCTCTGGCGGGGCTGCTCATTCCATCCACGTTCCAGGGCGGTTTCCAGGGTGGGATGGGCAAAATCCCTGCCAGGAAAGATCCCACTTCAAAACTCCGGTACAAATCAGGCTCTTCAGAGTCTGGCGCAGAGAAATGCGTAATTAAACGATAAGCGGCCCAAAATCCTTCCCCTTTCCAAGTCGCCCGACGCGAACTGCCGTATCATTGCATCTGACCTGAGCAGGGTCATCCCACGAGTTGCAGAGGGAAATCTTCAACTTGGTTTATTTTGGTTAAAACTGCTGATGTGCCGCAGTAACCGGGCGTCGCAGGGTCACCGGGTACAACGGGGAACAGTGTGGACGCCCTGGAGAGGGAGGAGGTCTCGCCAAACACCGTTAAAGTTAAAAACGAGAGACAAACCACATGACACGAGCACAAAAACAAACGGGGCGAGCATGGCAGCCTCAGGACGGCTTTTGGGTGACAGGCTGTAATTTGTGCCAGTTTGGCATCCTGTCATATCAGTGCCATTAAGGTACCAACGCTGCTATTGCTGGGTCTGAAAACAACACAGCCGCAAAGTAATAATATAGCTCACGGGGATCCTGACGTGGAGCAAGGCTCCATTCACACCGGGTGCGTAACGGGCCTGGGGGAGGATGGCATGTGTATGTGACTGAACATTACAAACCCACAAAATGAAAGAAAAACTCATAGCCCCTCACCCCCCAGATTATGCCTGAGAGTGCTGTGTTTACATTTGCATTTTATTTATGTAGCAGATGCTTTTAGCCATAAAGATGTATATTTCTGAGAAAGCAGGGTCAGACAGTCCCTAGAGCAGGGGGGGCCAATCTTATCCGCAAAGGGCCAATGTGTATGTAGGTTTTTGGGGTAACCTTTAGATCAGCTGTTCAAACCCAGGTGTGAGAACTCCTCAGCTAATCAGTCCTCTAATTAGTAATCTAATTAGGGAGTTGCAGGGAAAACCTGCATACACAGCAGCCCTTTCTGGATAAGACTGCCCACCCCTACTCTAGAGCGACTGTGGGCTAAGGGCCTTGCTCAGGAGCCCAACAGTGACATCACTTTGCAGAGTTTGGGATTTGAACCAGCAACCCTCTGATCACTGGCACAGCATCCTAACCCCCTGGGCCACACAGCACTTACATCACAGTGGTCCGCCTTCTTCACGGTGTGCCATGGAAAAGCTCAGGTGAGCTGGAGTGACGGTAATGTTGTCAGCAGGAATATTCCCGAGCCAAACAGTCATCCGCCCAAGCAAACGAGACACTTATTTTGCTGGATGTTAATTGTACAGTGAGGTATTTATAACCCTACGGCGTATTTGAGCAGGTCTGCAGATGAGGCCCTTGATTCTATGTTTGCATGTCTGCCAGAAGTTCTCGTGGTGCCAAGTGTCCTCTAAGGGATGTCCAGAATGGATACTAGAAAAACAACCCATTCTTCTCCAAGTTTCCAAAAAATCCACTTTGCTTTATATTGATTTTGTGTTTTAAAAGCAAACTGAATCCTAGCCCAGGGCTCAGGTCGGCTAAGCCGGCCTGGCAAACAGGAACCGTGAAACCGAAAGGAGAAAGGCAGAATTTTCAGAACACGAAGGGATGTTTTTGTAGTGGAGGTCAATGTCCATGACGTCAGATGATGTCAGATGTCCCAACACCACGTGCTCCACATACATGAGATACACACAAAGACACACGCAGGCATGCACTTCTGAGAGGGACGCCAGGCTCCTGCACTGCACCACAATGCACCAAGACCATTCAAAGTGAGATGGGTTAGTCTAACGTGCAGCTATGTCTCACATTCTACTCGCCAGCAGACTCGCCACACTTAGACGGCGCTCCACTCCTCCACCACCTGTTTACTTGGCCCAAACGCATCCCTCCATCTTCCCCACGCTGACCGCGTCTGTCCCACGTCCTGCCGACGACACCGATTACCGCCGAGGTTCTTGGCCGCGTTAATTCCGACAGCCACTAACACCATCCTTTGGTTACTGCTGTGGACCAGAATTCCTGATGCACTACTGTTTTGATCCTCTGCACCTGGAACAAAGACCTTCCCAATCCCGTCATTCTTCGGACACTTGGTGATTATTAGTCTGAGCAGCAGGCATGCAAACCGGGCCCGGACCAACGCGGTGGCACGACATCGTTACCCGGGGCCTTCGCCTGCGGTCATCACCAGCGAAGCTTTCATTTTCTCAATCCTTTTTTCCCTCGTATTCGACCTCAAAGGAGGGCTGTTTTCCAGTATGGTAAGGAAATGGCATTAAAAAGGGGGTTGGGGGTATTTTCAAGATTAGGTGGTCTTGAAGTCACCCAACAATTAGAAATCATGTGCCCGAAACCATGCAACATTCACCACACCTGGGTTTCTCAAACAGGAAAACATATGCAAAGGACCGACCGCTCGAAGCCTCACCTGAACCAGAAATACGAGTCTCGAATTAACACGTCCCTCGGAGCTGCTACAGATCGATGTTTGGAGCAAGGAGCATTGTGTTGTCCAGACCAAACGCACACAAATACAAAAGGGACTTGTGTCTGCTTAAAACATAATGTTCCCGGTGTGTTCTGACCAAAGTCGGCTACACGAAGAGGGACTGGGGCCGCGCCCATCACACGGCAGGTTATTCACACCGTGGTCATACCTGGAGTTCCTCTAAAGGCCCTCTTAATTTCATCGAAAGCCTCCCCAGGACAGGTGAAAATGCGGGAAACACGAGCCCACGGTCATTTTGGGATCACACATGAATCATACTAAGGAGTAAATTGCGCGCTTACTTCGCGGACTGAGGTCATTATTAGTAATCAATCTAGATAGCTGCAGTGTGTCATACACGCAGTGACCAAATAATAATAAAAAAATAAGGTGAAGACTACCTAACCCTCCACACTGACACAGTTTTACTGGCAATACGTAGGCTATTATTTTAACACATTTTCCCACATGCATTTTCCCAAAGTGACAAAGGGTAATTTCACAGATGTAGGTTAATGGACCGTATCAGGTTAACCTGAATGAAAACCTACCATCAAAGAATGGCCGCGTCAACGGAACAACCAACAACAAACAAGCCTCTCCGTGTTTTTGTTTAAAATTACCGAACAAACAACAACCAACAACAAACAAGCCTCTCCGTGTTTTTTGTTTAAATATTAATTAAAATTGAATGCCTTCATTAGCCTATATAAACCGTGCGAGCCTATATATCTCTGTGAAAAGGGCGTTTACTCCTATATGGTTTATCTTTTTTTGATATCGGCATTTAACACGTAGGAAAGCCTGACTTGGTGAGAGTAAGTCTCCGGCGTGAGCCTATGGGCCCTCAGTGAAGTACTTTTATATTCCCCGTTCAGTGGGAAGTGTGTGGATGTGAGCGGTTCAGCGGCGCAGTGGACGGGCACGAAGTGACTGGCGATCCTCACTGTAACCTTTTCATTCCCAGTTACTGCCGGTGTAAAGTTGCCACGCTTGACATTGAATCCGGCTGCAAGGAAACCATCGAGTGACCACGAAGCTCCCAGGCTGCTGAAATATTAACAATGTATAACCTGCCAGTGAACATTGATCATAATAATCCGATGATAAAAATATACCGATGAACCGCAGGGATAAAACCGCGGTCCAGACAGACCCGTGACAGCACACTGCGGTCCAAACAGACCCGTGACAACAAACTGTGGTCCAAACAGACCCGGGACAACACATGACGGTCCAAACAGACCTGTGACAACACATGACGGTCCAAACAGACCTAACTGTGACAACATACAACAGTAAAAACAGACCAATGATGACACACAACAGTAAAAACAGACCTGCTAAAACACTGCGGTACAAACAGACCCGTGAAAACACACCACTGTCCAAACAGACCGATGATAATACACTGCGGTCCAAACAGACCGGTGATAATACACTGCGGTCCGAACAGAAATGTTATAATACACTGCGGTCCAAAAACACCCGCGATAACACTACGCGGTCCAAACAGACCTAACCGGACCGGACTGAACCTATCGGTACTGCCGCATGCGATCAGCGGGACGTCGGCATGTCGGAGGACAGGCTTTAAACATAAAAAAAAAAAAATTCACTACAAAGACGCCGGATCCTAAAATAGCAGTTGGCAACGAAATCAAATGATATTAAGACCCTAAATATGCAGTTGATGTAACCTAAATGAAACGCTGTTTCTGATAAGCCGTTCCTGTTTTAGTGGGTCGCAATAGTTTACACCGAATCAGAAAGTTTCCCACTTACCAGGCCGGTGGGCGAGTGCAGTGAAATCAGCGACCTATAATCATGGTTCATTTGGGAGTGTTTTGGTGGGTGAGATGCCGGTCGGAAATCGGTGTCCTCCCCGGTCTCGGTTTTGAATGGAGCAACTCCGCTGCTCGGCGCAGAGACTGCGACGTCACCGCTGCCGGGCTCCCCCCGCAGCGGGCCAGCCGGCCGGCTTCCTGCGCTGATATTACACACGCTGGCACAGGTCCCGATCCCTAGCCCGTCAGCGGCGCGCTGCGCTCAGGGCTTACACAGACTCCAAAAGATATGGAGAATCTCCGGAATTCAAGGACGGTTTGAAAATGGGGGGAAGGGAACCTCAAGAGAGATGTACAGTCTCTGGGAGCATGTGTGGGGGAAGGAGGTATTCGTGGAAGCCAGCCCCAGGAACTGGGGCGCAAACTGAGAAAGTATGACCAAATAAACTTTCAGGATAAAGACTGACTCTGAATTAAGATCCCTTGGTTGGACTTTTGCCAGTGTTAATATGTAGGATAAAGGGAGATAGGGGGGTGGGGGGGGCTAGGCTAAGAGTTCCATAAAAATATGCAGTGACAGACCAAACTGTTCAGTGTCCTGACACACAGAGAGACATTTTTGTCGTGACGGGAGTTTTCATGCTCTGGTGGTCCTGCTCAGAGTGTAAGACAGTACATCAGTGTTAGTCTGCAGCTGTGCTCTGAAGCTGGGCTTGTATAGCAGGACCAGATGGGTTAGGAGAGCAAAAGGGGGCTGTGGGTATAGGGCCATCTTCCCAGGCCTCTGCCAGCGTGTCCCTCCAGTGTGTCCATATCAGCTTTTATTCCTGAAGACTAATCCCCATCCAGTGTTCCCACGGAGCAAGGCAGGCGTTCGCACGTATCCCGCTCATCCACAGACAGGAGGCAGTAAAATGGCCAGAGGACAAACATGGGAAATTCTCAAGGCAAGGTGACCATATCTGAACATCTGACTTCATTTTGCCATTACCCTTTGTAAGTGTTAACCGTACATAACAAACATGCCTTTAACGTCTTATACAGACAAGTTCTTTGGTATGTTACATAATGAACCACTAACAATATCTGGCATTTGACCTTTAAAACCAGTCATGCTAGTTTATGTCAAAAGGTTATTAGTTGAAGAGAATTTCATTACATACTCAGATTGGCTCTCCATGGGGTACAAATACCAAACCGATGATACATAGCAACTAATTTTTGAAAGACGGAAGTGCTTGGTTTTATTTCAGGTAGTCCGTGGCTTCATTCATAAAACGTACTTGGGTTCGACCACCTTCAGAAGGGGTTCAGGATACTGTTAAACCAATACACCATTTAGGAAGAGTAAAGAAATATGTTAAAGGTCTGTCTTCGAACAATGAGAGCAGCAAAAAGCCCTGCGACATCATATTTCGCCTGTTCAGAGTTACGGTTCAGTAACATGCTTGCTGTCATCGGTGTTTCACAGCTCAGAGAAACTCACCTCACTCTAAATGGTGGACAGGCTCCTACAGTGTGCGTGAATCTGCCTCGCACGGAGGAGTCACTCTGCGCAAATGTCTTCATCAGTGGGCTGCAGGAAAATTTTTACCCCACAGGCGAGACTCCACACTCACAGCACAAACCCAGTAACTCCTCTTCTTGAAAGCGACTGCTTGGCGAGTGGTTACAGCAAGCTCCCAGAATGAGAGAGCGACCTTTACGGGGGATGGGAGCCGTTGGAGCGGCATGGGAGAGCGCGTCGGAGTCGAATGATGGGATGAGGTCATCACTCATGCGCCAGTGAACTTTTTAATGACAAAGAACCCACAGTGACACAGAAAACATAACAAGGATATGAGATATTATAATTGCACTATGAATCTCTGCACAGTCATCTGTAATACTTTAAATGTGGCGGCACAGGCCCTGCAGAACAGAAACCAGAACAAGTTTATAAAAATAGGCCATTAGATTCATATCAACAAATTCAAGACTCGGTAACACTATGTACAGGGAAGGCAATATATACCAATATTTACAATACACACGGGACTTCTTCCACAAACAGGCAGAAATGCTACTTTACAAGAACACGAGTTACGGAATGCAACAAGACAACTGATATCTGTCTGCGTGGTTTTCATCGACTGGGGTGGCGTCCATCATGCTCGGTGTATGCAGCAGAGGATCCTGGGAAGTCTGAATGGCGAGATATCTTCTGCTCCGCGGTTGGCTCCACTCAGTCGGCACATGAACAAACACTCCCCTCACCCATAACCCTTCCGTGACATGCCCCCAGCAAGTACGTCATACCAGCAATTTACGGGTCCTTTAAAATCCTCATTTTGTCATATACAATGACAAGACACTTCATCTCAAGTGGAGGGGGAGGGGTATCTTTCATCTGTATGAGAATCTAGACTACAATTTTGCACGGATTTTAAATATGAGGGACAAAGTCCTTGGAAACAGAGTGAATAAAAAAAAAATTCTCAGGTGCAAAAGAATCACCAGTGAAGAGCGGTTCTTGCAAACGGGCTGGAGAAAATGGTGCAGTCTCCCTAAATACACATGAATCAGATGGTGAGCTTGGCACAGATACCCGGACACGAGAGTGCACTGACATGGCACGAACGCCACAGCCTTACTCAGGCCTGTGAGATCATGACCTCACCCTGACATTAAAGCTGGTGCCAGCTAACGAAAATGCCCACGGTGCTGCATGTGGCAGGGAACCAGGAGAGCGGGCTGGGGAAACGGTCCCCCTCTGTACATCTCTTCCTGCTTTTCCCCTGTGTGTCGCTACTCTTGTATGGCATGTGGCAATGGGATTTAGGAAACAGATTTCCTTTAGGTCAGACTGTCCTGTGAGCCACCTATCAGACGCCCAATTGATGCATAACCAGGCTCTTATTAACGAGAGTCAGTTCAGGTCCTTAACATACTCAATAGAGATTCTCATACACTACTGGAAAGACCCCAAAGGCTGGTGAGACTGGGATCCTGGGGCAGGTCATTGGACTCGGCTGGGTGGGGGATGGGGACCAGACAATCTCAAGTCAGGATTCCCTGACCTGGTGTAAGAGCTACTGTAAAGAGATTTTGAAACACATTCATCTGGATCCAATGCGCAGATGCCCACAAAGCTCACTGGTCTATCACTGGCCAAACTGGCAGATTAACTCCCCTTCCACTGGAAACAAAAATCAGCCTGTTCAGCCCTTCAGGGTAACAGACATCTTAGAGGCCTGAATAAAACTTCACCTTCCACCTCCACCTCCACCTGTACCTCCACCTGCTGTATGTAGCCACACAAAATTAAATTAAGTGCTGTAAAAGATTTAACAAAAATTAAAACATAAATACTGTACAAAAGTGTTTCCCGGTGCAATACCAAGGCAGAATGTATCTTTAACTAGTAGCGTGCTGTTTAATATATATATATATAATTTTTAAAAAGAAAAACTTTAAAATGGCAGAAAATGAGCGATTACGTGTGAGTAAGCTGCTGGACTCGGAAGGCTGGTGCTTGGCGTGTTCCCACAGACTAGCAGTTCGGTCACATGATGGCATATATCATGCCCTCGCCCAGCGCCCCCTGGGCACAAGCATCAGTTACTGCGGTGTTACTCTCGTACAGTAACAATCAGGAGATTATATACATAAAGCATCTTCATTAGACATGTCACAGTTGGAACTGACAGTAGAGATCACATTTTCACTGGCTGGAACATGTAGCCGTGGGGCCGCGTCCCGTTGGCGTTCTCTCTGTTTCTCACTCACTCTGCCCACTTCAGGCCTGATTGAGGTCTTTGACTGTAACCGGATTAGCCCAGGATTCAGTCTGTGGTGCCGGCGCCGGGCCCACTGACTTCACTGCTAATCTTGCTGCTCCATCTCACCTTCAAAGAACAGGTTCTCCTTCACCTTTTAAATGACCTTGCTTTCTGTTACTCACTCAGGTCGCCTTAACGGGACGCAGAGTGAGGAGACAGGAGTACGAGCAGAGCGCGACTGACTTCTAACACAAAAAAGACAGCAAAAGTAAAACACAATCATCCACCGAAACTAGTAAAGACATGACCCGGACGAGGGGACCCCCTCCCTTCATTCTCATAGACATGCTGGTGGCCAATCAGAAAACATTTAGGAAGGGGGATAGCAGAGAGTATGTGCTGACTGGAAAGTTCCGGTGGGGGTGGTCCCTTGGGGAGGGGGAGTGTGAGGATGGGCGAAATGGTGAGGCCGAAGGCGGGACTCACACCCTCCACAGGAGCAAGTGGTTGGTGCTATCATCCCGCCCCACTGTCTCGCTGCTATTGGTCAGCCGGAAGTCCTCATAGCCGTCACCCCCGCTGATGACCAACAGGTTGGACTTGGCAGGGAGGGATGCTGAGGTGCGTCGCCGGGCAGAATCTCGTCTTTGGAGGCCTGAACCACTGCTGTCTCCACTCTGGGTGGGATTACCTGTAGTCATAGGTCAATTACGTAGGTTAACAACGATATATATATCCGAGCAACTGACTGTCATATCAGTGGTCGCAGTACCTGACTCAGCCTGTGGGGGGAAGCAGAGGTCGAAGCCCTCGGGCAGCTCGATGGCAGTGAGGAAACGCACGTGGCCTGTGTGGCCGTGGGCGGAACCCATGGGAGTTAGGGGACCGCGTAACGAGCTAGATCCACCACTAGCTGAGACAGGTGGGATGGCCAGTGTCAGAACCACTCCAGCGCTGGTCCCCACCCAGAGCAGGTCCTTGCAGGCCAGCAAGGCTGTGATCCGCAGGCAGGCTGCCTTGTGTTGTCGGATAATAGCATCTGAACCTGGCCACGGAGAAGTTGCATGCCACTCAGCTTCCCAGACCAAGCTAATCGAATACTCAGACCAAAGTAAAGACGACTGTCCTATAGCCATAAAGATGAGCTCACCTGCTAACATCTTGTGAACGGCAGGTGCTACGTCCACCTCGGTCAGGCATTCACAGGTGGGCGCGTGATAGAGACGCACCTGAGCACTGCCCTGCAGGGCAATCCAAACGCCCTGACCATAACTCACCATGCTGGTCACACAGCGACTGCTGTCCTGGCCAACCTGGAAGGAATGCTGCAGAAGGGAGAGCACATCACAGTTAGCAACGGGCTAAACAGGAGCAGACAGACCCAAACTCTACAGCTATGGACCAGACGAAAGCAGAGAGAGATCCAAACTCTACAGCTATGGGTGAAATGGGAGCAGAGAGAGATCCAAACACTACGGGTACGAGCCAGATGGGAGCAGCGTTGGAATGTGTAGATCCTGCCCATTCTCTTCACATTAATGCTCCTCTATTTTTCACATTGTGTTCTTGCAGCTCAGCACCCGGGCATGGTACCTCCTGGGTCAGGGTGCTGGTGTTCACGATGAGGATCCGGTTTTGGCAGCCGCACCACAGTTTTCCAGCAACAGGTACCATTTTGGTCACAGGACCTCCAGGGGTCCCCAGGCATACTGTCTGGGAGCTCTGAGGGTCCCAGAAACTTCCTGTGGGAGGGGGTAGGGGTGCAAGTAATCAAAACCTTCACCTATGCCAGTGGTGTTCAGACACATCAATGCGTCATTTATTAGCAGGACTCAGTGACACATATAAAGTCTAGGAGTCAATGGGAAGAATTAATAAAATCATGTTCATATGGCGAGAGATTTTACTATTTTCTCACCTGCTTCTCTTTGATAGACAATGACCTCGCCATTAGCCAAAGACACAAAAACCTTGTTGTCAAGGTACCTGAGAAGAAACCAAAAGAAAAATCACACCACAAAAATCACTATGCGAGTATCAGAGCTGCCCCCCAGGCCGGCAGAAGGAGCCCTTACAGGATGCTCAAGATGGACGCTGCATGTTGCATCTTCATGCTGTTCTTTCGGTTCCGGATGTTGTCCGACGACTGGTAGACATGGATACTGCCAGGGAAAGTGACCAAGAGACCATGAGGTCCATCACACAACCAAGAGACCAAGAAGCCTTTGACTCAGTGAGAGATCATGGAGTCCTTTACACATCAGGTTTCAAAAAGCAGTTCATTTTAAGTAGAGCACAACTGGTCTTACAGACCGGGATGTTTGCATGAAGGTCTGATGTCAGAATGGGGTGGGAGGAGCAGGACTGGTGTTAGAGAAACAGGGTTAGCAGACTGGAGTGGTGGGCTGTGGGGGGCCAAGCCACGTACCAGCCATCCTCAGTACCAAGCCAGACGGAGCTCTGATAAGCCTCAGGGTCGATGCTTAGTAGGTCGTCCAGACTGGCACGTGTGAAGGAGCCACGGCTGGAGCGCCGCATGGCCCGGCCGTCCACAGACCCATCCACGCTGAGGACGGCACCACCATACGGACTGGGCACCGGGAACTCCTGCTCCTCCTCCGAGCTGGTGGTCTCTGTCACCATGTCCTTAGAACCAGCACCCTCATCATCTGAAAACAGCATGAGACTGTCTTAAAGCGTGTGTCTGAGTGTGTGTGTGTGTGTGCGTGCTCGTGCGTGCAGGTGTGTGTGCGCGAGCATGTAGGTGTGTGTGTGTAAGACTCACTCCCGAAGCTGGAGGAGATGGTGGAGTGGCTGGCCTGGCTCTGCAGGGTGGAGGATGGGCTTGGGGAGTCCTCGTCATCAGTGTCATCACTGTCAAAGGGCATGAGCTCCTGCCCTGCACCACCAGGGGGCTCCATCATCTCCAGCGAAGAGCCAGAGATGGAGATGTGGAGTTGCTGCTGGGCCGAGGGGGTAGGGTCGGTGGGAGGGGCACTTGGAATCGATTCAGTGCGCTCTCTGTGGGGGAGAGAACAGCAGCCAATCAGTACCCAGAGCCTCGGCGACTGGTTGCTTTGACTGCAGGCCCCTCATCCCATTGGCTCACCGGCCCTTGAGGCCCGGCACGGCGGCGATGCACACGATGCGGGCCGAGCAGACAGCAATGCAGGCCTCCACGGTGGGCTCCTCTCGAATGTTGAGCAGACACACCTGGCCCACGTAGCCGTCGCTGTTGCAAACCCACACCTCACATGGGTTCTCGGGGAGGCTGTGGCTGGGGGAGGCGCATGAGAACTGGGGGGGAGGACATAGCATTTTAATGGCTTACAGTGATTATTATGCCATATTTTTAGTAATGGTGCATTCTTCAGAAAGCATTTCAAGAAATTTCATGCTCCCTCCCCCAGTATCAACCAACTGGCCAATCCTATTTTTCTTGAATAAGAAAAATATCTCCTATCTCCTACTTATGCTGCTGTGTAATGTACAATAATTACTGTAATCCATAAACCTGTTAATACTACCATGCCAGATAACCGTGGTTGCTTATGTTTGAATACAGTCAGGCTTTAGATGCAGCCAAAGCTGGGGGCGGAGAAGAGGGCGGGGAAATGTTGAAGTGGGCGGAGTCAGGTTCACCTGCATGCCACTCCTGGTCTTCATGATGGGGATAGCCTTCAGGAACTCCGGGTCCCAGTGGTCCTTGTTCATTGCTGCCAGGTTAGTTACCATCAATGTTGACATTTGTTTCGGTTTGTCTGTATATACATTTACACAGTGGCCTTTGTGGGACAGTTTCTCCAAACGCTAAAATATCGGTGAGTCTCACCAAGCTTCTTCTTGGCGTCCTCCAAGGCCTGCTCGAAGCCGCTGCGGGCGTCGGGGCTGGTGAACTCAAAAATGAAGGTGCTCTCGGCAGAAACGGTGGTCAGCTCCAGCTTGGTAGGCAGGAAGGTGCTGCTGAAGGCCAGGGACTGCTTCTCCGCCAGCTCGCGGTGCACAGATGCCATCAGGTCCTTGATGACGTCATCGAGGCTCTGTGGACGCGAGCGCAGGTCGACACGGCTCGTCACTGAGGGCGGGGCCACTCGCCAGACGGGGCCGGGCCTCATAATCTGTGTGTTTCATGTAAGAAAAGCTAACTGAGGTGTAGCTGTATGGAGGCCAGCACTGCTGCCTCACACCTCCAGGGCTGCAGGTTCGAATCCTGCCTCTGTTCTCCCCGTGACAAATAAGTACTCCAGTTGTGCAAGCGTGTTTACAAGTAGCCAAATTGTGGAAACACCTAGCATTTTTGGCATTACACTTTAAAAATGACTACATGAACGCAGCAATGTTTATAAACAAGCAAAGAATGTGACAAATATACATTGGACAATTAAAATAAGTAAGTGGAGCAAAAGTTGAATAAAGTTATGCAATCTCTAAAAATTGGAAGTGTTTCCACAATTTTGGCCACTATAGTATGTGCATGGTAGCTACCTTAAAATGAGATGCTAGTGTGACGCAAATGTATGTATATGTGTGTATGTCACCTGATGGGGGAAGCTGAGGGTCTCTGACAGCTTGCTGATCTGGCCCAGTGTGCTCAGGTCCTCGTCCAGCCTGCTGATGGTCTTCTGGATGTTCTCCCGGTTGGTGGATTGTGAAGAACCTACTGGTACAGGGTCAGAGTTCAGAGCCAAAGGTTCCTGTTCACTGTGAATGCTTCACGCTCTGATATTCCTCTAAAACTGACTGCTGTTCAGGTGGCCACCAAATGCATTACGACTCATGAACAGATCTCTCCATGTCTATAATAAATGTCGTCATAGACAGGCTTTACCTTTGACCATTTCCACGTCTTCTAAGGACAGTTTCCAGAGGAACTTGTATTTACTTGAGGTATCAATGACACTGGCAGCTGAGTACCTGTGAAGTGGCCAAAAAGCAAGATGACAGAGGACAGTTACAGTATCAGTCAAAGGTATGAACACAACTACTCATAGAAATGGCTAAACCACTTAAAGAGGTGCACTCAGGCACAGCATGCATCCAGTGTGCTCAAGTACGGAGCACAGACATGACATCAATGCGAGTGGCACACGCATGCACACATACACTAGTATGTGCTGCATGACAGCTCCTTTTTTCCTATATTTTCTTCAACACAAAAAGTTGCATGGCGACGATGAAAGGCCCGGGACATTAAGTGCAATTTAAGCGTGGACCAGTGGAGGACAGGAGGGGGCAATCATGCTTGGGCACAGTATGAGTCAACCGGGCCAAGTGTGAGTATGCCCTAATTTGGTCCAGGTACGGGGGGGTGGGTTTCATGCAGCTGCCTGATGTGCTCAGAGAACCTAGAGAACAGGTCCATTCCTGACAGGATTAAGTAGAATAATCCAAGGAATGTTCCAGACTGATATATCCAATCCTGAGTCTGTAGTGTTGGTGTAATTCCTGGGTTTACGCCATCCAGATAAAGTTAACAGGGTGGGCCAGGTTGGGGCATGTGGACCGGAAATGGGACCGGACTCACAGGCTCATAGAGCTTCGGCGCAAGGAACCGGACTTTCGCTTGAGCGTTGTGCAGATGAGCAGGTCGCTGAAGAGGAACAAGGAGCGGTCCTTTTTACCGCCGACCGTCTTCTGCAGAGCGGGACCGGGGCAGAACAGGAGGTGTCAGAAAGGGGGGCAGAGAGACAGTCATGGAAGGAGGAAAAAGAGGGGGAGTCAGAGAGGGAGAGGGCAAGAAAGAGGGAGTCAGAGTCATGGAAGGAAGAATAAGAGGGAGAGTTAGAGAGGTAGAGGCGGAGAGAGACAGGGAGTCGGATGAGAAGAAAAGGGAAGTGATAAACCATGTGATAAAGTGACAGTGTGGTACAGAAATACAGTGTGTAGTGATCACTGTAAAATCTAGGGGGGGTACTTACGGCTTCAACCACCATCTCCTGCCTTAGGAACTTCCTGTGGGGGTTAAGGATCTGATGGAATTTAAGAACACAGATGTGAGTGTCCCACTGTGGGCTGGACATGATGATCAATCAAACAGATACAGTTCACAAACATAAATCTACTATTAAAACAGGATGTTAAGAAATTGGACTCAATCTTCCTGGCTTCATGCAATAACAGGACAAATACATAAATGAATGATGCCATTTTATAAATTTATAAAGATAGCTAAAAGTGTCCTGCTGCTGCATGGTGGGAGGGGCGGGGTTTCCTACATGCTCCACCCCCTCGATATGTGACTCGATCTCCTGCATGACCCGCGCCTCCCGCTCGGCATCCTCCGCGTTGCGCCGACCCTTGTTGATCCGCTCCGCCAGACACTTGATGTTCTTCTGGGCGTCCAGCAGGTAGGTGTGGTCTGGGTGGTCCTCTGGGGTGTGCTTCAGCAGGTCCTGGGGACAGGGGGAGACGAGGCTTACTATAAAAGGCAGGCATGCTCAGGCCCACAGGGAGGTCTGCAGCTATCTGAAGCTTCAAGAAGTTGTAAAAAGATACAGCCAGACAGACACCCCTCTTAAAAAAGGAGACCAGGGCTAATAGCCACGAGCTAACAGCTTTGAGCTAGTGGCTATGAACTAAAGGCTACGGGCGAATGGGTATGAGCTAACAGCTACGGGCTAACGTTTACAGGCTAACAGCTTTGAGCTAACAGCTGTGGGGAACAGCTACGATGCAATCTGTCCTTCTCAGGCCCTCTTGAAAAGAAATGATTATCTGTGTAGGACTGGAAGGGGAACAGGCCCTAAGCCTGAATCCCCAGTGGGTATGTATTCTCATGGACATTTACAGACCTCTCACTTGGGGGGTGGGGAGGGCGGGGGCTTCAAAGTTCACTTTCCCACCAAAGCATGTAAGGCCAGCCCTTGAGGAAACGTGGGAGATGGCCCGCAGATGGATGGCCGAGGTCTCCCTGCAGAGAGTGGAAGGCCGGTGGGAGGGAGTGAACTCACCTTGACCAGCAGCTCGTAGCGTGGGATTCGCTGCACCGGCTTGATCATCAGGTCACCTAGCGCCTGCTTCTCTTTGTTCTCCCGCATGCTTTGCTGTTTTGGGGCGGGGGGGGTTTGGGGGGAACCATTGTTAGGAGATCTCAGAATATCAGGAACCTGCCATCACCCACTTGAAACTCACAGTCCTGATATTCTGTCTTATTGGAAAATATTTTATTGAAACAAATGCAGCGGCGAGTTTTTTTTCCATGTTCAAGAATCATGTGCTGAAAATCAGAATGAGGCGTATTTCTGACCTACACAGGTCCTCTCATCAGTCAGGCTGAAACTGGCAGCTAGAAAAATAACTCCTGCATTACATAGCTTTTTTCCACTAGGTGGCAGTATGACCCAGGTAATACCATACCGCTCATGTCCACCAGATGGCAGTATGTCCCAAGTAATACCACGCAACATAAGATAATGTGGGAAAGAAAAACATGTAATATACCGAGGGCAAGCCAAAATAAAATTAATTTTGAAATGCAAATAATCGTGTGCCCTGCGATGGGTTGGTGCCCCATCCGGGGCTGTAGCCTCCAGAATAGACTCTGGACCCCCGCAACCCTGAATAGGATAAGCAGTTTCAGAAAAAACTCCCCTGACAAACGCCAATAAGCTTTCCACTCTCTCTTGTCCAAGAAATAGCATCTTTTGGTGGAAGCTTCCAGTTTCCCCAGACGGTAAACTTGAATTTTTTCTGAATACCTTTAGGTGCGAGTTTTGGCAAATCTGCTATGTTGCATCTCAAGAATGCTACTGGTTATATTTTTTTGTTTCTCCACAGATTTCCTGGCTTTGGATCAACAGGAAATGCAGAGAGACACTCACAAACAGAAACAGACACACAAACATGGCGCCACACACAGACACACACACACAGACCTGTACTCATATCTTTGTGGGACCGTCCATTCATTCATTAAAAACCCTAATCCCAACATTGAAAAACTTAACCCCTACCCATCCCTAACCTTTACCATAAGTAACAAAAAAACAAAAGTCTTTTGGCATTGTGGGACCGAAAAAAGGGTCCCCATAACATCAAAATAACAGGTTTTTATCACATTGTGGGAACCAAATGTTCCCACAAAGTAATGTATACTGGGACCACACACACACACACACACACACACACACACACACACACACACACAACTCACCTCCAGGAACTTCAAGAACGCTGGCTTGGCCTCCTTGGCAATTCTCACGGCGTCTTTGGCGATCAGAAAGTTATCGATGTATGCAGAATAAATATTCACTAGTATCTCTTTGGAGAACTGTTGGGGTCGAGATAGAGAGAGGCTCATGACGTCAGCAGCTGATGTTAACTGATGAGAGCTTGCAGGGCATAGCGAGGATGGCTGGAGATACAGACTATACACATAGTGCTCGGGGGGTGGGAGGGGGCAGCTCAGTCACAGCAACAGGCTACCATGCAGAGTACATCCAAACTTACCCAGACACAAACAGAGAGGCAGCGGGGAATCACTCAAGTCATCAAAACCAATTATGCTATCATCCTGATGTTGCTTATTTAAAAAAAATCTCCTTTTAATGGGTGAAGCACAGCTTTCTCATAAGAGGGACAAGCAGCTCACCTGCTGGGAGTAAACTGCAGGTCTATTGGTAATTTGTTTATACCCACGTTTGTTTAGAAATACTGCATAAACTTAAACAACGCTGGACCTGAACCGCATTGCTGCTATTCTTCCTACAGAGGGCAGTAGAGTGCTCCTACAGACATTCTGCAGCCCTGCAGTTCTCATGGGGCCTCGTTCACTCTGCACCTGAACAGCTGATGAAGCGAGAGCCCTGATTTCACACAGCCTGAACACCCAAAGACCAAGAGACTTCGCTAATTTCTGGGCAAAGCATCTCAACCTTGGCAAAATGGCCGAACACTGACGAGACTGGGACGATGCTCTCTCCATTACATGCCTTGCTAATGGTACAAATTAATGCTGCATGGCTGCCAATTTCCATTTGGAAGACACTCAGAGTAAGCAAGTGACCAAAACATTTCCAAACTTAGAAGGGAAGGATTCCTTTGGACTGCATGAATGTATTAGTTGATTTTTGATTAGTTGTTTTTGTGTGTATGCTGTAGTAATGGATTGCCGCACATTCTTGTCAAGCACCTTGGTGTACCCATTTTGAAAGACTGCTGTAAGGAATTTAAGCTGGCAACCTTCCTGTGACCTATGCTATTCGGCGCTTGATCCCACTCATCTTCCAACAGGTCACTGTTTAGTGATGCCCAGCTGGCCCTAAGGAGCTGTGTGAGGTCCTGGGGGCATGCCCTCACCGACTCCACGAGGAGGTGTCCGACTGTCTGCCTGTCGTGCCAGTCATTGACGCAGTCCACCACACGCTCCAGGAACTGCTCATGGTGCTCCAGGATCTCAGGGACCTGGTAGAACATCTCGTCCACCAGCGAGGGGTCGCAGAGGGGCGAATGTTCCGGGTGTTTCAGGGGCTTCATGTAGCCCTGAGACCGGGAGTGGAGAGAGAGAGAGAAAGGTGGATGGTCAGAGCACAAGGCCACCAGGAACAACACGACAGTCAGGGGGATTTTAACGTTTCAATGACAAGTGCAAAACATGCAAATCTCTCCCTTCCTCATCCTGATTCGAACCCCCAAGGGTCTCACAGCCATAAAGATGGGAGCGTAATTAGATTGAGGGGAATCCTGCCATCTCAAATCATTATGGAGGAGCTGCCTCACCTGGATCAGCGTGCGCAGAGACTCCACGTAGGACTGCTCCGTGTCCAGCAAGGTCATCACCACATGCTTTCTCATGTCCTGTGGGGGTGGAGGGGGGCACAGGAATGGTCAGTGGGCACAGTGGTCACTCAGTGTCACAAGGGTTAGAGAACAAGCTGAGTGATTTCTGTGCAGGCATGTTGCTTTTCAGATCATTCCTTTTTTCACACTGGGGAGCTTGACCACTAAACAGGAAGAATGTTCCAGATAATCCCCAAGGGGCATGTTCAGTGTCACCATCCAGCTCTGAAGAACAGTGTAAACAGGGCCACAATGCGGAGCTCTGACCAGCAAAGACCACACAAAATTCACACCAGCCTAAAATCTCTGAGTGTGAGGATCCCACTGGCTAAATCAATGAACAAATCCAGGTGACATAAGGGAAAGAAAGTTGAACAGGTGTTAAGGGAGATGTCTGACACACTTTACTAGGGACAGAACCAACCATGTGAACTTACAGAGCATAAATATCCATTTATACTTGCAGACATGCATAGGGGTGGAGCAATTGGCATAACTGAAGTCAGCTGACTCTCTCTCCTAGTACAGCACCGGGGGGGGGGGGGGGGGCGGGGGGCGGGCGGGGGGGGGGGGGGGGGGCGGGGGGGGGGGGGGGGGGGCGGGGCGCGCGGGCGGCGGGCGGGCGGGGGGGGCGGGGGG
>JAODLD010000042.1:2122003-2133658 GCA_026781065.1 Mormyrops boulengeri | reverse complement strand
CCCCCCCCCCCCCCCCCCCCCCCCCCCCCCCCCCCCCCCCCCCCCCCCCCCCCCCCCCCCCCCCCCCCCCCCGTGAAGGGACAGGGACACTGTCCTCTCCCACATCCTCCCTCTTGTGTTCCCATCATGTCCTCCCTCCCGTCCTCCCTCCCGTGTCCCCATCATGTCCTCACTCCTGTCCCCCCCAACGTCCTCCCTCCCATCCTCCCTCCCATGTCCCCATCATGTCCTCCCTGGTGTGTTATGGAGAACAGATTCTGCACCCAGTTCGGACCATTATTGTGACCGCAAAGCAGCCTCTAGTTGCCTGGTCTGGTTCATCCCTACCATCCGACTCGACCTCTGAGCCCTGGCCTCAGATTCTTCTCTGGCGCCTTTGATGTGAGCTATGGGTGGATTCCCGCAGACGGGGCCCAACAGCCCCCACAGAATCAGCATACATAGCAGGGTCCCCAAAGGCCTGCGGCGATGTGGGTCACGCGTTTCAGAAAGTCCGCGAGTGCATTCACACGACCGCTGACCGGGTGTTTATAACATGGTCTGCTCACTCTGTCACCCAAAGAGACACCCAGAAGGCAAGTGGAAACTGTGTTTTCGATATATATAAACTGTGTTTATTTTTTGATAAACAGTGTGCTGAGAAAATGACCGTGGTAGGGTGAGGGGGTGAGGTTAAAAGTGTGCTCACCTGGGCCATATAATGGACCTCATTGGGGGGTTGGGCTGCCAAAGCCTCCCTGTCCTGAAGCTGCATCGAAGGAATGGAGGCCTGGATGAGACCTGGAGTTGGAGTGGACACAGCAGCCTGCAGAGAAGGCTGTGGCTGGGGGAAGAACACAAACACAAAACCCCACAGGTATTGTAAACCGTGATGCTAATGCTAGTGCTAACGCTAATGCTAAGGGGTGCTTTAGCCACAAAGGTACCCAGGAACGTGATGTTGTACCTGCAGGCCAGTGCCTTGGGCCGGGAGGGAAAGAGGAAGAAGGATCGAGGCCCCAGGTTGGTGACTGATGAGGAACTGCGGCAGTGTGGGCACCTGGTCCTGTCCTGGGGGGGCACAAGCAAGCTTGTGTGCCGCCATATGGATGGGGTTGCAGCTCGGGGAGACCCCACCCTCTTCCTTCACGGGGGAGGGCATTCTTGGCTCCCCCTGCTGGTGGCGCTTTTCCACCTCCAGCTGCATCTTTAGCTCCTCGACCAGCCGCTGTTCACGTTCCAGCTGTCGCATGAGCTCCTCGATCTGACGCTCCTTCTCGTGGAGCTGCTGGTCCCTCTCTGACGGCCCAGGGTCCTCCCCCACAGGCGAGCCACATGCAGACTCAGTCTCCTCTGCACCTGGTGATCCGGGGGGAGTCAAGCTGGTGCTCTCTGCTACCCCCTGCAGGGTGTCCATGGTGTCGGGGGCTGAGCTCTTTTCCTGGTAAGGCCTCAGGCGCTCTATGAGATCCACCTTGGTGCCTGAGACAGGAAGCCCTCTCAGCTTCAGCTCGCACTTCAGCTCGGCCACCTGCAAACAAAGACCCTTCAAACTGAGTCACAGAAATTCACCAGTGCAGTCAGCGCACCGTTCACCACGCTCCGGCACCCCCTGCTGGCCTGGCTGAACTGCACCTTCATCTCATCCAGTTTGGCTGGCAGCGGTCCGGGCTTGTGGCTGGTGGCGGCATGGTTGGGGTGTGGGGAGGTTGCCGTGGGCAGAGACACCAGCAAGGGGGCTGAGAGCCCGTTACTGGGCAGCGCCACCACCCCCGGATTCTTCTGTCCATCAGCTGCCGGCCTGGAGGGAAGAGAAAACCGGATGTAGAAGAAAAGAGCAGGAGCAAATCAGTGCTAATCAAGGGTGGTGGCGGTGGCTCGTACCCGGGGTCGGTGGGCAGCACGGCCCGGTAGCCGCTGCACTGCTGCTGGCTGAGGATCTGTAGCTGCAGGAAGAGCTGCTGCTGTTGCAGGAGGCGCGCATAGCAGGAGTCCATGGCGGGCTGGCCGGACACGGCCCGCTGCTCCGGCGGCATGTACTGGTGGTACTTGAACTTCTTGACGCGCGGACGTGCCTCCCTGCCCTTCTTGCTGCGCGTCTTGTCGCTGGCCGGCTTGGGCTGGCTTTGCTGAAAGGGTCGTGCGACGTCATAATGTGACATCGTCATGGGACCATTGATCGCTAATTCCTCACGGGAGTTTCAATGGTGAAAGCAAAATTGACCATTTAATCACAGCTAGGGGGTATTAAGGATAAACATTGGCCGGGGTTTGGGGGGGGCAGGATAGGAAACGCAGGCGAGAACATAGTGGGTGTCAAGCAGTGAAGAGGGACCCCCCCTGACATAACCATGCATTTGGGTAAGCCCTTTACCGTAGGTGGGGCAGGCAGGAAAAGGGAGATCAGGCCTACTGTCAGGACAGGGAAGAGGCAGGAAACAAGGGGTCACGACCCCAACCACTCAGGGAGGTGAAGAAAACCCCATTACGCAACTGCAATGGCACGGCCGGGTGTATCTGTATGTGTGTGCACGCATGTTACCTTCACCAAAGTTGGGCCTGGCTTCTGTGGAGATGTGGTCACATAACCTGCCGGCTTCTCGATGGAGGACGAGGAGGCGGGCGGCTTGGGGAGGTCCGGAGTGGGCTGGGACGCTGCGGGCCAGAGCTGCAAGGGGGAGATGGAAAGAGCTCCAGGGGTCGTGGCAAATCAGGCTAACAGATGGGGGGGCCTGGGGTGGCTGCGGGGCCCCGAGCAGCTGCCTGGCTGGATTAATAATAATAATAGATACTTTTTTGATCCCCGTGGGGAAATTGTCTTTATACCTCCCTCAACTTGCTCTTTGCTGAGTAAGTTGTCTGTGAAGGGCAGCCAGCTGTAGTGGCGCCGGGAAGCTGGGGGTTAAGGGCCTTGCTGAAGGGCCCACAGACGTGCTGAGGCTAGGTTTGAACCAGCAACCTTATAAGCATACTGTATAGGCTTAGCCCACTGAGCCACACGCTGCCCCCCCAATCGGCTTATGTGTTGGTCCGGCCCTGATCGTGATTAATGTCTGGGGGGGGCGCGGCCTTCATGGTGGCTGTTAAACTCCCCTGTGATAACCTAATGGAGCAATGGAGGGGCACCTGGGCAGGGGCCGTGGGGAGGGTCTCGCCAGGCCTGGGGACTGGGGGCGACGCGGAGGAGCCTTGGGATTCCTGGCTGGCTGGCTGCTCTGGGGAGGGGGCGTCACCGCTGTCCTCGTCGAAGGTGTACACGTCGTGCGTCCGGGGGAACTCCACCTCACCGTCTGGGGGATCAGCATGCCCAGTGGGGGGCAGAGCGTATTAATCAATATTCACCAGGAGGGGGCAGCAGGGGGCTTAGTGCTTAAGATATTGGGCCACTTCAACATGTACTGAAGTTTTGAAGTTTTACTTCTGTACAATAGATGCCACTTATTACTTATTACATGGAGTTTAAACCAGCAACCACTTGAATACAGGCACAGTGCCCCCCCCCCGGCAGCCCTCACCAGAAATGGCCTCCTTCACATTGCAGTCCACTGGCAGGATGTTCTTCTCCACCAGCTCCATGGGGCCAGGCCGCTGCGCGATCTTCTCGTTGAGGTTGTCGGCTAGACGAGCCCGCTTCAGCTTCATCTGCGCGGCCTGGAGTGAGGGCTCGGCCCCCGTCTCTGCAGGGGCGGGGTGCTCTCGTCAGGGATGGAATGGTCCAGGAACCCCTCGAGGGCTGGGCGACGGCCTCACCTTGCAGGATGTGGATGCGCACCAGCTCGGAACGCTGCGGCCGGCTCCGGATCTTCTGCTTCAAGAAATTCTCCGTCTGTGAAGAAAAAAAAGGACAGAGCAGACTGAGGAGGCGTGGCGGCGCAGGACGCCTGTGTGTGTCTGCCTGAGGGGGGCGCCGTACCTACCCGGGCTCTCTCCAGGCTGCGGATACGTTCGTGGAACACGGCTGGGCTCTTCAGGGCTACGGGACAGACGGCGGGATTTCAGTATGGTGATGGGGTTACAGATACAGTTTATAGTGACGGTGGCGGTTTTTGGTCACGGTTGTGGTTTATGTTCTGTGGGTAGGGGTTTATGGTGAGGAGTGACACTGCTGCTGATGCCCTCAACATGACTGCAGTGGTGTACAGGATATGACTCATTCAGGCAAGCAGAGGAAGATGAGGGCCCACAACTGCAGATTGGACTGGCGCACAAGACAGAGGCGATGGATAAGGAGCTCGCTGCCGAAAGTGCCCCTGGCGTGGGGGATGGGGGCTCGAAACCCAAATAGATGCAGAGCCGCACACGGCAGATGCATACATTAATAACAGGAATGTCGGCATGAATGCTACACAGGCACGGTACTACGTGGCGAGGAGCGGCACACACGTGTAACGTGTTGATTGGGAGCGAGGCTGACAAGGGAAGGGGGGAGCGGAGCCAGAGCACGACAGACGCGGCGATGCGGGGCAGGAGGGGAGAGGGGGGTGATCAGCAGGCTATAAACCCCCAGCGTGCCACCGTCTGAGATAAGCCCCGCCCAGAACCTGGGCTGGCTCACTTCCCGATAGCAGAGGAAGACACGGGGTCAGGGGTCACCACACCGCTGCGAGACAAGAATGTTCCAGAAGTTTGTTTTTCTGAAGGATCCCTGAGGGGCTGATGGGGGGGGGGATTAGCATGGGAGTGTGGGCAGGGAGGGAGACAGAAATCCCAGAATGTTTTTCCTGAGCCTCTGCCTCAGTCAGGTGAGCCGAGGTTACCGCGGGTGGCGACCGTGTTTCCATGACAACCATGAGCAGGTTTACCCCAGAAGAGGGACCGTCTTCATTAACATCACACACGCAAAATGGCCGTCAGGATCAGTCAACGCTCATTCATCCGGCGCTAATGTTATTTCTACAGCCTGTTACTCTGTCTCACAGCAACCAGATGAGGGAAAAGGTCACGCAAGCAGCCTGGGGGCACGCCCCATTCATGTCTCCATGGTATGGCGGAGAGGTTTGCCCACTGAGTCTGGGTAAAAAGAGCTTTGCGATCAGGACCCCACAGGACTGTCCCTCGCGCTGCCCGACTTCAAAGGGAAAACTGATATGGGAAGTACATCAAGGGGGGGAGCGGTGGCAGGCAGGGGGGCTCGTAAATACTGCACAAAATCCAAAGTTTCCAAGACTCTATTTTAAGCCCCACTACAAAGCCACCATGCTCTCTGGAGAGTGCGTGAACAGCTCCTTATTAAAACAGCCAAGACCCTGTGATAATTTTGTGTGGGGAAAAAAAATATGATGCTCACCATATCTCGACCTATCTCCTTATTATAATTAGCCATTTCATTTTATCCTTTTGTCAGAATCAGGCTCCCTAGTCGCCACGCCACCTGCTGGTATAGCGCTTATTCTGGAAGGTTGGTGTTACGTCTCCTTCGGTATAAAAGAGTGAGCAGAAGCTTGAGAGGAAGGAGTTAAAGAGAAGGAAGGAGATGACAGCGAATCAAAGGGCTTTTTAAAACAGCTGCGAGAGGCACGTCTGTGAGCCGGCCCTCGAAATTAAATCAGGCCAATATGAAGACACTCTGTACAGAGAATTAGGAGCCAGACGATTCCTTCCTCCATGCCAGGGAACACAAAAAAAATCTCAGATCAAACTCTCTGGAACAGACCGCTGGACTGCATTCAATCTACGGGGTGGGACCTGGGAAGTGCCGGTTATGGCTTCTATCTGTCAGCTAGCAGGAAACTTAAAGGCAGGTAAAAGCTCTACTGGCTTCTTTTGTGGAACATCATGTGGGGGCAGTGTGTAGCTCAGCGGTTAAGGTTCTGTGCCCATGACCAGAAGGTCATGGGTTCATCCCATGAGTTCAATGTAAAGTTTGGGGGTTACTGGAGCATTTACCTAGGAAGTGGGCTCTGAACCCGATCCTGAGCAACCAGCAGCCCTGCTGACCTCTCTCTCAGACACAGAAGGTGCCAGACCGATCCACTGGTCTCCTAGGTTACCATTCACAGTGGTGAGTGGACGTTTGGGTCCAGCTGTCAATTACCCACCTGACTCCCCCCAGTGAGGGGGGGCATCAAGATAGGTTACCATGGCAGCAAAGATGAGAGGCACCTCGGCCAAAAGATAAACGGACAGGTCTCTGCGCTGCGAACATCCATGGACAATACCTGAGCCAGATATCACCACGGCGACGGCGGAGTCGAGTCTGCTGACGTCACAACACACACTCAGTTCTAGGCAAAACTCCATGGGGCCAATTATACCCACTGACATCGGCCTCAGAGGAGCAAATCTGAGGCATCTCTGTGCAGTGTGTCCCAACTGGGAGGGTTACGAGAGACATGAACCCTGACCAGAGAGGGGTGTCAGAGGGGGCATGGATGGGTCTTGGGGGGGGAAATACAGGAACCCCCCCCAGTTCAGGTACACTCACGGTCACTGAGGAGGTCTACAGCGTGTTTCTAAGCAGCCCTGCACTGGACTGGAAATCCAGCACAGTATCTACAGTGCAGTGCCGTTAATCACAAATGGGTCGGCATGGCAACGCGGATCAAACCGCCACGTGTTTGTATATATGTGTGTGTGTGTATGTAGAGGAATGCAGCCCACCCCCATGGCAATTCCAGCAGCACCTGGGCTCTGAAGGAGGTCAAGGTCAAGAGTGCAGAGCCTGGGGCAGCACACTGTGGCTCTCTGCTGCCCTCCAGTGGTAATGCAGGGGAGCAGCAGAAGGCATAATCAAGAGCGAACCTACCACATTCTTCCTTTTCGGCTCAATCCTTAAAGTTACTTAGAGATCGTTTTCAAAAAGATAGTTTATAGCTGTACACACCTCCCTGTTACAGCGGTGGTTATTTAACTGGGATCAGTCAGACTCCATGTTTGTCCTGTAATCTGCTCCCCACAAGCTCCTTGCATTGCCTGGCAAATCGCCTGGGTGACAGGTATCACCATGCAGTCACCGTCTCGGGGGCCTCCTTCTGCAGGAGTACTGCGTACCGCAACACTGTCCCGCTCAGTCGGTGCGTCGCCAAAAATTCCCATGACCACCCACGTCTATGGAATTAAATCCAGTATATGGTATCAGTGTGTAACACCGTCAGCTGAGCAGGTCATTACACAAGGATTAGTAAAACCAAGCATAAATGTGAGCCCTCACCACCAGGGGGCTCCAGCGAGACCCACAATGAAATAGCAGGCTAGAAGGGAAAAACAAAGAAGTGATTAACTCTGTACAAGGTAAAATTCCCTGGTGCGAGAGAATAGATTTAAAGAGCAGGCTGGTGTGGAAGATGATCAGCCCCTCTCTTCCTCGTGTGAGGAAGATGTTTGCACAAAAGGATGGCTCTGAGAAAGGGAGTTCCTCTCTGCCTGCTGAAAGTGGAGAAAACGAAAGAAGGAGGGAGAGAGAGATAGAGAGAGAGATAGAGAGAATGCGAGCGGTGGAATGAAATCATTATCATTATCAGATCAAGAAAGTCCCAAAAACACAATTACACAACAGCGCCTCTGTCCTGCACTCCGGTCGACACCCTGCGGATGAAGTTAACGCTAAAACGGAAGAGAGCAACCTAAGGAGATGGGGGGTGGGGGGGACACGCCGGCGGACCTGCCACCTGGACGGGTACCAGTAGGATGCCACAGCCTGAGCAGCTCTCTCGCCTGATGGCAGGTCTCTCGAACCAGCACCAGAGAATCCAAACTGTACATGGTCTTACACCTCAGACGGCTCGGGAACCGGGGTCTAAACTGCACTGCAAAGTGGAAAGCGGTTCGGCCACTCAGCTGACCAGGAGGGAGGAGCTGATGAGTGAGTCAGTTGCTGGAAACACAGTTAATACTACAGGCAGGGCAGCTGGGGTAGCTCCTGGCCGGGCCTCCCCCGTCCTCGAAGCAGCTTCTCAAAAAGCCCTGTGGGCCAGATCCCCGTCAGCGCTAACGAGAGTGGGGCGGCCTGGCCTCAGCGACATCCAGCCCCACACCGGAAATTCCCGCCGAGGCTCCATCCCAAACACAGGCCTATTTTTAGCGTCCAGCGGCGAGGAATGTCTGCCTGTGTGGTGACCACCCTTTCGTCCCCCCTGGGAGCTCAGCAATCGCCATGTTATTGCCATGACACGCACACATACTCAGGAACGGCCCGGCTCACCTGCTATCCGCGCCATCCCATCATGGTCTTGTCCGACGTGTAATCGGAGCTCTGAGATCGCCTCACTAACCCTAACGCCAACCCTAACCAGGCTCCGTTTATCCCTAAGCCACTTAGCAGTGCCGTTACCCCCAGAACCATTTGGACCCGACACCCCTGTGTCAGAGATGAAATATAATATCCGGAGACGCCTCCAAGCCGGATCTTGCTCTGGAGAGGTGGAACACATTCTTACTCCAACAAACTGGCTCCCAGCATTTAACAGATTACCCACTGCATTATAAACCGGTCAGGCCATAAATGTCACTAATTGACTCCTCTAGCAGGCGTTTAATAAGCTGCACTAAAGAGACTTTTGCCCAAATCCTGCCCAAAACCACTTATGTGCTTTACTGTAAAAAGTGAACCATTAAATGCTTTTTGCAGTCTCAAGCCACTGGAGTTTCAAGTCGAGAGGGACTTTCTGGTAATTCCTCTCCTTTGCAGGATCCAGCCAGCTTCACATCTAAAAGGATTCCAGGCCGTGGACCAGCCACGGTCCCACCCTCCACAGCACAGCCCCCTTTGTCAGACAGCTCAGCACCTTATCATCCCTCCGTTCTCATAGCACAGAACCTCCCAGTCAGGCGACGCGGCATCTTTGCATCCATCTGTTCCCATGGCAACTAGGCAGGCTGACTGAATCTATGAGTCAAATCCTGCACAGGTGCTGGCAGAATTGCCAAGACTGTGCAGACGAAGAGTTACTTTGAAATGTTTAATTGATCAAGTGCGGTCGACCTGAAATACAAATTTGGTCCTTACAGCAGAAATGCAAAGGTCAGGCAGCAGAGACGGAGGGGGGGGGCTGGGATGTAAATTAGGGTCACAGAGAGAGGAGATTCCCCACAATGCCGGCTATAGGGGCAGCACATCCTCTGGACTCCAGCTTCCAAGTTGGCTCTGGGGCCCACAGCACAGCAGCTGGATACTTTAGTTTTGAGTTCAGGAGGGGGGGCTCTTGCACACCAGGCTGCCCTTATCTGAAAGGTGAGACCATCCACGCCCTGTGCCTTACTGGTAGGGGATGGGGGCGGGGGCGTGGGCGGGTCCCTCCCATCCCATAGGAACACAGAGACACGAGATCTGGGCGGAGGACCGACAGGATTTTTGGAAAGCAGGGTGGGGCGAAGGGGAGGTGGGTGAAATGCGCACCTGGATGGTGTCACTTTCCAGCTCCGCTTGGCTGTGGGACCCGCGCAGGCGCGCGCACACACACACACACATACACACCACCACAGTGTCAGGCTCCATCCTCTATGTCACCCAGAGCATGAACACCAACCTCACTCATACCTGTCTCCCTCCCCCCCCCAAGGTCATTACTGCCATTTCTGGGCATTTCTACAGATGGCCACTAAGAATCCCGCTGACTGTCTTGTGGCATATTTGCAGAGTCAGCGAGTGCCGACAGCCTGGCACATTGCGAGGTGTCATCGAAGGCCCCCTCACAGTCACCGGACGTCACTGCTAAACTGAAACGTCCCCACTCCCAAAACGGGAGCAGGGGGCATGCAACTGTTAAAAAAAATAATAATAAATAAATGTTACTTCACAAAATGGGACCTTCCCAAGATGAAGGTTCACTGGCTCTGTCTCCACCACACCCCTCCCCCCCCCCCCCCCCACTCGAAGAACATTCCACTGCCAGTGCTGGGACTTGGCGAGGCACTCGTCTGCCATTGCACGGCAGGTTGCTATGTGACGCCGGTTACCACAGAAACATCTTAATGGAATTCAGTCAAACTGTGGCCAGAGGGGGCTGAGCTTCAGCACGGAGGTCACACACCCGCCACGTACCGTGGGCCGGGAATTTCATTAATCGGAAAGAGCGGGAGTCGCCGTTTGCCGCATTCCGCGTTTTTCCCGGATTACAGCGGCTTCCTGCAAACACAAAAGTACGCCTTAAGTATAGCTCAAGTGAGAAATTGCCACATTTTTTGGCAGGTGGAACCAAAGAGCCTTTGAACGCTTTGTCAGTGGGGGGGTGGGCAGCAGTGTCCCGCCACTGAGGCACACGGCCCCCGTCCTCCATGAGGGATCTCAGGACATCCCCCCCCCCCCCTCCCCAAGTGTGAATGGAATGCGACTCTCCTGGCAGGTAGAGGAGGGAAAAGCATCACACCCAAGAATGTCACTAAAAATGATCCTTGCAATTGCCATTTATGCTGCCCCCCCCCCAAAGTTCATAAGTAAGGCAGGAGGTTGATGGGAGGCAGGATGAAGCTGAAGGCTCAGAAAGGCACCTGGAGTCAGGGATCTTAATACAATCAGACACAGGCCCAACATAGCACGTCCTCCCGCCGGCAATAGATTGGACTGACCCGCGATGCACCCCCCCATACCTTATGCATACCACCTGACCTATGCCCTTTGATCTCCCTGACGGCGCGCCCCATGGTCCTGCCCTATGTGATATCCAGCGAGCCGGCTAGCGCCAGTAGACCCATCCGCTGCACAAAGCAGCCAATGTTTAAAACAAAGTGACTGAAGTGAGCAGGGGCCCGACTCATGTGCACCCCCTATGGGCCATGCTTATGAACAACACAGCTGCAACTCCTGACATTTCTGACAATATTCAAAATGTACGTTGGGGAAAAAAGGTCCATCTTTTCACCCCCCCCCCAGTACAAAGGAACGTATCCTTTCTTTAAGGTCTGCTTTTAACCCTCTGATGTCAGCCTCTGCCTGCTGCGCCCCTCCTTTGATGGCAGGCGACCGCCTATCGGTGTTGTGACCTGTCAAAGTGTGCAACGTTGAAAAGGTCACTGCCCCGGGTGACGGCAACAAGGGGCAGCGAACCAAAGCAGGTCAGAAATAGCCGACCAACCTGGCAACACCAATGTGCCCTATCAGGGAACGCTGCAGGTGACCGGCACCGTGGGAAAGGCTGACGGTCTGTCAAGTCCATCCCGAGTGTTTCTCCACAGTCACCCCGAAATCCCGACCCAGAGAAAAGAAAAGCAGAGCTTCTGGGACCCCTGAGGCCTTGACGTGAACAGCAGCTGTTTCACGCTTCCGCTGCCCCACAGAGCCACCCTGATACACAATAGGCAGCAAACCGGGGCCATTTTTAGCCTTCGATTCCCACGTTTTAATCCAGCCTCTTCCTCAGACCACCACGCTCCCTTGGCTGCTTCTCATCTGGGGGGGGGGCTTGGAAAGGGAAGGCATTTCTGTACCATGATTTACTGACCTCCCCCTCTGATGCCTTCAACGTTCCCAGCGCAATCTAACACAGGTCAGGTCCTTTAATGTAAATCAGCATTATGGGATGGATGGACATCAGACAAGCAGCGACGGACCTTTGACGTCCTTGAAGGAGACAAGAGGACTCGCTCCATTCTGGCTGGGGTGGTATGTTGGCTAAATGGTCACTCCACCTCCAGGGCTCCAAAGAGCCTCCCCTAACCTAAGGGGGGGGGGGGGGGGGGGGGGGGGGCGGGGGGGGGGGGGGGGGGGGGGGGGGGGGCGGGGGGGCGGCGGGGGGGGCGGGG
>JAODLD010000042.1:2110635-2121989 GCA_026781065.1 Mormyrops boulengeri | reverse complement strand
CTCAGAAGAACCCCCCCCCCCCAACCGCCGCGGCACAGTGCAATCTGAGAGAGTCTTGTCTCATGTCGACAACACGGCCATTTACTTGGACTCTACGGCCACCTATGTCCCTCACCATCCCAGTTCACTATATAACAAATCTCCCATATTGACAAAACTGTAAAGCATCCTTTCTGGGTACTTAGTTTGGTGCTTGTTTTGTGGAGACACTGGCATCAGTAAGGAGTATAATATATGCTGTCAAGAAAACATACCTCTCAACCTAGTTCTGGAAGACGAGCAGCAATCTAAAACACGAGCTGCATTCTGGAACACGGGCTGCATTCTGGAACATGAGCTGCATTCTGGTACATAAGCATAAGAGTTCTGGAACACAATCAGAGCTCTGAAAAATAAAATCAGGACATTTTTGGATGGCTGCCTTAATAAAACAGACTTGAGCTGGATAAACAATGGTAAATTCTCCTTTGGCAGTGGCTCTGAAGCAGACTCTGGGATCTGGAGATAATCTCCGCACTATGAATAAAGTTGCAGGAGAAGCTGTTTTTCTGACCATGCAGGAGCCTGTCTAAAAACTGGGACTTAGCTGCACTACACTTAACCACCGAATGAGTCAAACATGCCTCATTCTTCACAATAACTTCTGTTGTTTCCTAACCTCTCATCAGGCCTAAACGAAGATCATATGGGAAGTTCTGGTGTGATAATAAAACGGCCATCTCCATGTGCTCGTCAGCGGCTCGACGAGCTTTAATCCTACCCTTCTTGGGAGCGTTCGCCCCCTCCCCCCTGTCCCTGCCACCAAAAGGCAACAGAGGTGGGCCCACTGACCCCACCAGCCCTCGGTGAAAGATCCAGAAACGGACAGGCCCAGCGAGCCACAAGCCTGCCAGCGCCCCCCGTCCCGGCCTCCCAGCAAGATGAAATACGAGGCCAAGGTAATGCATGCAAGATAAACAGCTGAAAACATACCTGTCAGGAGGGATGGCGCAGAGCACCATTACCGGGCCTGACAGCCGGGCTTCGGGTCACCGCGGTCCATAACACCAGTTTAGTGCCGGCAGCCGGCAGTCATCAGCGTTCGGGCTGACAAGCAGGAGCCAAATTGAAAGGTCTGAATTATCATCAAAAAGCTTTGTTTTCAGCCATTCCACCGTCAGCAGCTCGGAAAGGCTACCTGTAGTCACGCAGAGGGGCAGGGACAGACAGGGCAACGGGTTCACGTGGAAGAGGCCAGACTTCAAGGCACATGACTAAAAAAGGGCCGACACCGGCTCCCTCGACATCCTGAGAAAATCTCGGAAGCTTCTGGAAGCGAAGGGGAAAAACCGTTTAAAAAACGCTGGCCCTCCCCCATTAAAAAACAAAAGGCTGGATGCGCTTGTCAGTGAAGGTATTTGGGGAGGGTGGGGGGAGGCTTTGCAGGAATTACAAAAAAGGGGGTCACACAATCCAGTGCTGATGCTCTGGAGCCAGGCAAGCATTTGGGCCCCAGCTGCCCGCACTCCCCCCCACCCTCTTATACCTGCACGTTTCCAAAACAGAACGGCAGCAGTGGCCAAAAAGCACAGCCTCGGCTCAAAAAAATGCCCATCGCTATATTTGGTTCAAAATGTTGCACAGCATAGAGTCCAAGTTCACATTCCTCCTGCTGAGAGGTTAGAAATAATGGAGTGTCACTGGAAATTTCTCTGAAGGCAGCTGAAAGTGGGATTTGATCCAGTTTACGTGAAGGCAGTTGGTAACGAAACAGGAGGAACCGTTTCCTTCAATTCTGGACGAGCGTGTACGTCAAGCCCAGAAAACGACACAGTAAGCGCAGTAGCCTGAGAAACTCTCTCTGCAAATGTCTTCAGATCCGGTTATCCAGATCCGAAAGATGTATCACGTGACAAGAGCTGGTGTGAATGACCGGCATGTCTGACAGGTCCCAGCACGTGTTACGGAAGCATTCAGAATGACACCTAAAAGGGGGAGATGGAGCATATGGACACACTAAGTCTGACAGCTAGGGGGCAGTGTGGGGCACAGTGAGTTAGGATGCTGTGCCTGAGATCAGAAGGTCGTCAGTTTAAATCCCAGGATTTGCAGAGGGATGTCACTGTGGGGCCCTTGAGGTGGCCCTTAACCCCCAACTGCTCCAGGGACTGTCTGACCCTGCTTTCTCAAAAAAAAAAAAAATTATATATATATACGTTTGGATGAAAGCATCTGCCACATAAATAAAAAAACGAATGTAAAATGAGTCGTAGGACAATAAGAGTAACTGAAGGATTCTACAGTTTAAGCGTTGGGAGTTCTGACCAAAAAAGCCGGTCATCTCCCAGATGGGACACCAGGGACCCCGTCTCACATGATCGCCAAGCAGCTAAAATGAACGAGATGAGGGGAAGCTCTCCACCCCAGAGCTGCCTGCTCCCTCACCAAATATGGAAGGGTCTCTAGCACTGCAGCACTGCGCAACGGGAGATTAGATCACAGGCCCCCCGCCCCCGTCCGTCAGCAGGTCTTATCAGAGCCCGCCCGCCCGCGCGTCCCAGGCTTGTCCCTCTGGATCCCGAAATCGAAACCGAACGCAAACAAAAAGCAGCCAAGCTAATGCATTTGGGTCAGCAGAGCTGGAACGCAGACGCCGGTCACTGACACAGCAAATGAAAACTTCAGCATGAATGAAAGAAGCACTGGGGCGGATATCAGCAGTGAGGCCCCATAAACGCAGCCTTCCTCAGCTTCATGGTGCAGTCTAATCCGGGGTGGCCCCTGTCTCCTCACCACCAAGATGCTCTGCTTTCAGCCTAGGGTAAGAGAAGTGCAGAAATTCTGGTTCTGCCAGAAAGCGATGCTGAAAGCAGGTTCTGCGAACCGCGATGCTGCTTGTTACGCCACACTGGTCACTGTCAGGTGGTGACCATAAAGCAACACTGTTACCCAGCTATGTGAGGTGTCCGGTTGTTCACCTGGAACATCTAAATAAGCTTCACATTCTAGCTGATATTAATAGGGAATCACCAAAAGGGGCAGGGCGCAGCCAAAGAAAGTTAGACTGTGCCGTTGTGAAGATGGGATATTCCTTCATCAGCACACCGTTAGGAGGAGTTCCCATAGCCTCCAGGACAGAAAAGTTTTTTTTTTTTTTTTTTCTTCTTAGGATGGAGAGTCATTCCCATGGCCATATCATTCACCTTCCTATTTATAGGGACATACAGAGCTTACTAAATTAAGCCATTCCCTCCTAAATTCCTTAACCGTTGTTCACTCTGGTTACCACAGAGTAAACAGAACCCGGCCGTAGGCCGTATCTATATATCCGGAAGGATCCCACAGATACACAGTGACGGGCCCGGAAGCGATGGGCAGCACCGCCCCACCTGACGATCCCACGGCAATTCCCAGCCCCAGTGCCGGCTTCGGTCAGGTCCCATATCCCGGCATATAACATCGCAAAGCAGGACAGTAACAGCCTTTAATGGTTCACAGGACAGGGTGGGGAATGGGGCGGGATGAGCTCATAAATCATTACTAACAAACCCCCCCCCAGACCTATTTGATGGTGTGACACCCCCACGTGGCACTAGGGTGCACATTTCACACGAATTTAACTCCTTTATGTCAGGAAGCTTGAGATAATGCTGTTGCACTCGTCACCCCCCCACCCCCACCTCCACCTCATGTAATTACTGTTTAACCAGATCATGCTTGCCTCTCAGCAGGGGGTCTGACTACCCCCACCCAGTCTCAAAGTCACGCTGCAGTGTGGCTGCCCCCCCCCCCCCAGGAGGTAGTCTGAGTCACATGGCCTGTGGAGGGCAGGGCCACAGTGCAGTGCTGGGACTGTAGGATGATAGTTAAGATCTGGGAGGGGGCTCCTCAAACCCACAATGTCGGGGCCGTCCCATGTGACCGAGGGCTGCTCTGCGATTCACGCACGTTCCTGGTTACTGTTGTCACCATTATCCCATTCACACAGACAAACACTCTCGCACGACACGCTTGGCACTGTTTCGTGTGGACTGCCCCCCCCCCCAAATCCCACACTTTCTCTTTTAAGGAATGGCTGCCATGGCGGGAGAATGAAAAACAGATGTCAGGTTTAGGACAAACAAGAATCCGGGGGATAAAAATACTCAGTGATTAATGTCCGGGATGCTTAGAGTGTTCCGGAAGGAGCGCGGTGGCCGGGATGAGCGGTTCTGCAGGGTCAACCTCTCTGTAGCTGATGTGAGACTTGCCTGACCCCCCCCCCCCCCACCCACCCACTTTGATCTCCATGTTCACAGGAGTGTGGACACCCCAGGAGGATGTCCGGGCATGTGCGTGCGAGTGGGTGCCAGCCAGAGCTCAGGTGAGCACGCCTACGCCGCTGTATGAGACAGTCCTAGAACGTGGTCATTGGAACCGGCCCGAAAGTACGTCACCCCGGCAGGGAAATATGCTGAGCCTCAGGCCAGGGAATGACGTCGTCATCTCTGTCCGGGGAACCATGACGACATTATGACAAAGAGACTTCCTGACAGATAGGAGGGGAGGGGCCAGCATTCCCCAAGGGGGATGTCCCTCAGCGAGGCACCGCCCACCACCCACAGAGTGTCAGCTCCTAGGCTGCAGTTGCTTGGACACTTGAAACGGGCGAAAAAAAGGGCCCCAAACGGGCACTTGCTGGTTAGGGTGCACTGCCAGGGCAAGCTTCACTCTGACAAATCACCCAGCACTCTGACCTGGGGTACCGGCCAAACAAACTGCTGCTCTCATGCCTGGGCATCGATCCCGTGACCTACACCAGTGGCTTAGGCCCTGGGGACAGTTCTGGCCCACCCCGATCCATCTCGGTGGCGCCCCCTTCCTAAACAGTTAATTATAGGCTGCCAAGGAACACACCGCATGCAACATGCAATTGGGTGTGTTCACAGTGAGGATGCGATAAAATCAGGAAGTCTAAATATAACTGTCTTTAAACGGGGTCGACGCATAAAAAGGGGGTGCACGGGAGGGTGCTGGGGGGAGCAGGGGTGGGGAGCAAGGGGAGAGAAGCAGCCTTCAACATCCTGTGTTATTTTAGCTGTATTTGCTTGGCTATTTCTGTTGAGGGGATCAATGCAAAGGAAAGTGAGAGAGACAGAGAGAGGGAGATGGAGAGACCAAAGTCTGGGAGGGGGGCTTTATCCCACAGGGGGTGGGAGGCGGAAGGAGAGCGGCCCAAAGGGGCCTGGGGCACTTTCCCAGCTTTCCCAGTGCGGGAGGCTCCTTTTTCCCACCCAGCTAAAGGCAGAGCAGGGCATTATGGGTATAGAGCAAAGGCCACCAACCGGGGTGGCTGGCCGACCGCGTCCTGTGGCTTCCGGCAATTTTCTTTGCAAAGCACGTGACATGCTCACATGACGTACGGGATGGGAACACAGGAGAATGCAACAGTGGTGCCGGGAATGCTGGAAAAAATGACCATGGCCCACACCACGATACAGTCTAGCAGATCAGAGACAAGAGCCAAACGACAAACTCATGAAGGACGCTGTAAACACAAGCGAAGAGGAGGAGGAGGAGGAAGAGACTATGTATCACATATTCTAAAATGTATCACACAGAAACCCCATCCCTATGTTCACAAATCACCTGCCTTGCTTCTCGCCCGGTCCTTGTCATCTCGTGCCCTCTGATGGCCAAGAAAGCACACTTGGTCCCGATGCACCAACGACCTGTCGCCATTCCAGAGGGGAAGCAGGGGGCACTAAGGCGGTTTTTCCCCCTCCAGGGCTTTGTGTCTGACGCAGGCCGGGCCAGAAGCTCGCCACTTGTACCCCCAGCTCCACAAAGACACCGTGCTGAAGTCCACCCACACTGGCCACTTTGTGCGCGAAGGATGCTGAAGGCCTCTGCAAAGAGGACTCGCCGCTTTTCAGCCTGGACCATCATTGCTGCATGGGATGGGAGGAGCCCTGGGGTAAGAGTGGAACCCCAAAATCCGACCTGAAGGGGGCGCCTCTGTTTTTAGGCCAAAGGTGGTGTAAGAGTATACCTGCCATGTTATGCTACTGGTCACTTACGAAACCCTGTATCAGCATTCAAAAAGGGTGCGAAGTGCGTGGAGGTCACTGGGACATGCACAGGCAGGCAGAATACAGTGCGTACGCACAGAATAAACGCACATGGTCTGAGGGTCCCAGGCAGACAGCACTGGTTCCCTCGAAATTCCCAAAGGGGCTTCACTCTGCAGGGTAAAACATGCACTTGTGCAGGACAAGGAAACGATAAGGTATCCTAAAATCAGCGGTACACACAGCAGCAGCAGCGGCTAAATGCTAGAGGGCCGTATTTTTCACAATGATGGGTGTAGCAAGGTGGCACTAATGAGTCAGTAGGGTATACTAATGTATCGGCAGGGGCAAATTAATGACGTGGTTTGTTGGCACTAATGAGTAGACAGGGTGGCATTAACGAGGTAACAGGGTGGCACTAACCAGTGGGCAGGGCGGCACTGACAGGTTGTAGCAGATGGTGGACATTGGCAGGGGCCGCAAGAGAAGATCGATCAGAAAACCAAGAGGCCAAACTCCACACAGACTCACCGCAGTGAGTCACGTCACCAGTCAACCGAGACTGGCACTTTCTAAGGGGCGGGGCTTAACAGGCTTTTGGGCCACTGGCAGACGGCAGTGAGCTGGGGTTGGCGGGTGGGGGAAGACTGTATGAGGGTATAGATGGGAAACTGAGCGAGGAATCAGTCAAAGAAGGGTGCAGGAGGAGGCGGGAACACGGCAGTGACTAAACACCAAGACCCCCTGAAGATGGGTCACCACCTTCACCTCGCGCCAGACGAAGCCTCAGCGGGGCGGGTGTCGGCACCAGTGTGTTGTACCAGTACCCTCAGTACAGTAAAACACAAACCAATTCAGAGGCCCACAGACACAAAAGCACACAGGCCTCTTACACCCACAGAGATAAAACATTTGTGTTGTTCAGGCCCCAAGAACAACAGGAAGTGTTTTCTGAGAAACCCAGGTCGCTCACGCCAAGCGGCAGTGGGCCAGAACCCCAAACCCAGGCGAGTCCAGAAACTGAAACGTAACAGCAGGCGCGAATCACAGCCTCCTGTCAGAAGAAGGCTACCCCCCACCTCTCCTACCCCGTGGGCTACAGGGGGAGACAGGAAGTGCTCCCAGGATGCATGTGTGTGTGTGTGTGTAACAGTTCTGCCATCCTGCACAATATCGCCCATCTATGCATTTCCGGGAGAAGAGCAGCAGATACTGTAAACACACAGAGACATGCGCGCACGCGCGCACACACACACACACACACACACACACACACACACACACACACACACACACACACACCACAGCCCTTCTGGACCTCAGCCAGGGGTACCATGGGAAACGATGACTCCTCCCCCCACCCCGTTCTCATGGTTGCAGTCAGAGGTCTTTGGGGTGGGTGGGGGCAGGTGGTTCCCAAACATTTCCTCCTTCCCCCTTCCTCTACGAACCGCAAAGGGGGGTGTCTATTTATGACAAACAGCACCACCTCCAAAAAACCAGAGCCCCCCCGAGCACAGTGGGATAAATCGAAGAGATAAATCAGCCTGCATGTGTATCAGACACGCAAATGCGTGTTTTTAATGCGGCGTCAGCCCCGAAGCACCCACACGCGGGGCATTCTGACCGCAGGCCTGTCTCTTCATGTGCGGCACGCCAGACAAAGGGTCTTCAGAACGTGTGAAATGTCAAGCGAGTCAGGCGGGCGGCTTTGCATGGGCTCTGGTACAAATGGGCCCGAGGACAGGGACGCGGCCTGCCTCTCAGGCTTTGTTCCCAAACAGAGGGACAGTGCTGTCATCGCAGCCAGGAGAAGGCCAAGTCCTCGTCCCCTCCACTCAACACCATCCTTCAGGGTCACGTCACACACAAAACAGTTATTTCTGTTCCGACCTTGAACCAGCTCAGTGGACAGATATTAAAATGAAGCTATCGGACACCTCCCGAAAGATCCTGTCAGGTAGGCAGAGCAGGCGTATAAGAAACACCTGCACAATCACGTGAGATTGGGTGGGGGTGGGGATACACTGTGTTAATCCCAGCCTGACAGGCAGAAGATCCTAATCTCGAAATCCGAATGGAAAAATCACGTGACATGCCGTGCCTCGCCCTTTGAGGGTGGCTGGGGGAGGCATAATCACATCTGTCACCCATACAGAGCATCTGCTTAGAGGGATCTGCTCTGCTTTATTGAGGTCTGTTTGGGATCTGCCCAGCCAGAAACCACTTGGTCAGCTTGATCGCCGGTCCACGTGATCACCCCAAGCTCCCTGAAGATGCCGCGACAGACCCCGCCTGCCTGGCATGCTGGGAAACGGCAGCCTGGCTTTCATGCCTCCCAGTCCGTAACACTTCCCCAAACAGGTTAAAGAAGGAGATTCCGGAAGACGGGTTGGAGGAATAGACCAGCGACAAGCAAAAAGTGGGTGTGTCACTGTGGCAACCAGTGAGTGACGACGCTGGGCCCCTGTCCTTTGGGGTCCCATGGGGCCCACTCCACAGATATGCTGCACTCAGGAGGAGCTGCTACAGTATATCCAGGCCTCAAATTTGGCCTGAAACAGAGAGAGGGGGAGGGCCTGCTATGAGTGCATGCACAACCCCCCATGCAGGACAATGTGGGGGGCAAAGACAAAAACCAACTGGAGGGTGACTCCTCCCTCAAGGCATCTTATTTAATCTGTCATAAGAAACAAATATGGAGGAAGGTTGTCCTGGACCACCCGCCCCCCCTGCACACCAACCCAACCAGCTGCCGGGTTCCTCAGAGGAGTTGGGGGTCATCATGCAACATCGGGCGACATTCCTGCTGCTCACTAAAGTGAAACCCCCCCGCACATATACCTGATCTCTGAGCTGAATCTCATTTCATTGAGCCTGAAGGAGATGACTTCATCTCCATACTATGCTTCCTGTTTGGGAGCAGTGGCTACGGAGAGGGAAGGAGGGAGGGAGGGAGCAAGAGAGGGAGGGAGGAGAGAAGGGAGAACAGCGGGGGGGGGAGGGGGGGGGCACACACCACTGCCTCATGACATCAGAGGCCACCTTGGTCTGATCACCCCTCTCTTCCATAGCATCTGGGTTTAAATAGCCGGTTCCACGCCAGCCCAGACGGTGACAGCAGAGACGACGAGATGAGCTCACTGTAGGTGACTGATCTCAGTACAGCCACGAAAACAAAAAGGCCGTGAGAATGGACACCCCAGGCCATGTGTCCGTATGGGTGACATGAGAATGCGTCTCCCGAAAAGCCTCCATGCATGCCGATGGGAGATTGCTGGTTTGGATCCTGTGCTCGGCCGAGTAGCAATGATTCCATTGGGCCCTTGAATGAGGTCCTTAACCCCTCCCGAAAGAGGCTCCGGGGGATGGTTGACCCTGCGTTCTGCCCCCAAGCTTTGCTGTATGTGTGTATACATGTCTTAAAAAACTAGAGAATAATGGGCAATTAAAGAAAAACACAGACTCCAATGTACCTGTACTTCTGCCAATGTCACATTAAGCTTAATTTCATTCCTGGAAAGAAGTGACCCGTGACACCTCCAGCCCAGCCTGGCAGCACGATGCAGACACCCTGAGAGAACAGCACCTACATCTTGTCTCTCGCTCTGGATCTGTGGACAGAGGGGCTCCGTTTCCCAATTATTTATAACCGTGGGACTCGCTTTAGCCTTAAACTAAACACAGCCCCTGGCAGATGGCTTGCCTCCCTAGCGCAGAACATTAAAGTCCAGGTTGTGACGCAAACTGACAGCAGTGGGTAGCATCGGTGTCCCCGACGAGCACAAACAAATCAACTTTGAAAAAACGTGGGCCGTAATCCATCGGCAGCCAAATGGGAGCTGGCATCCTGCTGTGAGGTCCTGGGCTGGTGGGAAGCAGGCTGGGTTTTATCACAACTCATAGTAACCACAACAACTTCCTGTTTCTGTACAACTACTTCCTGTCTGGACAGTCTTACTCCAGGCACAGCTGTTAGAACCAGGCTGAGGCGGATGCCCAGACAAAGTGGCACGGGGGACAAAGTGTCCTCAAAGGCAGAAGGCGCTCAGGATTCGAAAAACACGGGCGCACAGCCACCAGCTTAAACGGTAGAAACCGGGAAACAACGGATTGGCACCAGTTAAGTTATTAACTGGAAAACAGGTGTTATTTGTATGCAAGGCGCCGATAGGAGGACTCCGCCGCACGAGGCAAACAAACCACAAGCATGCTGGAATTTTGGCTGCAGATCCAGGTACGCACCTCACGAGCTCCTACCGCCGCCCATAAGGTCACACTGAATGCAGCTGCTCTTGTCTCAACCGCAGAGGAACCGAACACATCGTGGTTTATTAAGTGACAAAACACATAGCCGTAAATCACTGGTATGCCAGGGGACATGATCACTCCCCGGGCCTGCAATTATTCACTGTTATGATTTGAAGTGAGGATGGCGGGGGCTTCATGGACCTGCAGATGGCGCTAACCACTGGATTCTTAAGTTAGCAAGCGCATGCGGCTCCCTGGAAATGAGGAAAAAGGGCGCAGACTAGGCAGAAGACTGGGATTCAGGCTGCATGGCATGGCACAGCCTGGGACGGCACAACATGGCACAGCATAGCACAACAAGGCACGGCACAGCCTTCAAACGAGAGTCTACTTCCCATTCAAGCGCTCTGCAGCTAATCCTGAAGATACCCACCCTTCAGTGGATGAGCACGGACAGGTAGTAACAGCCCCACCACCCACCCCAGCAAAAACATTTCACAAGAAGTACACCTCAGGACAGAGAGATTGAGTAGGAGCTCCAGTGAACTGCCTTATTCACATAGGAGACGATTAGGAGGAAGAGGAGGAGGGTGGGGCCATGATGGTGTCGCTCTGATTGGTCAGCAGGATGCCCCGTACTCAAGCTGTGCAAGATCTGGGCACTGGCCCGCATGCTGCGGACAGAAGCGGGACCCCCCCCACACACACAGACACACACACACACACACACACACACACCAACCTTCCCCGCCTAGTGGCTCCTGTCAACCTTTTCTAAACAGGGAGTCGGACAGTTGCCACTGACAAGTGGACAGGCAAGCTCCTTGCTCGCTGACCCGGGGAGATACATTTCTCTAAACACACAGTAGAGTGAGTAGAGTGCACGCTACCACCCGCAAAGGTTAGAAACAACCCTGCTTTCCAAATCCACCGGCCTGGCCCGCTCTGCCGTGCCCCGTGGGGCGGGCGGGGCGGCGGCCGGCGGGGGGGGGGGGGGGCCGCGGCGGGGGCGCGGGGGGGCGGGCGGGGCCGCGGGGCCGGGGGGGGGGGGGGGGGGGGGGGGGGGCGGGGGGG